>CM053784.1:265916416-266276416 GCA_028749045.1 Cupressus sempervirens
CAACCATGGTTATGTGATGGTATGCTCTATGATATGTTTGTATTTACTGATTGTTAATTCTTTCTAGTCTTCTTGTGTGAAGCTGAGATTCATATGTATGAGACATTTGACTTAACCATTTTGAGTCATCGATCAATTATACTTGGGTTACTTTCCAGTCATTTGATAGAATTGAAATTGTTACTTGATCTTGATGATGCCATGCTGTGACATGTTTTGACTCAACCATTTTGGAGTCTTTGATCAGTATTATTTTGAGATGAATTTTGGTTGCTTATTAAGAACCAATGATTATTGTGATTATCAAGGATACCTTTAGTTGCCAATAGAGAACTATTTTGGTCATGATTATCTATGATGTTTTTCAGTTGCTCATGGAGATTTGATGTTTATATTGTGGATTATCTTTTGTGATTTTGAGATTTATGATTCCATGAGCTTAGGGTAGGTTATCTACTTGTAGTGACGAGAAGTGGCTTGCAATGGGGGCCAGGGCCCTAAGAGGCTGCCAGGGTAACTCATTGTAAGTTTTCTTAATAAGTGAAAATAATCACACCTAATACTAACTAAATGAACCTAAAAAGATAATTTTTTTTTTCTCGCCCATGCCTCGAGTGCTTGTATAGACTAGCATGGGAGTAGAGAGAACACTTGGTTGGGACCTTGCATTCCGTAGTATGCCTTGTCTATATGAGAGGATACTAGTGGCAGCACAAGGATCACTAGGGGGCCGAGATCTATTGGGAGACTACCAGGATAACTCTAGCGTGATCCGTGCAATGCCACTTTCCCTCTTGAATAGTAGGTTTCCTACATGTCATTGTGTGCCTCTAGGATTAGATGTCAGTTTGTGTTGGAGCCTTTGAGTTAGTATACTTTTAGGATTCTTAGACTTAGAGAGTATTTATGTTATGTGATTTTAATAGCCTGTTTGGGACTTGAGATTGTCTCCTCAGCACGGTGGGAGTGGACCACTTAGGTTCCACGCGATTAGGTGGTAGTGCTTTATTACTCTTATCATTTGAGATTCATTTGAGATATCGTAGCTGATGCATTCATGATTATGATGGTGGACATGTATCCTTATATTGATGATTTGCATATGTTAGATGATGATATCTTATGCTTTACTTTGCATGTTAGATTCTTTTTCTACATATGACGTAGTATGATTAGGAGTGACATTCCTACTATGTTAATACCGATGATCTCTTTGGTGATTTGGAATGTTACGCACGGAGGGATGGCTAGGACCCACGATGGTCTAATGATGCTATTTAGGTTGGGAGGAACCGTGCACTTAGTCAATTATGTTTGATGATTTATGGTTATCTCTTATGATGATGTATCTTGTATGATTTGTGGATTCATTTATTCTATTACATCATGGATTAGATTTAGAATGATGATATACTTTATTTACATGGATGTTTATTCTTTTATGCCTTTCATACCCTGTGACACATACAGTGGATGATTGAGCCATCCAAAATGTAATTCTAAAAGGACACTTGTATATTGTTTAAGTACATTGGACTTATCATTATTATTTCACAAGGATGTGATGTTAGATGAATAGTTAATTTAGATGTAAATCAACATTAAGGGATCCATAAAGAATGTAACCTATTATCTATGTTATGTTTACTTTCACTTGTACTATTGTTATTGCTTCCGTTACTATGTATAAGTTGTAAATGGTTTTGCTTTCATTTAAAAAAAAAAAATGCTACCAAACTTAGTGAAATTATAGGTTAATTCTTTGGATCCCTTGGCAGGGTGTTACAACAATGCACAAATTTTTTTAGAAACCATTGAGTTTTTTATCAAATTTTACTTAGAAATAGGAAATGGGTCCCACCAGGCATGCCAAAACTTATATGTTAAAAACTTAATATATTGGGAGCACACTTAAACAAGAAAATATTAGTAGCATGTGCATATATAAAGATTAAAATCAAAATAACTACTAACTTGAGTTTTACCACACTAATGCAACCAATAGAAAAGAGTCCCACACAACCTTGGAGTAGCTCAACAAGGGCACCCAAATGAGATCTTGTTGGTGTGCTCAAGATTGAGGGATGTGGATGTGCTCTCCTAAAAAATAACTATGGTGAATCCCAAGATGATGAAAATATGAAGGAATCTATTTTTTATGAGTGAGGAATGCTTCAAGAGGAGGCTATGGAAGAAGCCATTCTTAAAAAAATTCTAGGCAATGGAGATGGATGAAAGAAAGAAATATAAGAGTGCAACTCTACCATGAATTTGAAAAGTAATGCAAGAAGTAAAAAACTACCAAAGGGTTTGTACTAAAATCTCTAAAATCACTAGAAATCTCTAAGCACAAACTAGCATGATGATAATACATATGGAGGAGATGAGAAATGCTTTAGACAAGGGCTCTATTTATAGGCTTGAGGGAGACCTTGAGGATGTGGCATCAATGCGGCATCCACATAGGTGCCACAAGGGAGATACATGGGCTAGAGGAAAAGATATGAAAATTTCAAAAGGAGCCTTTATGATTTGAGTGGCTCAAGATTTTCTCACACGTGTGTGAGAAACCTTGGGGAAAGGAGTGGGGGACAAGGATGTAAGAGTCCATTTTGGAGAATTTAATGAAAGAGGGACTCCTATGGATTGATTTTCTCACACATGTGTGACCAATCACTTAGGGGCTAAAAGGTGTTTATGAGGGATCTTAGGATTAATAAAGTGGATTTAGCAAGTGGCTAGCCTAGAAGGATGAGAGTGATTGGTGGTAGACTAGGTTTTAGGTGAGATTAGAATTAAATCAAATAGGATTTAATTCAATCATAGGATTGAAGAAATTTAATAAAGTGGAGAGAATTAAATAAATTATAATTTATTTAAAAGTGAATTTATGGAGCACTTTGTATTAAATAAATTTAATCATTAGGAGGAATTATTTAAATTGAATTCAAATACACTAGGGAAGTAAACCTATTTAATTAAATAATTTTAATTAAATAAGTAGAGGAACATGAAATATATAATTAATTAATATATAATCAATTATAGTGCCATGGGAAATATTAAATAGATTAATATAGTGTATACAAGAAAACCTAACTTGTCAGGAGCACACATATACAAGAAAATGTTAGTTATACATGTATATCAAAGATTCAAAGTAAATCAAAATACAACTAATCCTATAGTTGAGTTTACAACTTAATGCAACCGAAAAGAAAGAGTCCTCATGCAACCTCAGATCAGCTCAACAAGGGTGCCCACAAGAGGCCTTCTTGGTGTGCTCAATAGTGACGGATGTGGACGTGATCTCCCAAACATAACTACTAAATGAATTCCAAGATGATTTGAATTGAAATGCAAGATGTATAAAGCTAGCTAGATGTGAAGAGAATGCTTCAAACAATGGTTATGGATACAACCATGCTCAAAGCATTCAAGGATGGTGAATATGGATTCAATAAAATAAATTAAGTTATCAATGCAAGAAATGAAATCTAGCAAACTACCAAAGAGTTAGGAACAATATCTAAAAAGCTCTAAACTTAAACTAGCATGATAACTTTGCAATGGAGGAGATAAAAAATACTTTAGACAAGGGCTCTATTTATATGTTTGAGAGAGGCCTTGAGGAGGTCACGTCTATGTGACATCCACATAGGTGCCACAATGGAGACACATGGGCTAAGGGGACAATCCATGCAAAGGTCAACATAAGCCTTTTTGTGATTAAGATGGCTCAAGGTGTGCATGTGTGAGAAAACTTGGAGAAAGGAAAGGGGGACAAGTGTGTAAGAGTGTAAGAGGTTTTTGGAGAAATTAATGAAAGAGGGGCTTTCTTGGGCTTTAAGTTTCTCACACATGTGTGAGAAAACACTTAGGGACTAAAAGGTGCTTAGGAAGGTGTTTAGGATAACTAAGTGGGATCAACTAGTGGGTAGGCTTAGAAGGATGAGAGTGATGGGTGATAGAATATGTTTTAGGTGGGATTAGGATTAAATTAAATAGTATTTAACTTGTGTTGCCCCACTTTTCATCCTCTAACCGATTAGTAAAAGTGAAAAATATGCTATAGTGAGTTCCTAATTGTTTCTGAGTCTAGGTCTAAGCCCCCTTAGGTGGAACAAGTCTCCATTGGATTTCTCATTTTCCCCTTCTCCACATTTCATAGCTGGGTGGTTTTTCTGTTTGTGTCAAAATGATTGTACAAGTAGGTTAGTGCCTAGTCTGATGGAGATTCATGTTGCTCATACAAAGATCATTCACAAAGTTATATCTGCTTGTGGTCTATCACTTCCTCAATAAAAATAGAAGCTTGTGGAAATTCAAACTTTGTCTTCTCCTTGGTGGATCTTCAACCCATGAAGATGATTTCTTGCAAAGGGCACCAAATGATGCATATGGATTAAAGAAAGGAAATAGAAAGGTACCCTATGGACAATCCATGTTCCCTCTACAATTATTTACATCAAAAAATGTTTAGGATTTTTCATAAGATCTAATAATCATTCCTGGAAAAAAACTCAAAATGAACTTCTCCTCGACGAGTTTTCAACCCATGAAGTTGATTTTCTACAAAAGGTAATTCTGAAGGAAAAGAAACAAAAGGTGGACCCCTATTGAACCTTTACACCTTACTTGGACATTTCCAAATCCAAAAAGGACAATGGTTTAAGAGTAAATTAAAAAGGAAGCTTTAGCAGAGAAATACAAATTGTCTTCTCCTTGGTGGGTTTTCAACCCATGAAGAAAATTTCCTGGATTTTAAAGAAAATCAAGCTAGTAAGCAGATTGGACCCACAACTTGTGAACAAAAAATCTCAAGATGATAATAGAAATAATCTAACCATTACAAGAAAGATCTAATGAGAAGAATTTAACTTTGCAAATATTTTCTCATGGATTACTCTATTGGTAACTTCCTAAAACTTAACGGAAGATGGGAAAGTAAGTATGGGAAGATATAAAATTATTGTTGGGCCAATAGAATAGTGAAAAGACCCTAAGATATCTATTAAAACCATGCATTTATAGTATCAATAGATCTCTCATTCAATTTATTTGTGTGGTGTGAATTTTGAAGATCAACGGATGAATTGAGACTCCCATATATATGGAAACATGAACAATTGAAATACCTCTCTTTCTTGAACTATTATTTTGTTAATTTGGATAACTTTTTCAAAAATCCAATATTCGTGCATTAGCTATTCCTCTCATTCTCTTCATTCAAAATTCATTTTCAAAAAGAATGGCAACTAGATTTGAGGGTTTTGATGGGTTGAACGGAATTAAGTATTCATTGTAGAATTTCATGGATACCTCTCTTCATTTTTATGACATGAAGGATTTCCAAAGGATAGTGAAGATGAAGCTGGTCCATCCATTATTGAGAAGTTCTAAGGATGCAAGTTGGTCAAGGTAGTTGGATTTTTAATTGTAGTCTAGGCCCCAAAGTTAATTTATGAATGTATAAATCATTACAACCCAAACACTAGACAAATTGTGCTACCAGAAGACACAGTGTTGATTTCCATCAATAGGAAAACTATGGTGAATTGCCTTTGAGTTTCAAAAAGAAAGGAATTCTCAAATTTAACATTTGGAGGAGCCATTTTTGAGTTCTCCACCAAGAAGATGATTTAGAGGAAGGAAATCATGTAGTCATGGTTCCAAAAACCATGCAGCACCAAGAGTAAGGTTCCTAAGACTCTGTTTGGGACTAATCTCAAACCTGAGATTGTCAATATCTTGGTCCTCATACATAGATTGAAAGGTGAGGTAGAAGCTTTAAATTATGTTGAGAAATATTTCTTTTTGGTGCAAGTCAACTGCTTTGACACCCTATATATTGATTGGGCTCATGAGGTAAGTGAGATTCTATCCAACACTCTTCATGCCACACAATTCTACAACACATTCTATATGTCCTCTTTCCTCATTTACATGTTAGCTTCTTTACAATTATGGCTAGGCCTCCCAAGGGAGGAAAATTTTCTTAATGATGTCAAGTCTTATGAGTTCTACCCATGCTTACAATTAGAAAATAGTTATGCAAAGTATATAAGAGTTAATGATGCTTTCACCATGAGAATTTGTAGGGAGCTTCAAGGATGTCCAAAGGGAAGATTTAGTCTCGAAGCAATGACATCCATTAGAAAATTTGGGAGTTATTTCATCTAGTTCTCATCCTTTTTTGTATTTGTGTCTTGCAAATTTTGATGGTTTCCCCTTGAAGCTGTCAAGATATCCTAGTGATATGATTGTGTTGATCAAGATTGTGTGACAAGCTACTCAAGTGAACATGCTAAGAAAGATTCTAAAGAAGAAGGGTACGAATTCCCTATGAAAGTGGAAGCTTTCAGTTGTGAAATCTATTTTGATGCAAAGAACATGCTAAAGGTGTTTGAAATGAAGTATGAGTTAGAGATGTATGAAGTCTTGAGGCCCATGTTTGATCCAAATGGGTATGTAAGGGAGGTGTTGCAAATTAGAAGTGCAATCAAATACATCATCACCATTGAAGACTATTAGGTCAATTTCAAGGATGAGTTTGAGAGTCATGATCACGCTTTCGCCAGGTTGATAGTTGATCAATTAAAAATGTATAAAATTAATATTGATGCAAAAGGAGTAGAAGATGATGGTCAGAACATGTTTAGTAACACTTATCTAACCAAGCTAAGAAGCACTTTGATAAGCTCAAAACCTTATGAGGATGTGGAAGAGGAGTTGGATATAATGATGGCTTAGCTTATCAAAAATGACTAGGAAATGGGTCAAATGGACCATATCCAGAAGGAGTCAAAGTAAAATTATAACTACTCAAGCTTTTCCAAGAGTTGTAGCAAATTCCTCCTCCTAGGGTGGTACATCAAGAGCAACCTTGGGCATTACCCAAGGGCTGGGTCAACCATCAACCTCCTAACAAAAGTATTCCCTTGGCTAAAACTGTTAGGATGGCTCCCTCCCAGTGATCAAGACTCCATCAGAAGTTGAGAAGAAGAAGGTGTAGGAACCAAAAGATAGTGCAATCACTCTAGCCCTCTCACCCCATAGCAGCCTAGTTCCATCTGGAAGTGTTGCACTTCTCCTATCAAGCAGTCCTCAAGTGTAGGTAGTGGATTTAGGAGATGGAGGAAGCAGTGACAACAAGTCTACTAAATCTACTGAGGCAATAGAGAATACTTAAGAGGTAGATAAGGGGCCAGATGCTTTAAAGCTCATTTCATAAGCCCCAAAGAATCCTTTCTCTTTGATTATGAGAACAATCACTTTGGTCAAGAGAAAGATGTTTAACATAGATTCCCTTGGAACTGACTCCAAGGTGATAGGTATAGATTCATGGCTAGAGGACACTCTAGATAGAAAGAGAAAGAGGAAAGATGAAGTAGCCCCCAAAAAGGATACCTTATCACTTTCCATCTACTCTAGATCAACATTGAGTAAGGTTAAGAAGTAGAAGACCTTGTCTATCCTTAGACAAGACCCTGAAATAAGTCATCTAACAATGGAGATTGTGAAGTCTACCAAAGAAGGAAGAATCAAAGATTTGTCTACAAATGACTTTTCCCTACATTCCATAGATCTTGGGGAGGCCAAACATGACACCAAGGTTGGCTTATGGAAGTCAAAAAATGAGGTGATTGAATGATAGCTAGAAAGTCTTAAATTTTCAAAGGTTAGGATGAAGGTATAGATACAAGAACTAAATGGCTTCATTAGAAAATTGGTCATCTTGTTGGCAATCATCTCTAGAATGCCTATCACTAGTGATCCTACTATTGCAGATGTCCAAGCACTCATCTCACAACTCCAAGAGGATAATACTTTAGGAAATTTAGCAGAGAATGGAGCCAGGAACTCATTGGATGGACTCACAATTATAGAATAGATTGACAATGCCATAATAAGGTTGAAAATAAAGAAGGACAACATTTCAACAAATAGATCCACCTTGGACACAAAGAAAACTAAGAGTGAAGATTGTGTCTTGTTGCTAAAGATGATAATCCACATGAAGGCTAAGGAGGTTGTCAAAGTGAAGATCTTTCTTGAAGGAGATGAACCCTTATTTGAGTGGCTTCAAAGCATGCAATTCAAGTCTAAGATGATCATGGCAGTAGAGAAATGGCTTAAGGAGACAAAAGCCAAAGTGAAGAAAGATCAAGATAGAGATTATGAACTCCTAAAAGGTCTACATACAACCTCCTAGACTAGCAAACAAGGGAAGGGAATCATTGGAATATCTTCCCGTCACTAGAACAAAGTTTCTAAACTCCAAAAACTTGGTGGGTGTGTACACTTGGCCATGGAGGAAATGCAAGACTAGCTAAGTGCTATCAAAGATTTGGCTAGAGAGAATTCTAAATGGATCTTAAGATATACTAATGTACATGTACCTATGCATGAGGAATTTATTCCAATCATTGTTTCCACTAAAGCCTATAGGACAAAATTAGAAAAGGGAAAGAAGGCAAAGTGATTCATATTTTACCTCTTTCATATTTTGATGTAATCATTATAATGAAAAAATTGGCTCCTTTCCATTTGTCATTTCTAAAGAGATGAACCGATTAAACTTCCTTTGTAATGGTCATCTCAGAATCCTAAATGTATTAGAATGAAAGATTAATGAGTGGTTGGCTAATTTTTGGTGTGAAATACTTGATATTGTAGAGACAATCTAATGGTATTTTGTGTCAATTATTTTCTATTCCATTTTGTTTCATGTTAATTGTATGTTTTCTCTTTCATGTGAATTAAAACAAGGAATGAACAGAGCTTCATTCCCCTATTTTGAGGCAATGAATTGAATATGATAGTAGTGTTGTCATAGGTTCAAGACAAATCCCTTTTGTATTTTCCTTCAAGTTAATCTTTCTTTATCTATAGTTAGTTTCCTACTAACTCAGTTTAGTATTAGTTAATATGCATTATTGAATCGTTAAGCTTTATGGATTCATAAGATGTGTGACTTCATAAACTTAATCAATCTTAAATACCATTTCTCACCTGAGTTAGTTCCTATTTAGGCCTAGCTCAGTTTACCTCTCCTATTCTTAGGTTAAGAACATACCCCATTTTAGATTTAGAAACAAGCATTAATTCATTGCAAATCATACTGTAATAGGGAGCTATACCTAAAAATTTAGAGGAAAGTTAGTCTTTTCAAAAGCAACTTTCTAACTGTTGTAACAAGATATTATTCACAAATTTGGGCATTTAAAGAGTTAATTAAAAAGAAAAATCTATTTACCAGAAATTTAATCACATGATTCTAGAATTTAATAAAGTGGAGGGAATTTAAATAAATTGGAATTTATTTAAAAGGGGATTTATGGAGCACTATGCATTAAATAAATTTAACACATTAGGAGAAGTATTCAAATTAAATTTAAATACATTAGGGAAGTGAGCCTATTTGATTAAATAAATTTAATCAAATAAGTAGAAGAATATGAAAAATATAATTAATTAATTAATAATCAATTATAGTGTCAAGGGAAATAATTATAAATTAATATAGTGTTTAGGACAATTTTAAGTGTCTATATGTAGAATTTGGGATAATTTTAAGCATCTACAAAAAGATAGTGATGAAGTTTCAAGATTGAAGAAAGGAAATGAGATCCTAAAACATGAATTGAAGATCATTGAAATGAAGTTAATTTTAAAGAAAGATGTTAGAAAAATTGAGTTAGATATGAAATCTAAGAATGTAGATTTAAGATCCCATCTTACAAAAGTAATATTTGAACTTGAATCCCCCAAGTTAGAGTATGGAGAACTTGAGAATTACAACACTATTGTGAAATGAGAGTTGACACAATCTAAGCAACAACTTAAGAAGTTATATACTATAACAGATAAGCTTGATAGTTAGATATCTATTGGTAGACATACTTATGACAAAACTGGTCTTGGATATCTCTTTTCAGCAAAGAAACCTAAGGTTAGAAAGGAACTATATCTATTTGTTGAGCATCTTGAACCTAAGAAAGATGACCAAAATAAGATTGAATCAAGTTAATCCAAAGATGCATCAAAATAAGTTGAGCAAGCAAATCAACTTGAGAAAATTGATGAGTATTGCAAATTGAATAACCTAAAGAAGTGAGACAAGAATTCAAAGGTAGATATTATGCATGCAATGAAATTGGTCATATGAAAATGGATTATATAGATATATGGTGTTTTTTAAGTGGAAAAAGATCAAAATGACCTATTTAAGGAGGTGCAAGGGATAAGTTTGTATATCCAAGTGTGTGTGAAGACCTAATAGGGTTAGAATAGTTTGTTGATGCTATTGATTGGTGAACCTAAGTAGAAGGTTGAGGAGAGTTGAGAAGAGGTGAAGAGTGATTGCTTTAAGGATCGAAAAGAGAATCAGAGACTAAGATGATGATGAAGGCTAGTTAATGGATAAACATGAGAGCCAAACTGAGATATGTATATGTAAAAGTGATTTGTACTTGATAGATCAAAACCTATTGTTACTTTATAACCATTGTATTAGTATTGAAATCCTTTAATCAAGGTTGACCTAACAGTCATAAGTAAATCATTTAATCAAGGTAGAATTCTAATTGAATGTTTCAAATTCCTCTAACAAGGCCACTATGGTGATTAAATGCTTTAACAAGGTCTCATTTAATAGTGTCTTTGTATCCTTTAATAGGGTTGGATCCCAACATAACTTACTTTTGAAGAGTGAAATATTGGTGACATGTTACTGGTGGTTTTTTCAGATAGGGTTTCTACATTAAATCCTAGTGTAAAACTTGTGTGGATGATATTTATGATGATTTACTGTTAAGGTTTACATTCTACAAGTCTATTATATTTAGGAAAATGGATTACTATTTGATGTTACTGATAGTTTACTATAGAGACCAAGCTAATGGATGTTGAGATATGAAGTTGTTTAAGTGTTTGTTTGTTCAATTAGTACATCTAGACCTTGGATAACTGATTCACCTCCTCATCTCAGATATTCTGATGGAGACACAACCCAAGCACAGAATGGACACAACAAGAAAGGGAAAATTTTATTAACTATAAAAATATGCTAGTACACTTAGTGCAGAGAAAAAGACTCCAAAACATGCCCTATGGGCTTACAATAGCATAAATATGGAGCTAAATTCTTCTCCCAGTACCTTCTCTCAAACTCCACTCCTAACTGCCATTTACAATGCTAGAAATGTTCTTAAGTAGACCCCAGAGGGTTAAGGATTAGGAATAAATTCTAGAAAGTGCTAGTAGACATCCACCGAACAAATAGAAGGCTCTAGAAGTCACATTAGAAGTCAGCACAAAATTAAAAGAATCTAGAAACGGTAATCGAACTTTCGGGAGGCATAACTTTTGAACCGTAGCTTCGATTGACGAATCATTTACATTTCTAGAAAGCTCTCAAAGCACTCTATAGCCCTATGGACAACTTCACTCATCCCCCATTTTTCAGCCCTGTTCAAGGTCATTTAATGCCCCTAACCTAAATTTGAAGCATTCTTAGGAGGTCTACAAAAATTGAAAAATTGCGATAACTTTCAAACCATGGGGCCTTTTGACTTGATTCTTTTTTTGGAATGCTCTAAATTAAAATTAAATTAATCCAACAAATTTACACTTTCTATTTCACCAAAATGATGGCTCAATTACATACTCCTATTTTTTTGGCATTTACACATATCCCAAGGTGATTAAAAACTCTAACCCAGAACACTAATAGTGGAACTGTGAGAGTTGGAACCTTTATTTGGCCTAAATGGGTATCCAAAAATGAAAACACATGGAATAGAAACTAAGTATAAGTACATTTTTTGGATGACACAGGATTGCCCTTATACCTCTGGATGCTCCTGCATCATATTCTAAATATTCTAATAAAGAGTTTGGAAAATACCTTAAGAAAGTTATCAGAAAAACTACAAGAAGTTGTATCTATTACAATAACATATACTAATCCTTGGAAAAGGGCAATAAAATTCATAAGTTTATTTGATAACGAGTTTACTTAGGTGGAAAAAGTTGCAACCAATAAAGTGCAAATAGAACATGATGCATAATTGTTTGATACTATTTTTACTAATGTGCAGAATGACCTATAGTCACTTGATGCTTGCATCAAGGAGATGAGAAGATGTGCAAAAGAAGGAAGAAAGTTGTATGAATGGTGCACCCTATTATACAATTATATTAAGTATATGAATAATGAGCTCAGTTCCAAAATAAATGAATTGCAAGTTCTAACATCTAGACTGTAGCAACTAGACATAAATATATCATATTTAGAGACATAAATCGTACAAGTACACGATGGGATAAGAATCATTGACATAAGGAGAGATAGAGAGTGATTAAGAGTTCTTTTATCTAAGAGAACATCTAACATTGAAAATTAGTTGATGTAAATAAACTAAGGTAGACTCACAAATGCATCTTCAAGAGACACTAAACTTGTTCCATCTCCCCATGCTCAAGTTCTAAGCATCTGCATATTTAGAGAATATTCTTGGGACTCAATAATGAGACAAGGAACATATTTTTTTACAATGGTATCATTTATTCAAAAGACACTTGTATTAAAGTTTGTGGGGCTTAGTATAGTTATTCTTAAAGTCACATTGCCATACTTGTTTCAACTTCCACTTAATTGAACTATAAATTTCAATCTTTGAACTCGACACCAAGAATGAAGCTAAAAATTTATCTCCTTTCTTTTTGTTACAAGGAAACTATGATTGATTCTTTAAGGCTTGAATCAATACCCATGGCACACTAATTACCTTGGATTATTGGTTTCTTACAACCAAAAAGTAGAGTTAAAAACCAAGATCGAGTTCTCTAGTCCATTGAGACATACTAACAAAATGAACAAAAAACTTCATCCTTATATAATTTTCTTTTCATCCATCACTTTTCAAAGCTCATGAAGATAATAGAATAGAATATTAAATGCAAAAAACTACAATACATTTATTTCTATCAAGATTTTCCCAAAGTGCCTTTTTATTCATATCCAAATAGTGCCTCTCTTATCAGGTTCATACATCTTCCTACTATGCTCAATCTATATTCAAGCCAACACAAGAGATACTCTCTTTTAACTTACCTATCAAGCTTTGGCCTATAAATCTCTAATGCCCAAAAATGTTCTCACAACCAAGAGGAAGTCATAGAATAAAAATTGGGTTCTATCCATAACACAACCCTAGTGTTATTGGGTTTCATACCAAATTCTAAATACAAATAGGAACATGTAACTCAAAATCTTGATTCCTCTCTTTGTCATTAGGCTTTCCCTCTACATTCCAAACCCCATTTCTTTTTTTTATGGTTTATCGAGGTCTTCCTATACTCAAGACTCATATCCCATACATATTGAGCTCCACTATGGTGGTCCCTTTAACTTGGGCCTCCATCCATGATTATCAGTTGTCTTTATCTATTTAAAATATATTCTAGAAGTTATCTTTATCTACTTAAAAGATATTCTAGAACTCTTAAAACTAACCCCAAACTACCTAACACTAAACTAACTCATAGCTATTTACTCTATGTGAATAATTACATTCAAACTTGGCATGTTCACATAATGATAATTAAGCCTATAACCCTTGTCATGAACTAATAGTCTAATTACAATGTTATTTGACCATAGATAGGTGTCCTTCCAAATTCAAATTTTGGTCTCTCAATGCTCTTCCAATGCTCTTGCATCATTAGTAATGTGTAGAAATAACTTAAGGAGTGTCTTGAAGCTAAGACATCCTATGTCAAGTTTTTATACATAGATTTTGATGTGGTAGAGGTGGCATCTTATGGCCTATGTAAATTATTGAGCATATTAGAGGTAGTTTGGGATACTTGATAGAAGGAATTTGAGAGCTCAAAGAAAAGCTTTGCAATCTGTTTATCTAGAGTCTCAAATTCAACATAGAGTAAAGGTAATACAATTTGAAACTATATATAAGTTTTGACACCTTTGTCATTGATGAAAAGGGGCAGATAAAAGAAAGGAAAATTATATAGAAGTTATCTATGTTTAAAAGGGAGAGAAAGGTAAAGAACATTGTATATGTATAAAGGATATAAGATAGGAGGAGTAATGTAACAAATTGAACTAAAATCAAAGGGGATTTAAATAGTTTATTTAGGAGATATAAGGAAAGATGGTTAGTATATGATGATTCACAAGTTTTGAATTTTTAAAATTTTGATACGGTCAAATTTTGTAAAGTTTTGAAGTTATAATTTTTTGGGGCTTAGCCAATTTTCCCACATGTTGCCATCAATTCTTAAGGGGATTTTTTTTGAAAATTTGGCTACAGTAATCATTTTATATTATCATTTATGGAAACATATCAGATATGTGAAGAGGGAAGATCATGAAGATGCAATTATGACAATTATACTTGGATAACTGTCTAAGTTCATACAATTTATCTAATAAAATAGATAGATTTTTGGTTAGTGAGGTTTACTAAGACATAGTGGACATGTGTGGAGTTAGGTAAAACTACTTAACATCATAGTGATGATGTATACAAGTATGCTAGTTAGTAAAAAACAAGTTATGAGTTAATTACTAGTCATGATAGAGTACAAGCATAACAAAGCATAAAAAAATTGGATATTAAGAGTTAAGGAATTATTTTTTTTACCAAAATAATTACTTAAATAATTAGGGATGACATCCTAGACATTAATCCTAAGTGGGAAAGAGTTAAGTATGTATTTTGTAAAGTGTATAAAAAGTTGAAAGCTGATTGGGCAATGATAGTATAATTGTAAAGGTATATGGAAGATTATAATATGCAAAGTTAAGTGTGTGTAATTGTGAAAAGTAATATGTGTAATATGTAAACTATGAGATGCAAATTCTAATGTATGATCATAGGTATGCAATTTTTGTAAAGAGAAGTCAAAGCCATATTAGATATTGAAGATATGAGCAACAAGTAAAGATGTTTTTCTATCTATCTTTTTGTTTCAAGAAACTATATTGTATATTTCATGTTTGGGTAGTGGGCTTATCTTGCATACATATTGTATTTGTCTATATCAATTCCAAATAGGGTTAAACAAAATCCTAATAGGGCTGAGGCTTTTAACATGGCCTAGTTCTCTAACAAGGATTGAGACACTATACACATATAATAGACTCCTAACAATGTCAATATCTTTAACCAAGTACTTTTGATTAGTAGATAATTTTGTGAGTACCATCCCCACCAAGTTTTCCCTAGTTAACAAAATATGGTGTTATGAATTTCCTTATTGCATGGTTATGTTTATTGTTCAACACAATTAGTTTTCTTTCATATGCAAGTTATAATGAAATTAATAATATCCAATTTTGGGATAAAGTTTGTAGAATATTTATTCACCCCTTCTTAGTATTCCCCATTTCTAACAATATTAGGATAACACAAGTTTTATAAACATATAAAAGAATCATGTGATGTACACAAAGATAAAATATATTTCTATCAAGTATCATTACTTCAGGGAATTAGTACAAGACAAAGAAGTGAGACTTGAGTATGTGAATACAAAGGAGTAGATGGTTGATATATTCACAAAGCTATTACCTAAGGATTCATATGTGTATCTAAGAGCCAAGATAGGAGTCATTCTCCTATATGAAGAAAACTAAGATAAGATACAATATTACATCAAATTTTATGATCGGAATTTCTTATAGATTGATGGAGGAGGTCAAACTTTAGGAGTTGCCTAAAGCTATAAAAACAAAGATATAAGCATGAGTAGATGAGACTGTAAGAAGTCATGAATAAATATGATATAGAGAGATAATCTCAAAGATAAATTTGTATAAAACCAATGAAGTGAATGAATATAGTGGATAATGTCTTAAGCATTATTATCAAAGAGGGATGTATTAGTATGACAGTTACCATACAAATTACAGTGGCAGAGGGAGATGTTGTGTTACCATAAAATTAGAAGAAGAAATATCAAAGAGGGAATCATTACTAGTGCTAATTTAGTTGGTGTCAAAATGAAGAATCTATAATTGGCATCAGAGAGAGAGAAGTGTAATGAAAGTAAAGAAGAGCATATTGGAGGTTGCATGGATGAGAATTAGAATGAAACTAAGGATATTAATGAAGTTATGATATAGAATATAGAGGGAGATGATAGTGATAAATCATGAGAAAGTATTTTACATTTGTATGGTAACATGAGGTGTTGTCATCAACGTCAAAGAGGGAGATTATTGGAAACTATGTTTGGAATAATTATTATGCTGACATTAATATCAAACCTGATTGGTAAGATATTTTATAATAGTGTAGAGTGGCATATCTATTGATTGATGAAGAGAATCTAAAAAAAGAGATAACTAGATGAATTGGTGAGGTTGTTGAGTAAAGATGAGTAAGTATGATAGAATTACAATGGGCACTTGATCAGTTGATCTTTGACAAGATAATGTGCTTTTTAATCATCATATTAAGTCAAGAAGTTAGTTGAGTTGAAGTTTAAAAGAGTTTTTAAGTAAAACACAAGCTTGGATGAGTACCAATTTTACTAGGTCAATTAAGAAAAAGATTAAGGAACTTAAGTACAAGCTGAGAAGAACAATATTAGCCGAGTGATAGTTGAGATCAATTGAGAGAAAAGAAAAGTGTTAGTACTAACTAAGAGTAGTGAAGACCAATTGAGCCAGTGTAAGTCAAATGATGGACAAAAAAATAGAGACTCAGTGATCCAGTGGTGGTTGCAAAGAACACAATGATGACCAAGTGTCAACAAAATAACAATTTGTAAAAGAATCAAGATTTGAGGTTGACATAGTTGAATTTTTAGATTGGTCAAAATGCATGAAATATGAGGATTAATGAGCTAGGATTTTTAATGTGAGAATTAATTTTTTAGATAAATCAAAGGCAATGATTTGAGGAGAAGTTTCTGAAAGTTTCAAGAAAAGAGTAGAAGGACAAAACAATGGATAGTTTCAATGAATTTGATCAAACCCTAAGATCTACCGTGATGCTTAAGTAGCAAAAGATCAAAGATTCCTATTCTAAGTAGGTACACAAGATATTTAATTCTAGTTCTTGGTTGGTTTAATTACAAATTTGTTAAGGACAAGTAAATAACAAAGTTACAAAGGAAAACTTAGAAGATTGGTGAAGTGTGATTACTTGAAGGGATACTAAGAAGACCTGATATGAAGATTATGGTGAAGTCCAATCAATGAACCATAATGAATCAAATGGAAATCTAAATTTGCAAAGTGAGTTGTATTTTATCAGATCAACTTAGTTGTTACCTTCCAACCATTACGGTAGTTAAAATTATTTAATGAGTTAACCTAATAGGCATTTGCAAACCATTTAATCAAGGTGGCATTCTAATGGAATGATCTAAAGACCTCTAACAAGGCCACTCCTAATAGGGTGATTAAATCCTTTAACAATGTCATACCTAACAATGTGTTTTGTAACTTTTAATAGGGTTGGCTCTTAATTGAGCTCACTTTAGAAGAGTGAAAAAATGCTTGCATGTTACTTGGTGATTTTTCCCAAAGCGGTTTTTATGTTAAATCTTGGTGTCTTACATGTGTGAATGTTTTTTTTAAATTTTTTGTGTTGTTTATCATTATGCATATTTTTTTTAGTCAACATATACTAAACAAAGAAATAAGTGTTGAAATGAATAAGCTGATTTATGGTTAAGTTTCTATATAGGCTAGGTAGATTTATGGGTTTGAATAAGTTATTTGGAGTTATTAAAAGTTGAATTGGTACAATTGGGCTTGAGGATAATTGATTCCCCCCCCCCCCACCTCCCATTTATTCTAATCATTCTAACATGCTCTCCTAGGAAATTATTTTGAACAAGCTTTATTTGATATATCCCTCAAGCATGTACTATTAGGAATAACCACAAGTATAAATAATCTAGGGAGAAACCATGCTGAATTAATCTCCAAGTCTAATTAGGCTCCACATCACAACAATATACCACTTGGAGACTAATCAGACTTCACAAAAATAACCTTTCACTTGGAGATTGACATAGCACTACTAAACTTGTAGCTCACACTAGAATATCTAGCCACAAATTGGACTTTATTGTTCTTTTATTCTATTCATTTTAGAAGAAAAATTGAAGCTAAAGAGAAGTCTAACTTCTCACTTGTATCTCCTAAAATCCTAGACTCAATTAGTAGTGCTACATATAGATGAAGAAAACATTAACGCTAAACTGATTAGCATCTAGTCTATGTTGACTCCACATATGGAGATATTGCATAAGGAACTAGGCTTTGCTGAAACACTCATGAAGATAGATATGCATCTTTCCACTCATGAAGGCTTAGTACACCTTGCTTCCAAGCTAGCCATCCAAATCAAATAATTGGAGGTAGCTTGTAACAATTGGGATTCTTCTTTGAAAATTATACTTGAGACCCATAAAACATTTTTGAATAAACACTCTATAAGTGTATAACCTTTTCACATAAGTGTCAAGAAGGGGGAGTAATAAGAAAAGGGGAGAAATAAGTTTTGGGGGAGCATAATAAAGAGGGAGTCAATGATAGAAACAGAGTACACAAATCAACTTATACAAATCTACTCAGCAGGAGGAATGATTTGGTTTAGACACAAAATAAATTAATCAACTTAGGGGGAGGGAGTTATAAGATTTTGAGGTATGACTATAAATTTAAGTTCTGCAAAATTTTGAAATTTTGTATATATATTGAGTAAAGTAAGTGATTATCTGAGTTAAGCTTGTAAGTGAAGATCATACATGCATGACAAAGTGTTTTTTCCACTCATATCAAAGAGGGAGATTGTTGATCTTAGATTGGTTTTGATAAATGAGTGTTTATACACTTAGGTCATTTATAACTTATGTACTTAGTTCATGCTGAACAAATAATACATTTCGAGCATAACATGTTAGATAGTACATACAAAGTAAGAGTTTTAGTGTATGCCAAGTAAATAGTTAAGGCCAAGTCACTCAAGTGTCGAGTAGACAGATGGTCCTTAGTGATCTAGGAACCAAGTAAACAAAGGATGTTGAGTCATTCAAATGCCAAGTTCCAACATTTAAGTTGTAGTTGATACCCAACATCAAGGACTTTAGATATTAAGTTATACAATTTTGACATAGTTGTTTGTAATGGCACAAACTCCTATGTAAATAATTTTGGAGCTGACTTAAAGATATATTTTGAGATCCTAGATGATAAGAACAAATCTTAATTGATGATCCCAATGCAATGTGTACAACCAATCAAAAAAGGAGAGGGATTAAGAAACTATATGGGTGAATCACTATTATTTATTCATTCCTAATCCTACATCACAAAGATCTTCATAAGGAGGGTAAACCCTAATGTAAAAGAGAGATAGAGACAAAAGGAGAAGAGCAGATAGAGAAGCTTGTGCATGAAAATAGAGTATCACTTGGTGTGACTAAGGATTTGTGATCAAGAGACATGAATTGCAGAATTAGCTGTGGGAGAGCATATTGAAGGAGTTAGAGGATAGAAGAGATACATCTGGTCAAAGAAGGATCAAGGATACATGCAAAGAGATGATCTAACATCAAGAAACAAAGTACTAACTGAAGGATCATTGTTGAGACATTCTAACAGGTGAATCAGTTAAATCTCCTAACAGGGTAGTCTTAATAGGCTATTGTAAATCCTTTAACAGGGTGCTTACTTCATTTTAAGTTGAATTCCTCTAATTAGGAACAATTCTAACAAGGTGTTGAAATCTTTTAACAAGGTGAGACATAACAATCTTTGTAAGCCTTTAACAAGACAAATTTTTCATAGGGTAGATCATATTTCATGATCAAACATTGTAACCTTCATTAGGTACACTTTATTACTGAAGTAGTAAATATTTGTGGGTGTCATCCCCAACCTAGTTTTACCTTCTCCTTGGAGGGTTTCTGGGTAATCATATCTTGTGTCATACATTTATGTGAATGTTTACTTATTTACATACTTTAGATGTATATGCTTGATCTGGTATTTCAATTTACTTATTGAATGATGAGATGGATGTGAGATGAATAATTTTATGGTTAAAATTTTTAAGTGCTAATTCACCCCCCCCTCTCAAAGTTTACTTTCCTTATTGTATTTCCAACAAAAGCTATCAGATTTTAGATATCATTGTCGAGGTGCTTTCTTCAAGCCATTTTTCTACAATTTGCACACTAAGTTCCCCTTACCTTTGACCTCAAATCCCTATAGTTGTACCATATATATCTCTTCATCCAAATAGCCATGAAGAAAGGTTGTTTTAACATCAAGCGACTCCAAATAAAAATCTTCAATAGCCACAATACTTAAAACAATATGAATAGAAGTTATTTTAACAAAATAAGAGAATATTTTATCAAAATCAATGCCCTATTTCTATACAAATCCTCTTAAAACTAATTTGGATTTAAATATTTTCTTACCTCCATCCTCTTCTTTCAACCTATAAACCCATTTATTTTGTAAATCCCTTTTACCTATAGGCAACTTGCCTAAATCCCAAGTTTGATTTTTTAGCAAGGAGTCTATTTCTTCTTTCATTATAGACTCCCACTAAATCTTTGTATCACTTGCCTAGACTCATTATAACATTCAATTTCACCAAAATCTATTAAAAAAATAGAATACAAAGAGGGGGAAATCTTTCTGTAGGTATACTTAGCCTTGTTGACAATCTAACATTCAGATATTTGTTGTTGCAGCTATTGTAGAGCATGAGAAATTGTTGGAATATCATCTTTTGGAGTAACCAACTGTTAGGAATAACCATAAACATAAATTATAGTTACATCAAAATATTACCAATATTAGAAAATAATAAATCACATAGAAGAGAACACAAGACACAAGGATTTAATGTTGTTCACCCAATCCCAAGAATATGTCCACCAGTAATAAGTTCAATATTAGTATTATCCAGTGATTATAATATGTAATCCCTTACATCTCAATACCATCACAAGAAGCTACAATATCATCATACATTATAAAATCTCTAACCCTAATCTATTTTGTACAAGATCTTAACATTTACAAAATTAGGGCTATAATAAATCATCCAATAAAAAATAGTGGCTAACACCTTTTAAAATAGTAGAGTCATTTTTGGCTTCAAGGGTGCTTCCCTTGAGAACCCCTATCAGGGCATTTCCCCTTGACCCCACCATGTACTATGATAGGGAGCACACCTGAGGTGCTACCCGAAGACCCCACAAGGGGTGCTACTCATTGACCTCATCTTGGGGGTGATGCCCCCAAACCCCAGTTGAAATAATCTGGGGGACAATTGTGTGAATAAACCTTCAAGTCTAATTAGGCTCTACATCACAACATATATAATAACAATAATTAATTTCTATTATATTCCATAACATTATAGTGAACCATATTGTTTCATCCTTGAATATTTCTTTGCTTGGGAAATTATTCTCCTTTTGCCCATTCGTTTAAATGGTGAGATGATTGGTAGCTTCCAAATAGAACTTAAAGGAATAGATAAAATCTATTTTACTGTCAATGGATCTTTTCCTCTTCATATTTATAGTTGAACAATATTTCGTTATTATTTTCACCATAGGCCCATTGGAATGGATAGAATCAAGTGTTACTATTTCATGGAAGTTGGAGGTTGAGAATGCTACCAATGTAAATAAAACTACATTAGTGTAGTTGCACCTCGTAGTTTTCCTACTAGATTTTTGAGGTAAAAATATTCAAGTGGATTGGAAGCACCTTTGGCCACTATGTCTAGAAATAAAGTGGAAAAGGATGAATTCAAGTCAAATTTTGCAGAATTTTGTTTAAATGTGAATATAAAGAAAACTCTTTCTAAATTTATTTCTCTATAATATAAGTTGATAAAATGGACACAAGCTATAGTATATAAAAAATTCTATAATTTATTGTTAAAAATTCTCAAAATAATGAAACCTAATTTTAAGTGCACCCCCTCTAAACAACTCCCAAAAATGAAAGAGATGTATGTTTCCTTATACAAAGAGCTTACTAAGGAATTCAATAATGAGCCCAATGGTGAAGGATCTAAGGAAGAGATTAACAAATTCCCTTTTAATCAAGGTCCTAAAAGAAATAGAAACTCTAGCTAAGGTTATCAATCAATAGACAAGAAAAAGAAACTTTCTTGTGAAAAAGACATATCTTGAGTAAGGGTACATTTTGATTCTTTCCACCCCAAACTCTAAGAAATATATGGAGAGTATTTTTTCATCAAAACTGGGCACCTCTCAAGTGCTTTTCCAAGGGACACAAATACTTCCCCATCCTTGAAGATAAAATGCTTAGTATATGGTTGCACCATAATCACTTGTACACAAACACATTAGGGGGAGTTGACATTACAAAGGAATAAAACTAGGAATAATAGGATTGATGTGGGTAGCCAACCTAAAAATAGATATCCCTCACAAAGTATAAAGAATTTTTAAGGGAGATCTCTAATGGGTGGTAGTTTCAACATATAAAATTAAGAAATGAAGTTCCTTTCCTAGAATAATATGAGGGGAATAAATAGACCTAAAGAATAATATGGCCCTTAGAACTACATTTTTTAGATGACATTTGATATTTTGATACTATAGGAAATCAAAGTGATAAGTAATTTCCATAATTTTTTTGATAATATTTGGATTGGCTCTTATTTTCTTACTAATGTTAGCTCCATATCTTGAACTTTTCCAATGTGTCTAATAATCTCTATAAAACCAATCCTTAATGTAACATGAAATGGTAAGACATAAGGAAAGAACCAAGAAATCATACACTCTGATAACTATGCTAACATGGTATAGGATAACATTTCCCCAATTGTGTTGAATATCCAAATCAAGATTTCTAACTCAATATAGCCCTTAGTCTTGATGCAAATTGGTGATAAAATTGATGTAATGAGATTCAAGTCTACCTTTTCAAAGAAATGTAGACCAAGTCTACACAAGAATAGACTCACCACTTTTTTCCTTGATTAACAACATAAATTTACCAAAATACTCGGTATTTTTGAACAAAATCATGTGCATTAGGAAAAAATACTAGAAAAATAGTTCATTAGCACTCTTATTCAAATTTCAAATACCAACATGTGTCTAATCTACAACAAAACTAGGATAAGCATATACTGTGACAAAGATAGGATCTTGAATTTGAATTGTCATGTACATGTACTCTTGTGGAATGCTATAACCAATATTCTTTCCTAGTAATTGGTCAAAGGACTTATAGGTATCCTATAAATTATTTATAAAAATGTTCAAAGGAAAGGCTCTTGAGTGAGATCTCTTGTAGAAAATTTTACTAACCCTACCTTGTATAAGTGAGTAAGGAGATCTTATGTTTCAACGTATACTTAGTTTTTGTATACTAAACTTGAAATTTATTCAAATTTATCACATCCAAGGTCAGTGACATTTTTTCTATATCAAACAATTTTCTATTTTCTTCTACACTCATCATGAGAAGAGCTTTCCCATTGGTGTCCCTAATAACCCTAGTAGCTTGGTCATACCTTTCTACAAGGTTGAGAAGTGGGTTAATATCCAAAAATACATTCAGGAAAACAAGCTTTTGAAAATCAAAATTTCAAGCATTTAATTAAGGATTGTAATAGTTGTCTTGACCCTACCATTATTTTAAAATATCTAATCCTCAAATTGGCAGTATAACATCTTCTACACCCCCAAACTTATCCTACAATACTTCAACAATTTCCCTTCCTACCTTTAAATTCCCAACCATGGATTTCTCATTTGTCAAGTATTTTAGTTCGTCAAAAAAATCATCATAGAAATTCCTATGTAGGTAATTAACTTTTCCTAGATGCTTTCTAAGAGATGACATTTTTCATAATTAGGGCTTTGGCTAGTAATCATGAAATTAGGATTCTTCCTACTAAAAATCCTTAAATTGATAGAAAAACCCCCTTGTAACTTCACAAAATTACTACAAAAATCAACTTGCCCTAACTATAGAATAAAATCCACGAAAAATTTAGGAGAAACTAACTTAGACACACAAGAGCAATCGAATTAGGGCACAAATACTGTACAATTTTTTTGTGCAACTCCTTGATCAATTTTACATGTAGAGAGATCCTTTAGATTATTGAATGATCACATAATACTTACACCAAATTTTTGGAACAATATAATAAAAGAAATTATTCATTTAATTTTTTTAACTTCATTAGTGCTAGTTACTTCTACCATTAATTTATACACGTGATAAAATGGTCGAAAGGATCACAAATTGAAACTTTAAATTTTGGTTGTTGATATTCATCTTTAATACTTTATTGCATGGTATAAAAAGTTCCAACTTGGGTTTGCTGAGAATGGGTCATGAAGGTCCACATTTTACCCAACAAGAGATCTCCATATCATTAGGAAAATTGTGACACTACTCTATATTTTCTCTCCATCTGGGAAGTGTATCAACATCTCATGATCTTGTGATGGATAACCATCAAGAAATTTTGAGTATGAGATCATAGGATCCATAGATATTTATCAGTAAAATAATGGGTCACACAATAAAAAAATATGATTAAAAATTATACGTCTTTATCTCTTATTTAAAACATCTTCAATGAAAATATCTACATACATAAAGATGGACCCATAAGTTTATCACCATTTACCTTTAATATAATATAACATAATACATGTCATTACCATATCACTTAAATTAACTAATCCTAACTCTGACTTACTTTGACTATGTTTGCCTCACTTTATGTGACTCTAACAGTGTCAGACACATGGCATGATCTTGTGATCCCATGATGGATAATCATTTTGCAAATTTTAATGCATGATTATGCGATCCATTGGATCAAACTAAAATTTAATCTTTTGGATCTCTTAAAGAAAAAGAATAACATGCAACCTCTTCTAAAACCCTCAATAATCATTTTTTGATTAAGACACATACAAATTAGAACACATCTATTATGGAATCCTTCATTTATAACACCTGGAACCCAACACCTTAGCAACTCATCCATTGTACTAGTTAATTAGGGAATTTCATCTACTACTAACTTGGATGCAGTAATGGATGTAGAGTTAACCCTACCTACCATCATTTTCCACCTTGGACACATCATTACATCTTGTGATTCCATTGTGAATAAAAAATGATCATCCTTTAGTGTGGGATCATAGGAGCTATTGGATCATGATCAATCTTTAATCCTTTAACTATATTGAGAAAGGATAATTAATGTGCTTATTTTGTGAAAATTTTTAGGTTTATCATTCATTTAGGAAACAATCGTGCCTTAAATAGCATAATACAAAACAAAAGCATTTTATAAGGAAAATACTTAAGACCTTTGACCCGTTAGATACAAATAGGTGGAAAGCAGACATGATCTTGCAATTAATTAAAAATGTAATCTAACTTCATAAAGGATCATGAGAAAATGACACATAATTTGCATATTAAAAAGAAAGAAAACCTTGAATTTAATAAATATTAAGGATGGGGCTCTTAGGAAAGATAAAAACATAGGAAATAATAAAGGTCCACCAAGTTAATAAAGTATGTACCTAGGTAATGTGAAAAGATGGCACCTCTTTAATGAAAAAATGACCTATAACTGAAGTGACCAAAAATATAATGAAATATTATTTTTGAGTTAAGGGAAAATTAAAATTGACTAGAGAATCACTAAAATTGTAAGGAGAATAAGTCATTTGTAGACACAGACCAAAAAACCAACCATTTTGAGAAACATGACTAACACACTTTTCACTATGAAGCTATTCTAAAAGTTTCCCTCATTGTAATTTTTCTAAATTTCTGATTAGAGATGGCTTAAAAACTCATATTATCTATATTATTGTTTCTATTTTGTATAACATCATTGATCTCTTATGACCATTTATAGGCAATACTAATTTGTATTTTCACATTCTTTTCCATATCTAAAAATTGAATCACAAATATTTTGGAAATCAGACAGGGCTTAAATTAAAACTTAGAACAATCCTCTTCAAATTACTCTTCTTTATCTCTCAAGTTTTTTTATTTTAAGAATGTGAGTTGGAAAACTAGGATAAGATCCTTGCTGGGATACATAAATTAGAAAACTATCCATGTTGTGGAGAGCTATACTGTTGTTCTAATTTCCTTTTATTTAATGTGTATACATGGCTATGAAATATAAAAAGTAACCCAATGATGGGAATCACTTTATTTGAGATAATGTTGTTCAATTATCTAATTAGAGGTAGATATATAATATATTCACCTTAGATGTAATGGAAATGTGGTATATAATATATTAATCTTAGTGGTAATAGAAATGTAGTATTTCTCAAGGGCTTAAGATATAAAGAAGTATTTTCTCTAAATACAAGGATAGTAATTCTCTCCTATTTCAAATGTCATAGGTAATTTGTACATTCAATCAACTTGTAGATGCTTGATGTGTAATGCCCCACTTGGGAACCCAAAAGAAATAAATCTAATATGTTACAAAATTTACTGAACTATTTTTTTAAAATATTGTAGAACATCAAAGTAACAATGCAAAAGAAATAAACCCAAATACAATAATTCCACATATGTAATTACAATACAAATTTCATTATTAAAGTGTTCCTTCATGTTGAGTGACATTTAAGAAGTTTTATTAATAAGTTTAAGTCTCAAGTACAATGTCCATAATAAAAAATGGATAAACAAATACATGCTATAATACACACATACATAAGAATAATTGATATAATAAAGTACATATATATAACATCATCAACTACAAATATTGTAGGGTATCTAATAATAAATACAAGCACATCAAAATACTATGTACAACATCTCATAGAATCTCAAATATAAGACACATAATACACATAGATAGAACATATGAATAGAAATCTCTAGGATAAAAATAAGAATGATGATGGTACAATTTCATCAACAAACATCCAACATATGCTAATCTAAGGGGGACCCAAATGGTAAGAAGTCACTACCTCATGACCATGTGGTCACCTAATCAGGCTCCCACTCCCATTATGTAAGGAAAATAATGCACGATCTGTAATGCCCCGCTAAGGGATCCAAAGAATTAACCTAGAATTTCACTAAGTTTGGTAACATTTTTTTTTTTTTCTCATGAAAGTAAATACCATATATAACTTATGCACAATAACAGAAGCAATAGCAATGTCTATCTAAATGTATACATAACATACATAACAGATTACATTCTTTAAGATCCCTTAACGTTGAATTACATCTAAATCAACTAACATACATGAATCAATCTAATATAACATCCACATGAAATAATAATGATAAGTCCAATGTTTATACATTACATTTCAAATGCTAAATCATCCACTATACATGTCACAAGGTATGACAAGCTCAAAAGAATATACATATGTAGAATAAGGTACATCATCCTATTCTAATCCATGATACATCCAAGTAAAGATAATCACATAAAACACATGATATATCATCATAGAAGATATATACATCCATCATAACGATCAAAAATAATAAACTAAGTGCACGGTTCCTCCCAACCGTTAATAGCATCATTAGACCATCGTGGATCCTAGCCATCCCTCCGTGTGTAACATCCCAAATCTCCAAAGAGATCATCGGTATTAACATAGTAGAAATGTCACTCCTAACATATACAAAATCATATGTAGAAAGTAATCTAACATAAGATAACAACATCTAACATATGCTAATCATCAATGAAAGGATACATATCCACCATCATGAAGGATGCATCAGCCATGATGTCTCAATGAATCTCAAATGATAAGAGTGGAAAATACACTACCACCCGACCGTGTGGTACCTAAGTGGTACACTCCCACCATGCTGAGGAGATAATCTCAAGTCCCAAATAGGCTATCCAAAAACACATAACACAAATCTCTATAAGTCTAGGAATCCTGAAAGTTTACTAACTCAAAGGTTCCAAACACAAAACCGACATCTAATTTCCAGAGGCACACAATGACATGTAGGAACCTACTATGCAAGTGGGAAAGTGTCATCACATTTATCACGTACAAGTTACCCTGGCAGTTAGCTAAACTCCACAGGTCCATACTAATCTCATGCGGCCACTAGTATCCTCTCATACTAACGAGGCATACTACAGAATGCAAGGTCGCAACCATGTGTTCTCACTACTCCCATCCTAGCCTGTACAAGCACTCAAGGCATGGGCGAGAACAAAACACTTATATTTTTAGGTCCATTCAATTAGTATTAGGTGTGAATGTTATCACTTATGAATCCAACTTACAATGAGTTACCCTGGTAGCCTCTTAGGGCCTCGGCCCCCATTGCAAGCCACTTCCCGTCACTACATGCAGATATCCTACCCTAATGCTCATGGAATCATAAATCTCAAAATCACAAAAGATAATCCATAATAAAATCATCAAATATGCAATAAAAGCATCAAATCTCCATGAGCAAACATCCATAGAAAATCATGATCACAACAGCTCTCTATTGGCAACTGAAGTATCACTGATAATCAAAAGTATCCAATGGTTCTCAATAACCAAAATATATCTCAATCATACTGATCGAAGACTCCAAAATGGTTGAGTCAAAACATGTCACAACATGACATCATCAAGAATAAATCCACATTTTAGTCCCATCATGGCGACTAGAAAATAACCAAGGATAACTGATCGATGACCAAAAATGGTTAAGTCAAGTGTCTCATACATAAGAATCTCAACTAAACAATTAGTAATCACATCCAATACATAGAGAATTCCATCACATAACCATGGTTGGGTTTATAAAGATAAAAAATAAGACATCATCATGACATCACAATCACATAACTCCCAAGCCTCTGGTAGATATCCTATACTGGTCAACACTAGTCAACCCAAAACCCAAAATAATAGCATAAAGAATACACAATGTAAACACATGTTTTGGTTTTGCCAAGTTTATAACTTAAATTTAAATGCAAAAGTCTCAGTTTACATTCCTAATTCAATTGTCAAGTGGAGAAACTTCACGTTTAACCTAGCCCAAGTGTTTTTTTTTGTAAAAGTTTCTACCATTAAACTCAGTTTTCTAAATGTTCTAAATGTCTCTTATATTTCCATTTAGACCCCCATCATTTTAAAAATACTATTTGAAATTCTTTCCATATTCATCTTTCCAAATTTAAAAGATTAAATTGAACCTATATTATAAAATAATTTGTTATTTAAAGAATTATTCTTTAAATTCCAATCATCTATTAATTACTTATTATTAATAATATATATACTTATATATATATATATATATATATATATATATATATATATATATATATATATATATATATATATATATATATATATATATATATATATATATATATATATATATATATATATATATATATATATATATATATATATATATATATATATATATATATATATATATATATACATACATATACATATATATTTATCAATTTATAAAATAAATCATATAAAAGAAATCGAATTATCATATGACAACTGCACATCACATAACTTAATATATAAAATGAATAACAATTGTGGATTATATATAAAAAATGTGCGGGCCTTAAAGCGACAGCACCGCAGGTACACTGCGGATCGTAGGTACTCTGCAATCTTGCAGACCTGCGGTGGGTGGGGTATGGAATACCCGTCCGCCCAATATCATAATGCATATGTATATATATTTTAAAGCATTTTTAATATAACATTTTTTTTAATAATGTTTCTCAAACGAAATTACAAATCACAAATGTATTTTAATGAATTTTCACTGCGATAATTTGCTCGGCTTTCTAATTAATTAAATATATATATATGCTTATGTATGTATATATATATGTGTGTGTGTGTGTGTGTGTGTGTGTGTGTGTGTGTGTATACACACAAAATTTTATATAGTATATATTTATATGGGAAAATGCAGATCTGAAATATATATATATTCACAAAGAATATATATAAATAATTTTATGAGTTTCCTATAAATATTTACTCTCTAAATTTTCTCGATAATTTTCTAATGAATTTGGCTACAATTCAACCCTAGCCCCGTATTCTTTTCAGATCTATGCATATAAAGATTCTCAAATAAATTTTAACTACCCATATTGAGAATGCATACAATTAAAATAGGAAAAATTCTCAGAAGACATATGGAAGACACGAAGAAGATAGGGAATGCAAGATGCGGAAATAACATAAGTAAATTCACAAGAATCTACTTGGATTTTGATGCTAATTTTCTCTTCCTCAAAGAACCCGTAGATCAAGCTCCTCCCTTCTTCAGAGTTCCTGAGTCCTCCAATGCTCCAAAAGCTCTCCATGCTATGTCTAAGCTTCTAGGAATGCCTGAATATAAAGAGCTCTCAGGAAACATCTAGAATGCCTCTAGAAACAGCTAGAAGGTGTCACCAACTAAGCATGGGTCTTTTCCAACCTTCTTGATGAGCCATAGGGTTGTAGTCACCATGTGCTTAATTGATGCACTAACCTCCGTGTTGTTGACACATGAGAAATAGAAAAGTGTGTTAATTCCCATCGAGCTTATAACTCCAATTCACTTTTATATAATTTTCTATTTAACTATTTATAACTTTCATTTTAATTTTTATAACTTTTATTATTATTATTTATTTCTTACTTTATTATTATTTTATTATTATTAATAATTTTAATTTCTAATTTTCTTTTATTTAATTCTTTTTTCTCAATTATTCTCATTTAATTAATTAAAATCAAAATATCAAAGACCATGATATTTTATATTAATTTTCTCAAATAATTAATTTATTAATTAAATCTATTTATTAAGACTTAATTAATAGAAAATTCACCATAGACCTCCAAGATAAAATATGAAAACCCATCAGAGAGCAAATCACACAAAATCAGTCTAAAGGGTTAAAAAATCACGAATCATGTCATCCGACACATTCGGTGGGTAAAATATCCAGATACTTGTCCTACCTCACTAGGACAATTGGCTTAAGGGTTTTGGATTTGGACTTGAGAATCTATCTCCCTTCTCTTATCATTGACATAGTATAATAGGGTACGTTCATCCTGGCAATTCAGGGAAGTCGATACCCAGTACCTGCAACCTGCAGAAAAACCATGCATGTACATATAATATATATATAATGCTAAACTAAATAGACAATGGTAGGAAGTGGTGCATCGTGTAGATCTCGACTAAGCAGGTGACTACGACTCTCTTCCTTAACCACATCAAAAATGCCATACAATAAGAAAACACACACACCATACACATACAAGTATGGGGTAAGTATCCATAATAAAACACATGAGATAATAACCATCTAACTAATCATCAAAAATAGCTAAAAATAATATAATGATCATCATGTATGCATGAAATGTAAAGTCTAAATGATCTCTTCATATATCAACTGAATCCATAACATAATGTCTGATAGTCTCAAAATAATACCACTAATCCATCAACATAAAACTAGTTTAACATAGTCTGATAATCAATATGTCCAGAAAGATGTGAACGAGGGCAGGCACTACATCCACCCCCCCTTGGGTTAGGCTTACTCCTGGAAGCCTACAAACAAGTAGGGATATAGCTCCCTCTATCTAGCTGCATCCTCCCAAGTAGCTGAAGAATCATTAGTAGGGTCGCCTTGGACCCTTACCTACTCAATGGTTCGACCCCTGAGGATCAACCCCCGCTGCTCCAGAATACGAACAGGCTCCAAAGCCAGCTACCCATCCTCTACCTGCAACACATTCCAATCAAGAACGTGTACAATATCAGAAATATACTGTCGAAGCACTGAAACATGGAAAACATCATGAATATGAGCTAGGCTGGGCGGTAGAGCAAGGTGGTAAGTAACCGGGTCAATCCTCTCTAGAATCTCAAATGGTCCCACAAAGTGAGGTGCTAGCTTAGAACCCTTTTTGTATCAAATCGAACTCTTTCGCGGACGCACTCTCAAGAAAACCTTATCACCCATAGAAAACTTCTTATCAGTCCTATGAGCATCAACATACTTCTTCTGCCTATCCTGTACCGTACTCAAGTGTTCATGGATACGCACTACCTGTTGCTCCATATCACAAAGCATCTCAGGACCCAACAGGATGTGATCCTCAAGGTTGTCCCAACTCAATGGTGTATGACAAGGATGTCCATATAATGCCTAAAATGGTGCCATGCTTATAGAACTGTGATACTTGTTGTTGTAAGAAAACTCCACCAGGTAGAGATAATCCTCCCAATGTGTCTACCTATCCATCACATACATCCGTAACATATCCTCCAAAACCTGGTTCACCCTCTCTGTCTGACCATCAGTCTCTGGATGATATGTTGAACTGAAGTTTAACTGCACTCCAAGCTCATGCTGTAGCGATGTCCATAATGTAGATGTGAATACAGGATCCCTGTTAGAAATGATCTTTCTAGGAATACCATGTAATCTCACAATGTCACACATGAAGACATTAGCTACAGAAGCTGCTATATAGGAAGACCTAATCGGTAAAAAATGCACCACCTTAGTCAACCTATCAACGGTGACCATGATAGCATCATGACTTTGAACTATCATAGGTAATCCTACAATGAAGTCCATGGAGATGATATCCCACTTCCAGGAAGGAATGAGATTTGGCTGCAAAAGTCTAGCCGAGTGTTGATGTTCTGCCTTAACTCTCTGACACTCAAGGCACCTAGCCACAAAATCAACAATATCTTGCTTCATCCCAGACCAAAAGAACAAATGTCTGAAATCAGAATGCATCTTCTTAACACCTGGATGTGTTGAGTAAGGTGTATGATGGGATTCTACTAGAATCAAGGTGTGAAGCTCATCTAGTAATGGCACATAAATCCTCCCCAAATGTCTAAAAAGACCATTTGATTCTCAAACGTAACCTACAAACTTACCTTCCAAAGGCCTTCCTAAATCTATCTCTCTACACACTTCTCAATACCAAGAATCTATAGGAAGTGCCTGAAGAATTTGACTCCTCAAATCCACACTAAGAGTCATCAATGATATCACATGTCTCCTATGACTCAAAGCATCTACCACCACATTCTCCTTACCCTGAATGTACTTAACCTCAAAATCATACTCGCATAGAAACTCCATCCATTGCCTTTGGCAAGCATTTAAATTAGGCTAAGTGAAAATTCACTGAAGACTACGATGATCGCTATGTAGCTCAAATCTGTGCCCCAACAAGAAATGTCTCCACCTTGTCAAAGCATGAACTACTACTGCTAACTCAAGATCATGTGTAGGATAATTTAACTCATGATCTTTGAGCTTGTGTGATTCATACGCAATCACCCGTCCATTCTACATCAACACTGCTCCAATCCCTTCAAGAGAAGCATCTGTACACACCATGAAATCACCTTTTGGATTAGGTACAACTAAAATCGGTGCACTAGTCAAAAGCTCCTTGAGCTTCTAAATAGCTTCCTCAAATTTCTCTATCCATATGAACTTATTTCCTTTCCTTTGAAGAGAAGTAATAGGATGTGCCATTCTAGAGAAGTTCTGGACAAATCTGCGATAATAACCGGCCAAACCCAACTACGAATCTCTAACACATTAGTCAGTGTCGGCCAATCTATTATCGCCTAAATCTTTGCAGGATCCACTGAAATACCATCACCTAAAATAACATGCCCTAAATACTGAATCTCCAATTTGAAGAATTTGCACTTAGTTGCATTGGCATAAAGTTGATTGTCTCTCAAACACTGCAATACCAACCGTAGGTGTTCCTCATGCTCCTTCTGAGTTTTTGAATATATCAATATGTCATCAAGAAACACAAGTACAAACTTGTCCAGATAAGATCAAAACACACCATTCATCAAACTCATGAAAACTGATGGAGCGTTAGTCAACCCAAAAGGTACCACTATGAACTCATAATGCCCATAGCAAGTTTGAAAAGCGGTCTTGTGAATATCTACTTCCTTAATGCAAAGCTAGTGGTATCCTAACTTAAGGTCAATCTTGGAGAATATTGTAGCTCCCTTGATCTCATCAAATAAGTCATCAATCCTAGGCAAAGGATACCTATTCTTAATAGTCACCTTATTCAACTGTCTGTAATCGATACAAAGGCGCAAAGAACCATCTTTCTTCTTTACAAAGAGCACTGGAGCTCCCCATGGTGACACACTAGGTCGAATGCTCCCTTTGGCCAGAAGTTCCTCTAGCTGAAGACGTAGCTCACCCAATTCCTATGTAGTCATGCGATAAGGAGCTTTAGAGATAGGCTCCGCTCCAGGAATCAGATCAATACTAAAATCAATGTCCCTCTTTGGAGGCATGCCTAGAACCTCACTTGGAAAAACATCTGCGTACTCCTGCAAAATCAGGTGATCTAAAGTCTCCCTCATGGGATCCTCCTCATCAAGATCATTTACCATAACAACAAATATCTGACATCCCTTACAAAAATTTTGCTTCAATTGCATAGCAAAAATCATCCATAGAGATATAGGCCTTGGTATCCCAACTATCTTCACATCATTCCCTTGGTCATCTTGGCACAAAATAATCTTCTTCCTGCAATCTATACTAGCTCTATGAGATCCAAGCCAGTCCATGCCTAAAACCACATCATAGGAACCAAGGGGTATGACTCAAAGATCCACTCCCGTATCAAAGCTTCCTAAGCTAAGCCCACACTTATGAACTACAAAATCTGTGGAGACCTTAATGCCTGAGGCTAGTTCCACTCGCCAACCATAACCTTGCTTTTCTGCATCCAGCTTACACTTAGAAACTATAGATGGTGAAATAAATGAATTTGTAGCTCCTGAATCAAACAATACTGAAAGAGATATACCTCTAATCGCACCTGTGGTCTCAACCACTGTTCCCTGATGATCTGCCTGACGTTGGTCAACTGCTGCAAAAACTCTATGAGCTCTACCTGCATCACCAACTGTAGGCTCTGAAATGGTAGGTCTAGGTCCTGATAACTGAGGTGCTTGCTGAGGACATTGAGCGACATAATGTCCAATCTGTCCACATGAAAAAAATTCTATATTTCTGCTAGATCCTCTTCCCATAGTTGGTACATTTGATTGCTGATGACTGTTCATGCTAACAAAAGACTAGCTACTCTGAGCTAGCTGATTGGACTGATTCTGTTTATTGCATTGAGCATTGTGGTTGTTCTTGGTGTTAGAACCTTTTCCACCACCTTGAACTTGAGAATTTGATCCCTTCTGTTGTTGTGTCTGCTGCTGATACTGTTTCCCCTTAGAAAAAGAAAACTTCTTGTTACTACCTGAATTGTAGTTGCTTTTAGATCCTGATGCTACTGGTGCTCCTACAAAACCACCTTGACCAAGGTTGACACTTTTCTCAACAAGGATAGCTCAATGTACTGCATCCTTGAGGGTTTTTGGTTCAAATACCTTAACTCGCCCAATAATACGGTTATTCAACCCCCTAATAAAATGTTGTGTCAACTGAGCTGAATTTTCACTAAACCCTAAAAAAGACATGAGCTCGTAAAATTTATGCTCATACTCGGTCATTGACAAGGTATATTATCTAAGATTATGAAATTCATCAGACCATTGCTATTTCCATTCCTCTGGTAGGAATCATTCACAAAAACTCTCTAGGAATAACTCCCATGTGACACTACTCATATTGATTCCCAACTTCTTCTCCTCAATCATCCACCAAGTGGCTCCAAAATTCTCTAAATTAGTGATCGCAAATCTTGCATTAATATTGCTGTCGAACTCCTGCATGGCAAAAATCTTGTCAAGGGAAATAAGCCATTGCTCGGCCACATAACCAAAACCTTGCCCATTGAAAGGCTTGACCTTGGATCTTGAAAGATCCTTCATCTGAGTGGACACAATGGACCTTTGACGATCCTTCCAAGGACTCCTAGATCTGGGTCTATGCTCTTGTTCTGTCTGGTGCATTTTGGGCTATTCTTGAACAGGAGGTAGACATTCTAGAATAGTTTGCATCATCTATTTGAAACCAACCTCTTCCGACTCAGCTTGGTCCTCTCTACGACTCTCTTCCTGCTGCCTACTATAGTGCTCTTCCCTTCTCTCTACAAGAGCTGATCCCTCATGGGTAGACTCATGGACACTAATAGCTCTGCCACAACCACGACCTCTACCTTAGCCTCTACCATGGCCTCTAATGGAAGACCTAGTCCCAGATACCATCCTACAATAGCACAAAGTACTATTATAATCACATGTTGCAATAGACTAAGTTCAGTTCTATGTTTAGGTTTAAGTAAAATTTTCAGTTTTGAAACTAAGTGTTGAAGTATGAAAAATATTCAAGTAACAGTTCAGGTTCTATCTCAGTTCACCTAGCTTCAAGTTCGAAAAGATACACTTAATAGTTCAAAGTTCTAGTTGTTCCAAAATACCCAGAGCTCCCAATGTAGAAACTCGAGCTCTGATACCAAATGTAATGCCCCGCCAAGGGATCCAAAGAATTAACCTAGAATTTCACTAAGTTTCGTAACATTTTTTTTTTCTTCATGAAAGTAAATACCATATATAACTTATGCACAATAACGAAAGCAATAGCAATGTCCATCTGAAAGTATACATAACATACATAACAGATTACATTCTTTAAGATCCCTTAATGTTGAATTACATCTATATCAACTAACATACATGAATCCATCTAATATAACATCCACATGAAATAATAATGATAAGTCCAATGTTTATACATTACATTTCAAATGCTCAATCATCCACTGTACATGTCACAGGGTATGACAAGCTCAAAAGAATATACATATGTAGAATAAGGTACATCATCCTATTCTAATCCATGATACATCCAAGTAAAGATAATCACATAGTACACATGATACATCATCATAGAAGATATATACATCCATCATAAAGATCAAACATAATAAACTAAGTGCACAGTTCCTTCCAATCGTTAATAACATCATTAGACCATCGTGGATCCTAGCCATCCCTCCGTGCGTAACATCCCAAATCATCGAAGAGATCATTGGTATTAACATAGTAGGAATGTCACTCCTAACATATACAAAATCATATGTAGAAAGTAATCTAACAAAAGATAACAACATCTAACATATGCTAATCATCAATGAAAGGATACATATCCACCATCATGAAGGATGCATCAACCACGATGTCTCAATGAATCTCAAATGATAAGAGTGAAAAATACACTACCACCCGACCGCGTGGTACCTAAGTGGTCCACTCCCACTGTGCTGAGGAGATAATCTCAAGTCTCAAACAAGCTATCCAAAAACACATAGCACAAATCTCTATAAGTCCAAGAATCCTAAAAGTATACTAACTCAAAGGTTCCAAACACAAAACTAACATCTAATTCTCAGAGGCACACAATGACATGCAGGAACGTACTATGCAAGCAGGAAAGTGTCATCACATTTATCACGTACAAGTTACCCTGACAGTTAGCTAAACTCCACAAGTCCATACTGATTTCATGCAGCCACTAGTATCCTCTCATACTGACGAGGCATACTACAGAATGCAAGGTCGTAACCATATGTTCTCACTACTCCCATCCTAGCCTGTACAAGCACTCAAGGCATGGGTGAGAATAAAACACTTATGTTTTTAGGTTCATTCAGTTAGTATTAGGTGTGAATGTTATCACTTATTAATCCAACTTACAATGAGTTACCCTGGCAGCCTCTTAGGGCCCTGACCCCCATTGCAAGCCACTTCCCGTCACTACATGCAGATATCCTACCCTAATGCTCATGGAATCATAAATCTCAAAATCACAAAAGATAATCCATAATAAAATCATAAAATATGCAATAAAAGCATCAAATCTCCATGAGCAAACATCCATAGAAAATCATGATCACAATAGCTCTCTATTGGCAACTGAAGTATCACTGATAATCAAAAGTATCCAATGGTTCTCAATAACCAAAATATATCTCAATCATACTGATTGAAGACTCCAAAATGGTTGAGTCAAAACATGTCACAACATGACATCATCAAGAATAAATCCACATTTCAGTCCCATCATGGCAACTAGAAAATAACCAAGGATAATTGATCGATGACCAAAAATGGTTAAGTCAAGTATCTCATACATAAGAATCTCAACTAAACAATTAGTAATCACATCCAATACATAGAGCATTCCATCACATAACCATGGTTGGTTTTATAAAGATCAGAAATAAGACATCATCATGACATCACAATCACATAACTCCCAAGCCTCTGGTAGACGTCCTATATTGGTCAACACTAGTCAACCCAAAACCCAAAATAATAGCATAAAGAATACACAATGTAAACACATGTTTTGGTTTTTCCAAGTCTATAACTTAAATTTAAATGCAAAAGTCTCGGTTTACATTCCCAATTCAATTGTCAAGTAGAGAAACTTCACATTTAACCTAGCCCAAGTGGTTTTTTTTGTAAAATTTTCTACCATTAAACTCAGTTTTCTAAATGTTCTAAATGTCTCTTAAATTTCCATTTAGACCCCCATCATTTTAAAAATACTATTTGAAATTCTTTCCATATTCATCTTTCCAAATTTAAAAGATTAAATTGAACCTATATTATAAAATAATTTTTTATTTAAAGAATTACTCTTTAAATTCTAATCATCTATTAATTACTTATTATTAATAATATATATACACATATATACTTATATATATATATAAATATATATATAAATACATATACATATATATTTATCAATTTATAAAATAAATCATATAAAAGAAATCAAATTATCATATGACAACTGCACATCACATAACTTAATATATAAAATGAATAACAATTGCGGATTATATATAAAAAATGTGTGGGCCTTAAAGTGATCGCACCGCAGGTACACTGCGGATCGCAGGTACTCTGCGATCTCGCAGGCCTGCGGTGGGTGGGGTATGGAATACCCATCTGCCTAATATCATAATGCATATGTATATATTTTTAAAAAAAAAATTAATATAACATTTTTTTTTAATAACATTTCTAAAACGAAATTACAAATCACAAATGCGTTTTAATGAATTTTCACTGCGATAATTCGCTCGGCTTTCTAATTAATTATATATATATATATATATATATATGTATGTATATATATATATATATATATATGTATATATATATATATATATATATATATATGTATATATATATATATATGTATATATATATATATGCATATGTATGTATATATATATATGTATATATATATGTGTGTGTGTGTATATATATATATATATATATAGACGCAGAATTTTATACAGTATATATTTATATGCGAAAATGCAAATCTGAATTATATATATATATATTTTCACAAAGAATATATATATAATTTTATGAGTTTCTTATAAATATTTACTCTCTAAATTTTCTCAATAATTTTCTAATGAATTTGGCTACAATTCAACCCTAGCCCCATATTCTTTTCAGATCTATGCATATAAAGATTCTCAAATAAATTTTAACTACCCATATTGAGAATGCATACAATTAAAATAGGAAAAATTCCCAGAAGACATGGAAGACACAAAGAAGACAGGGAATGCAAGATGTGGAAATAACATAAGTAAATTCACAAGAATCTACCTAGATTCTGATGCTAATTCGCTCTTCCTCAGAGAACCCACAGATCAAGCTCCTCCCTTCTTCAGAGTTCCTGAGTCCTCCAATGCTCCAAAAGCTCTCCACACTATGTCTAAGCTTCTAGGAATGCCTGAATATAAAGAGCTCTCAGGAAACATCTAGGATGCCTCTAGAAACAACTAGAAGGTGTCACCAACTAAGCAAGGGTCTTTTCCAACCTTCTTGATGAGCCATAGGGTTGTAGACACCATGTGCTTAATTGATGCACTAACTTCCGTGTTGTTGACACATGAGAAATAGAAAAGTGTGTTAATTCCCATGCAAGCTTATAACTCCAATTCACTTTTATATAATTTTCGATTTAAATATTTATAAATTTCATTGTAATTTTTATAACTTTTATTATTATTATTTATTTCTTACTTTATTATTAATTTATTATTATTATTAATTTTAATTTCTAATTTTCTTTTATTTAATTCTTTTTTCTCAATTATTCTCATTTAATTAATTAAAATCAAAATATCAAAGACCATGATATTTTATATTAATTTTCTCAAATAATTAATTTATTAATTAAATCTATTTATTAAGACTTAACTAATATAAAATTCACCATAGACCTCCAAGATAAAATATGAAAACCCATCATAGAGAAAATCACACAAAATCAGTCTAAAGGGTTAAAAAATCACGAATCATGTCATCCGACACATTCGGTGGGTAAAATATCCAGATACTTGTCCTACCTCACTAGGACAATTGGCTTAAGGGTTTTGGATTTGGACTTGAGAATTTATCTCCCTTCTCTTATGATTGAGATAGTATAATAGGGTACGCTCATCCTGGCAATTCAGGGAATTCGATACCCGATACCTGCAACCTGCAGAAAAACCATGCATGTACATATAATATATATATAATGCTAAACTAAATAGATAATGGGAGGAAGTGGTGCATCGTGTAGATCCTGACTAAGCAAGTGGCTACGATTCCCTTCCTTAACCACAACAGAAACACCATACAATAAGAAAACACACACACCATAAGCATGCAAGTATGGGGTAAGTATCCATAATAAAACACATGAGATAATAACCATCTAACTAATCATCAACAATAGCTGAAAATAATATAATGATCATCATGTATGCATGAAATGTAAAGTCTAAATGATCTCGTCATATATCAACTGAATCCATAACATAATGTCTGATAGTCTCAAAACAATACCACTAATCCATCAACATAAAACTAGTCTAACATAGTCTGATAATCAATATGTCCAGAAAGATGTGAATGAGGGTAGGCACTACACGATCCACACAAAATAATAATTTCATAAGACAGCCTTAGGAAAGGAATCTTGATTTCCAAATCTACCTCAAGGTACACAAACTACTAATAAAAAAAGATAACCAAAGTTGAAAAGACACTCAATCAAACCAACATCACATACCAAAGTCAACAACAAATGCCAAGTACAAATTAAGTATCAAAACCAAAAAGATACTTCCAAAATCACAAGCACAATAACCAATAGATAACAATTGTCATCAATAAAAGTAAATCACCAATCTCTAACACTGTAAATAAAAAAACTACCAATGAATCCCAAACACTCATAAAAAAAGAAGTCAAATATTAACAATAAATAAAATCCAATAAAAAAGCAACAACTTAGAGTAAATATATCATCAACACAACATCCAACAAGTACACCACTAGAGGTAAATATAAAAAACCATGAAGGAGACTCAGGCTACATACTAGGGAGTGTCATCACATAAGCCAACTCTAATGTTACCCTAATAGTATCTCTAGATCCTGATCCCTTAGTGACTCTATGTGGAACTAGAATAGCCTCTTGTGAAGATGACGAAACTAGTCATACCTCTCACTAGGTATCCTCTTAATCCCATCCATAGTTTATATAAGCACTTAAGGCATGGGTGAGGAAAAATATCTAAATTATATTTTAAATTTATCTCAAGGAATGGGAGGAGTAAATTATTTTAGTTATTATGTTATCACTAGTTAACACAACTTACAATGAGTTACCTTGGCAGTTACTTTGGGCTCCAACCTCATTGTAAGCCATTCCCATAGGATGCACCTACACTAGCTTCCCTAAAACTCCCAAACCACAATTGTGCCCCATTCCATAAAAGTAATATTGATCAAATTTGGTTCCTTGAATACTAGTAAATCAAACATTGATAATGTTTTTATGTATAATAGAGCTTGTATATCAATAATGTACTACTACAAATTCAAGTAAATGCCAACAAGGTGGCCTTAGAGGTGGTCCACCTAAAAAACTTGCTAAATCATTGGGGCAATGCTCTATGTACAATTTCTTGGGTGCTATTGGATTCTACTTCAACAAATCAAGATTTTACCTTGTAGGTGTAGCTCCTCAGCCCACCGCTCATATACACCTTAGTCCCAGGCTCCACATCGCTCTCCTAGTGGTTGAAATGTTTAGCATTGCCATTCTTGTGGCTCTGGGTGGGCCCTATTTTCTCCTTCTATTTTTCCTACTTCTGTTTGCTAGCTGGATCCTCTTGCCTATGACCCCAAGTGGTCATTCCCCTACCTAGACGTGGCCATTTTGCCTCCCAAGGTGGAGGGAGAAGAAAGTGAATACGACTTTTTTTGCTATTGACAATGGGTTGAATCCTCTCGATCCTTCTTCCAACCTCGTAGATAATTGGGATTTTCATGATAGACATGATCCTTCTCCCTTGACTGGCACTTATCTGGCCACCCGAGGATAGTTCTTCTATTTTTTTTGATGAATAATAGTTATGTGTTTCTAGCTTTACACTGTATGAACTCTCATGGAGTGACCTTGTATCTCCCGACCCCATTTTTGTGAATATGTAACTTTAATATTTTATTAATAGAGAAGGAACTATTCATATTAAAATTGGTTCCTTAGTGGGCAACCTGAAAATAACATTGGTTCTTAAAACCTAAGTTCTCATAAATCCTCATCAAAATAAATCTCAATTTGAATAATGAAATGCATCATAAAATCCAATCATATAATCATAAAAGAAAACTAAAAAATAACTCTGTTGCACATCCTAACTTGGCCAACTAAATAACCCACAAAAGAAACTATCATGAAAATAAACATGATCACAAGACTATAAATAGAATATAAGAAAAACACATAGTTTTTAAGTCATTTGATTTAATTCCATCATTTTATATTGTTTAGTTTTGGCCATAAAATTGTGTTTAGCATTAAGGTAAGAATATACACGTTTATATAAATTATTGGGCTAATATACTTATTTAAATGTCAAACCTCTTTGTACATATAAAATATCATGCAATATTACCATGTTATTAATTTAAATAAACTTTAATTATAAATGACTTAATTAATAACATAAATATATACTATTAGATCAAATATTAATATCAATTTCATTTCTAAAATATTAATTTGACTTATATTTGAGTTCAATATCAATATTTACTTTTCCTTTAATTCATAATGCAACTAGAGATAACTCTAAATTGAAATTATATTTATATTTAAATTATTTATAAATGCTCTCATTATATTACATATTCATAACTAGATGTTTATATAGTGTACTCCAATATAGTTTTTATTAAAATATAACTAAATGACAAATATATATGTTTATATAGTGTCTAGAATAAAAATAAGAATGCAATTTATTATTTTCACATGTCGTTGATCTTCTAAAAACATGCAAGCATAATATACTTGGTTATCAATCTTTAGTATATTTGTTTTCACATGCATGTATATGTTTAATTACAACACACTTTTCTCAATTATTCTTTTATTTATCTAATAAATTTTGCAGCTAGATTTATCTTAAATATAAGAAAAATCTTTATCTTTATTTGGAAAATTTATGATAATTATATAGCTCTATGGACAAAATTTAAAGTTGAAACTCTAGCTTATTTAATTTGTTATATTCCTCCAATTCTCTGTAGTTGAATTTTATGATATTAAAGAGAGATTTTTAAAAGAATATAATCATAATAACTTTCTACATTTTCTATAATTTTACTAAATCAAGCTTTCTTGATCAACATGTTTTCTTTCCCAAAGTCCATAATATAATTCTTCATCTAAAAATTAATACAATAAATCAATAATAATTATGCAAGCACCTAGAAATACATGAAGGAGATAGATCTTTCAATGAAATTTTACAATAGGTTTTCAAACTGTACCTCCAAATAATAACTAAAATATGAGACAATATGTGATCACATGCAAATCAAAACCTTCTAAAACTTTTAACAATCTTTTGCTCCAATTCTAAATTTGCTCTCCCAAAATTATGTGTTAGAAAAAGAACTACCTATGGTTTTTATTCTCCAATTACTACAAAACCACTAACTATTATAAAAATATAATTGTTGTAATTGATTAATCTTTTCATGCACATTTAAAGTATAATATACTTAAATATTCTTTTATTTTATTCTCTCCACTTTAATAATTAGTCCAAACACTATGTAAAGAGTAATTTATTATTTAAATTAATAATAACTAATTTTTTTTATTTAAATAAAAATTTATTTTAATTATTATTATTTTTTTAACGGTAAAAGGCCAAAGCCCTACATTCTATTATTCAAATAAAATAAAGTTACATTGTCTCTGTTCAAATGGGCACTAGTAGAAAAGAATAGAGAAAGAAAACCTATAGTCTTGCCCAAGAAAAAGGGTCCTATACAAAGTTACAAAATTAAAACATTAAAAGGGGCATGCTCTAGTTTATCTATAACAAAGAGAGATTTTCTTATATACTTTATTTCACCAGCTTACTTTTAGTTCTTCTCATTAGAATTTTGAGTAGTCATCTTTGCCTTTCCAAATAGAATTTATCTATGCTTATTTGTCAAAATATTTATAGAGCTTGATCTTTCTTGGAAATTCATAGGGGCTTACTCTTGGTTCTCATCCATTTATTCTTCCTGACCAAGACTTCAACATCCTTTAATTAATCGTAGAGTAATTATAAAATTATTACATAAAGGTTTTATTTGCCAAGATCAATGTTAGTAGGCACCATATCATGAAAAATGAAAAACATACTTTGGGTTAGAATTCATACTAAATGCACACTTCAAACATGTCTTCAAAGAAAGCAAACAACTATAGTATTTGAGTATAAAGCACCATGGGCCTTACAAGAAAAATCAAACATCAATTTTGTAGAAAATGGCCAACCCAAACATAGTCAAGCTAGAAATGACAAATGCCTGAACCTACACAACCCATCAATTTTGTCCATTTGGAGATCCAACATAGACTACCAATCTTTTATATCACTAAATGAAGTGCTCAAGTATATTGAAAATTATGCTGCAAAAGAAGAGAAAAGTATGAAACATACCACAAAATGCTATCTCTTATTTCTACCACTTTTCCATCTGATACACCAGCAACAAATTCTTTTAGAAAAATGTTAATTGAAAAACTTCTTGAGTGAGACATTAGTGCACAAGAGACATCCCACCTCCTACTCAAATTGCCCCTTTCTATCAGTAGTAGGACATTTGTTTCTCTTTCAATCCACAAAACAATTGTTGATTGTATTTCCATCTCCCTTACAACTGCAAATATGTCACCAAACCATATCGACATATACATTTCTCAACCCACACATCTTGAAATCATATCACTTCTAGAGGCAACTCAAAAATGGTCTTACATATCATCACATAAAAAATAAAAATGAAAATAAAGTCCAAAGAAGGCAATTGTTCGAGTCACTCCAAGATTCAACATTATCCTAGTTATGGATGAAAAAACATATTCTACATTTTGTTGGACAAAATTAATGTTATACTATCCATTTGGAAACATTGAACAAGATTTAGGAAGTTGGATGAATTAACTTTTGGGTTTCAGGATCCTTGTAAAACCTATTTATCTAATCAAAAACATTGAACAAGATTTGGGGAAGTTGGATGAAGAAATAATACATAATTGGGAAAGATTTAAAACCATGTATACTCCATGGCATGTTGACCAAACAAATGTTCCAATAGTTATAGAAGATGATCCAGAAAGTCCACTTATGGAGACAAACAATATAGAGGAAGATATGTGTGAAGAATGACAACTTATTTCTAGTCTACAACTAGGAGAACCTATTCATGTAGATGTAATGGACATGTTAGGTTGATGTAGCATAGATATCAACCATGATTGGGGAGAATGTGAAGTTAGCCTATTAGAAGTAGCTACTTCCTTTATTGACACCAAGTGTGACTCATTTCATGCTAATAGCATAGCATACACAAATATAGAAAGCACATTTGCACCTAAGTAGAAAAAAGTCAATGACATAGTTGATTCAAATGCAATTGAAAACACATCCATCTCACTATTGTGAATGATTGTTTAAGGAATAACTAGAATAGGAAAATCACACTTGATCAGTTGCATCAAGGAAATTTTAACAAAATCAATTCAAAATGGATGGACACCACTTCTTCTCCTAGCACCAATAGGTGTAGCAACATTCAATATTGAAGAATCCACAATTCATTTTGCACTTTGAATACCAATCACTAAAATACTACCACTACAAGGGAAAACACTTGCAACATTCCAATAATCAATGCAATTCATATGATATATTCTAATAGATGAAACAACCTTTTTTGGGCCAAAGCTAATGGGAAAATTGATAGACGATTATGGGAAGCATTTCCATGTCAAAAAAATGCCCCATTTGGAGGGTGGTCTATCCAATTTCTCAAATTAAACTTTCAAATTAAATTTTTTTAATTTGAAACACAAGTTTAATTGATTTTCAATTTATTAAATATCATCATATTTGAATATTTTTCAAAACTTTAAAATCAATTAATATTTAATAATTCTAATATCATTAAATTAATCCAAGCCTCATAATTAGACCATTTACCAAGTAAAGTGCATAGAAAAAATACATAAGAAAAATTGACTAAAGTCAAAATCAAACAACGCATGCAAATATCACTCATGATTTTCAAAAAGGGTAGATAGTCATTTACAAGACATCCTTCTTAGGAAAATTGATTAGATTATGGTTGGGATTGGTTGCGTACATTGTCTTACCATTCATTCTTTCAACTAAGTTTTTACGATAGGACATGATTATCCTAACAATTCAAGGAAGTCGATGCCCAGTATCTACAAACCTCTATGAAGGGAAAGCATGTATGTATATACACAAACACACATAATCAATGGCAACAAGTGGTGCATTGTGTAGATCCTGACTAGTAGGTGACTATGACTCCCTTCATTAACCATATCAAGCATATCAAACAAAGATGCAAAATAGATACACATGAAAGTATGGGGTAAGTATAATAATAAATTATGAATATAAAAGATATCATATTCTAACACATGAATATCTCATCATCATGAATATGCAATAAACATCATTCAAAAACACATCAATTGACATCATCATGAAATTAATTTCATTAACTAATTAAGAAAAATTAAAGCATCAACAAATAACACCTAAAATTAATTAACCATGTAGTCAATCTAGATACATAATTAGTACTTAAAATAATGTCATATAAATTTAAATCAATATCTCTAAAACTAACAGATGCATGACAATAGTAAAAAGAGTTCAACAATCATAACATAAAAGAAAACTACGTGTGGGCACTACACAATGCAGTAATTTATCTTTCTCATTAATATAGGGAAATTAATGGAATTGACATGAGATTTACAATAAGAAGCCAAATAATTTTTGTGGCTTTGTAAAATACTCATAAACCATAAACTTTTGCTCTATATTTTTTGTTTAGAGCAATATTCAAGTATTTAATTTGAAGTTTGAAATTGGATAGATGGCATGTATTTTCGAGAACAAAACAATTGGACTTGTTTTCTCAACAAGGCCTTGGAATTACCAATCCTTAATAATGCACAAGAAGTTAGTTTTTCAATTTTCATGGGTGATGAAAGCTTGATGCAACCAAAATTTCTCAAATAATTAACATAAACATAAGAGAGAAAGAACCAAAAAATAAATATTAGAACTCCAAATTCTTCTTTATTATTCTTCCAAATCACCCTCCTACAATGAGAGAAATTATAATTTTAAATACAAATCCAAAATTACCATTTTTAGCAATTTTTCATAAAACTATTTTTTGCCATTTTTGGTAATTATTAAAACAATTCAAAAAAAAGATGATTTTTTTTTGAAGCTTCATAAAATTGAGGTAAGATGAACTACCAACTAACATTTGAAATCGTAAGTAATATTTTGAGGTTATTACTAAAAGCCAACTTTCTAAAAACTAAGAAAAATATTAAAAGCTTTAAAAAACCACTAAAAGCTCTTGCGTAGAAAGCCACTAAAAGCTCCTACATCATTCTCATTTGGTTGAAAGAATGCAACTCCTACAAGGTTTTTTTTCAATGCATATAATTTCTTTTCTTGAGCTTTGCCTTCCATTGTATCAAACATTGATTTTATTGACTTAGAGGAATGCAAGTTTATTCCTTCTTCCTGATCTTCCATTTTTTTGACATTTTATCATTCATATTTGCATCTGTCACTGGATCCCTCTTCCTCTTATTTTTATTAATCCATATTCTACTCAATATCTTCTCAGCCTTTAAAATCCAAAATTCTATTTCTTCTATATAAACCTTTGTACCATTATTATTTATGTCTTCAACATATAATATATTAAAGTATCCACCATTTCTATAGTTAATATAATAACTTTGGGAACATTCATGTACCTTATTGAAAAAAATCTAAAACATCTTCATTAGAAATCTCATTATAAACAACCTTTTATGTTTGCTCATTTTGAACATAAGGCTTAAAATGATAAAAAGACTCTTCCACAACTATGTTTATCTTGGACGACAAAGTTACTTTACATGGAGTGTCTGTAAAGCTTATTGAGGAATTCATTGCCGAGGTCATTGGTCTCCCCATGAAAGGTATCAAATTTTCAAAGCAGACCAGTATTTCCAATGCAGCCTACAAAAAATTCTCAAAGATGAAAGAAGAGGAAATGCAATTGGAAAAGAATGGCGACTTCTTTGATGTGCAAAAAATAAAAGGTATTTGGCATGATGTGCTTGGTTGTATTCCCCACTGGTAATGACGCGGGTGACTCCCCAGTGAGGGAAACCAAACTTTCCTTCCGTCACTCTACTAAACAAAAAGCTGACTCTTTCCTTCAGGTCAATTCCTAGTTATATAATGAAATAATGGGGCTGAAGAAGAAAGTGGATACCTTGCAACAAAACCAGGAGGCTAATCAGGCTATTATTCAACACATGGAGGTGCAAATGGGAGATATCCCAAAAAAACTAAAGGATTATGAGTAGAATCTTAGAATGTTCATCAAGGAAAGTGGAACAAAAATGGAGCAAGTAACCTCAAGCATCTATGCAACTGCGGTGACTTTGGGAAAAAGAGAAAATGAAGGAACCATATCTTCAGAGGGCCCAAGCAAGAGGACAAGACAGAGTTCAAGGAAGAAAGCTTTGATTTCTGCTGCTTCTTCGACTACTAACTCCATCTAGGACATGGCTAAGATTGGTAAGGAGGCAGTGAAGATGATTACAAAATTGTAATAGTTTCCTGGGTCTTCTTTTCTGGTCGGGTTCCTGTTCAGGTCCTATTTGCTGGCTATTACTTCTAGTTCCTATGTTTGGTCCTATTTTTTGGCTTTTAGTTTTTAATATGTACTGACGGTTCCAGGTCCTTGTAAAACCTGGCTACTTTATTTGGACATTATTAGTGGTTTCAGGTCCATATATAACCTAATTTTGGTTCTACTTTTCAGTAGGTTTAAGGGCTCTTTCCTGTTGGATGGCTTTTTTTTTTCTTTTTGATGGATGTGAAAGGGTTTTGGGGTCCCTTCGAAACCTTTTTTTAACATAATCTAAAACTATGTTTATCTTGGCTTCTTCAATTCTTGATGTCAGAAAAGTTATTTGTATACTCACCATTTTATTTATTTGTATTTGCCTTTATTTTGTGTCTCTTCTTTCCTTTTCTTCTTTTGAATAATCTTCTAAATAGGCCATGTGATCTTCTTCTTGACTGGTAGGTACCATTTTTGCATTTCTAATTCCATTAGCTTTTTTAGTTGTTGCCAAATTTCTTATAATTCTCTTAACATTTATTTCAACTCTAATCACCTCTCCTCTTCCTCCTTCCTCTTCCTCTCTTTCTCTTTTATTTTATTTTCTTCTCTCCTCTTATGCAAATACTTCATCAATAAATCTAGTTCTTCAAACAAGTCCATTAACCTTGCTTTTGCTTTGCCTTTGCCTCAACCTAGGCATTTTATCTTCTCTACCTAGTCTTTAGGAAAATAGTTCCTCTTCTCAACCAATATAAACATAAATAGAAAACCACACAACCACAAAAATCTCCTTTTCCCAGACCTTCTATGTTATGATACCAGATAATGCAACCAAAATTCCTCAAACAATTAACGAAAACATAAGAGAGAAAGAACAAAAAATAAATATTAGAACTTTGAATTCTTCTTTATTATTTTTTCAAATCCTCCTCCTCCTACAATGAGAGAAATTAAAATTTTAAATACAAATATGAAATTACCATTTTTGGCAATTTTTCAAAAAACTATTTTTTCCATTTTTGGTAATTTTTAAAACAACTCGAAAAAAGATGATTTTTTTCGTGAAGCTTCATAAAACTAAGATAAGATGAACTACCAACTAACATTTGAAATCAGAAGTAATATTTAGAGGTTATTAGTAAAAACCAACTTTCTAAAAACTAAGAAAAATATTAAAAGCTTTAAAAAACTACTAAAAGCTCCCACTTAGAAGGCTAGTATAAGATCCTACATCATTCTCCTCTGGTTGAAAGAACACAACTCTTGCAAGTTTTTTTTGAATGTGTATAGTTTCTTTTCTAGAACTTTGACTTTCATTGTATCAAACATTGATTTCATTAACTTGGAGGAATGCAAGTTTATTCCTTCTTCCTGTTCTTCCAATTTTTTGACATTTTGATATTTTATCATTCATCTTTGCATCTGTCACTGGATCCCTCTTCCTCTTATTTTTATTAATCCATATTCTACTCACATCTTCTCAGCCTTTAAAATCCAAAATTCTATTTATTCTATATAAACCTTTGTACCGTAATTATGTATGTCTTCAACATATAATATATCAGCATATCCACCATTTCCATAGTTAACATAATACCTTTGGGAACATTCATATACCTTATTGAAAAAATCTAAAACATCTTCATTAGAAATCTCATTTTAAACAACCTTTTTTGTTTTCTCATTCCAAACATAAGGTTGAAAATGACAAAAAGATTCTTCTATGACTATGTTTATCTTGGTTTCTTCAATTCCTGATGTCAAAAAAATCATTGGTATACTCACCATTTTATTTTTTATATACAAGGTCAAGAAAGCTTCATTAGTTGTCCAATCTGAGGTACCACATCTATCCCTTCTTTTGTTAAGTCCTTTTCCTAATTATGTAATGATATGTATTCATTGGGATTGATGGCTGAAAATACATGTATATTTGGACTTCAAATTTTCAAATAAAATTTCTCTAGCTTTAAGATTCAAATAATTTTTGAATTGTAATCAATGGTTTTCTCTTGGATTTGTATGTAATAGTGGTAATGCCAATAGCATTGCATCCTTTAAATCCCATGTTCAGATTTTGTTTCTTGTGTTTGATGTTTCAATTTTTGTTATGCAATTTGCTAGTTTTTGGAACCATCTATCATTTATGATGTAATAGTGGTGAGCCTAAGAAGTCCCTTTGTATGTTGTTGACAATTTTTATATTTTCAAAGTTATATAGAAAAATTTAAGTTAGGCCTTTAGTGTAGGATAAATTCACATCCTTAGATTTTATAGTTTATTTAGTTGACTTAGCTAAGAAATTTATTATTTATTACCAACCAAAACTATTTGATTTTCTATTCATCTTTCTAGTGTGGAAATTTTTCAAGCATAGAGAAAAGTAATGGCCATGGATTGGATTACCTTAGATTAATGATCGATATTTTTTTTTACGTTGGTTGTTAATATTTAAATTGAGTTTGGGATAAGTTGGAGTATATATCCTATTGAAAGTATGATGGGGGACTATTTATATTGGTCAATTCTTGTATATCATTTATCTTTGCCAATATGCTTGAAGAGGATTTACTTGAATTGCTTTTCAAGATTTACAAGCTTATGTTCAAATTCTCACTTTGATCTTTTGGTTTTGGGTGACTCCTATTGCTAATGTGGAGGCTTTCCCTCATGTAATGAAGAAGGATAATTTTCATCTTTCTAGGAGTGGGGCCTAGTTTAGGTGGCCTACTAATCATTCTTCCACAAATCTTTTGGTTGTGGAGATTGCTTTTTTTTTCATTCCTATTTTCATGGATAGTGTATTTATTTTCTATGGGGACAATTTGTTTGTGTAAATATTCAAGTGAGATAGAGGAGTGCTCAACTTTCCAAGAGGGGGGATGGTATCTTTGGGTTGCTTCTCCCTTTTCCTTGTTTTATATGGAGAGCATTGGAGGTGGATCTTGTTTTTGGCCACTCTACTTGGATTTCGTGTTGGGATTCTGAGGTGAAGTTTATGTTTAGTGAAGGCTCCCTAGGGTTTTAGAGAATGATGTTGGATCTTCACCATGAAGTACTATTTTGATCAAGAAAGGATCCTTATAGCCTAAGTTGTGGACCTTCTTGTGATGGGTGGGACTTTTTCTTTCAACTCTTTTTTCTTTGTGTGGGACTATATTTTTTGTCTGGTCTAGATAGTAGGTTCACTTTATCTTGTGGCCAAGTGAATTTTGATAAGTTTAAAGGGATCACTCTAGGGTTTATTTATTTATTTATTTAAGCTTATATCTTATTTGAGGGCTTTCCCCAACCTTTTGGCTATGTGTAGCATGTTGTATTATAGGAGGTTAGCTTGGTCCTTGACATTGATTTATTTCATAGTTCCTATGGAAGTGGAGCAATCTCCAAATGATTTGGAGATTAATTTCTTGAATTCAGAGGTGGATGAGTCTCCTATTGAGGTAGAGAATTTTTGGGCTCCCTAATTTGTACATGTTGATGGATGGTAGTATAATCCATTTTTCCTTGTCATGTTGATCTTTTTCCTCATTGTTCCTATAATTCAGGTGCACCTCTTTTCTATTAAGGTGAAAAGGGAGAATAAAATTGGCATTTAGACTGACAATCAAGATGGTTTTTTTTATTCATAGGAAGAAATATGATATCCTTGTCTATACCAAGGTTATAAAATGTGCTTGAAGTTGATGGTTGTTGGTAGTGTGTCAATAATTGTCTCGCTTGGAACTTGCATTTTTAGTGGTTAGTTGGGGAATTTGGCTCTTTGTTGTACCTGGCCTCTCTTGGCCTTGCATACTACAAGGAGCATTTATTCTAAATATATTTGTGGATCATGTGTAATTAGTGGCCTTTTATTATTATTAGCACATTTATTGGTATTTTTCTTCCATGACAACCCTTTAGATATTAATATGTATGTGTCAATCCCCTTGTTAGGTTGCTACTGATTGTTGTGAAGTGGAGCCTAATCAGACTCAGAGGTTAATTTCTCCCTAATTCATTCCTTACAGTTGCCCCCAAAATTATTTTATGGGGGTTTGAGGGCAATGCCCCAAAGAAGGGGTCAAATGGAAATGTCTCTTACAGGGTCTTAGGATAAAGATGACTTTTTATTGTAAAAGGTGTCAAATATTATTTTTCTATTGGATGACTTATTCTAGCCCTAATTTTGTAGGTGGAAAAAAATGTGTATAAAATGGCTTAGGGTTAGGGTTTTTTTTTGTATGATGATATTGTAGCTTCTTGCAACAATAGTGACTACAAATAAGGGATTACAAATTATAATCAAATTGTAACTAAATTGAATAATAAGAATATTGGACTCATTCTTTGGTGGATTTAGCCTAGGGATTAGGTGAACCACACTAAATATTTATGCATTGTGTTCTCTTCTGTGTGGTTTATTATTCTTTTATAATGGTTATATATGCATGTAATTATTATTTTTGTCTCTCTAATCCTAACAACTAGTATTTAGAGAAAGATTATTTTTGGTTATCCTCTATAGGAAGGTCTTGTAGACAAGTGGGAGGGAACAATGGAAAATGAGGGTAAGATGAAGGTATAGAAGTTTAATGGGTAGAACTTTCAGTTGTGTAAAATGAAAATGGAGGACTATTATTATTAGAAGGATTTATGGTGGCCATTACAACAAAATCAAATAAAATGACTACTATGATAGATGAGGACTGGGATTCTGGATAGAAAAGCACTTGGAAGTATTCAATTATGTTTGGCATAATTTGTGGCATTTAAAATTATGAAAGAAAAGATGACTAAGAGTTGATGCAAACCCTCGAAAAATTGTATGAAAGCCCTCCACTTCAAACAAGGTATTTCTCATAGAGTATTATTTAATATGAAGATAGCTGAAGGTGGATATGTTGTTAGTAATTTAAATGGGTTCATTAGTGTTACTAGTCAATTAACATCCATAAATGTCAATTTTGATGAAGAAATTAAGGCTCTCTTAATTTTGTGTTATTTTTCTAAAAGCTAGAATGACTTGGTAATTACTATGATTAATCCTATTTTTGGATCGAATAGCCTAAAATTTGATGATGTGCTTTGTGTTATTTTAAGTGATGAAACTCATAGGAAAGACTCAAGAAAATTTACACTAAGAAGTGTCTTGAACATAGAAAGAAGAGATTGAATGAATGAAAGAGGAAATAGTTCTAGAAAATATGGGAAATCAAGAGAACCAAGATAGTGTTGGTACTGTGGGAAACTAGGTCATAAGAAGAATGATTGTTGGACTTGAAAGAACAGTGAAGGACATACATAAGAAGGGAACAAGAAGGAAAATTTGGTAAGTAACAAATCTAAAGAGGAAGCTTTTCTTCTTTCTTTAGAAATGTTGATGATTAATGGGTTTTAGATTCAGGGGCTTCATTTCATGCTACTCCCCATAGAGTTTATTTTCTTGATTATGTCTAAGGGGATCTTGGGCTTGTTTATTTGGGAGATAATGAACAATATAAAATTTTTGGAAAGGGGAAAATTATAATTAATTTGTAGAATTGGAGTCATTGGCTACCATGAAAGTAATACATGTTCCAAGGTTGAGTAGGAATTTAATTTTAGTAGGACAACTAGGTGATGAGGGTTGCATAATTACTTTTAATCATAAAAATTGGAAGTTTTGAAAAGGTTCCTTAGTAGTAAAAAAAGATGTGAAAGTAGGAACCAGTTGGTCTCTCTAATTTTTTTTTGTCTATTAGTGTCAAAAGCTTAGTCATAAATAAGGTAGAGTTACTCAGTCATCACTACAACCAAGTTACTCTATATAAGTTGACTCATGTAAAGACTTGTAAATAATCATGTCTATGCCAAGTTCTATGGGAACCAGTCAAGTCTTTGGTCATCAATTACTTTCATATAAGTTGAGTAAAATTAATGTTGAGAAAACAAGAGCACATAGATGTTGAGTTACATAGAAGAAATTAAGTCAATTAAGACTAATTAACAAAAGGAAGAACAGTTACAATTGAGCATCAAAGACAGTGTGTATCAAGTAACATAGAGTGAACATAACTATCTGCAATGGTAAAAACTTTGAGGTAAACCATTACAAGCTGACATGTAAAAACCATTTAATGATTGTAGAGTTTGTTACAAAGGTCGTTATGCAATTTTTATGTGGATCACTATTCCCTATGAAGAATGGACAACCAATCAAATGAAGAGAAAAAAAAAAAAAATGTCTAAAAGACTCTATAGATGTCTTTAAATAGGTAGATCCAAACCATATTTCATATAAGTGATAGAATGTGACTATAGATAATAGTGAAAATTATGTGAAGGATGTAAAGGAGTTAAGTTTAGGATGCAACAAGAGAAAGTTATGAAGCAAATAGAGTTAGAAACCTAATTGATGTAGTGAAGGACATAGTATTGATATATTAGATAAGAGATCGGAAGAAGGAGATCCATAATCAGAATTATGAGTGTAGATAGAAGGATTAGGTATAGAATCATTTTTAACAAATTGAATCAAATAAAATCTCCTAATAGAGTGGTCCTAACAGGCCTTTGTAGATCTCTTAAATGAGTCATTAATTCATTGTAAGTGTAAAATCCTTTAACCAAGGTAGACCTAATAGTCTTACATATTTTAACAGAGAAGACCCCTCATAGGGTATATCATCAGAAGTGATCAAAATTATAGTCCTAAAAGGCTAACTTTTTTACTAAAGTAGTGAGGATTTGTGGGTGTTATCCCCACCCCAGTTTTACCTTCACCTTGGAGGGTTTCTGGTTTACCAAATATTTTGTGTTTTCATTTACATTTCATGGATGTGATACTTAGATTTATTTCATCATTTGATATTTGAAATCATGTTATGCATAAACTAGATATGAAATGGTTAATATGGTGAATATAGTAAAGTTATTTTGAAGGATAAAAGTTTTATAGATCCCGAATCAGCCCCCACCACCCCCCCCCCCCCACCCCCCCCCTCCTACAATATCTTATTTCCCAATAAGACTTCCAACAAGAACCTTATATATTTGTACATGTAATACTATTATTTCTAATTTAATTATTTTAAAGAAAAATGATTTTTCAAGAACAATTATTATAATTGAGCAAGGAGAACAAATAGTTGATGTAGATAATGAAATAATACCATGACATAACAAACTCGAGCACATGAGTGAGAAAGGTATAAAATTAATTCATTCAAAAAAAAAATTACTAGGTTTGAAATGTGTCAATATGAGTTTTTGTGAAAGTTATATTTATGGAAAATAAAAGAGAGCAATTTTTGTGAAGAGTGAGAAGGAAAAGAAAAATGATAAATTAGAGCTTGTGTGCACAGATGTATGGTGTTGGGCATTCATTTTGCACGAGGTCAACAATAGGAATCCATAGTGTAATTCCTCTCTTGAAAAGAAAATCTTTTTAAGGATCCACTCCAAGGTTCAGTATTTGTCTTGCGATGTACCAAAATCCACTTAGTAGAAGATAAATGTGAGTGTTCATAAGGAGGCCTTTGCTGGTTCTAAAAAAAGAGTCTTTTATCTTGGAATTGAAGTAAAATATGTTCATTGTCTCAAAATATCACACCAAAAGAATAATATTTTTGTATTTTGTTTTTTGTTTTTCAATGTATGCAATTCTAACGATGCAGCTACTATGAGGTCCTATTCTAACAAGGGGTTAGCAAAGCAAATAACGAAACTAAAAGCAAATAACATGAAATCAAATAACTTGAAATTGAAATTCCTAAACGGACATAAGCTACAGAAAACAACACACTGTGAGTTAAACCTTTGAAGAAATCGGTAGAAAACCAATGAAAATAGGAGTAGCACTTCCTAAAATCCACTGATGCAATCGTCAGTGAGAATCTTTAACAAATCGAATGATGTTTCACTCTTCATAAAATTGCAAGGCCACAGAAAGTGCACTCATGTGAGACAAAAAGCTATGTAGACACAATCGGGTGATCTCTTATCAAGCTCGTTACGTCAATAGAATTCATATATCTGTAGCAAACACTAGAACTAAAAGATTGTACATCCAGAAACAACACAATAAACCTTTGGCTCAATCAAAATCTTATGAATAAAATCCACAAAACAATGACACATTCAGGCAAGAATAACTACACTCTGAATGCTAACACCAAAAGCATAACTTTATTGCATAATAACGGCAACCCTTCTTACATTTTACAATGGGGTATTTATAAGAAATCGTCTTCTCAATTTGTGTTGAGAGTGAGAGATATCTTGATGCAATAAAATGCTTTTAAAACATTCAAACAAACTAAATATATACAAACTGACAATCTAACTGGTGGTTAGAGGAACTCCATCCATATTTTATTCATTAATTGGATGCATGATGCCTTTACATGTCAAAAATAGAGAAAGAATGAGAGATAAAATAGGAGGAAGCCATCAATCGAAGTGGAAGTGCATGGAGGCATAAAAAATGGAAACTAGCCCTTCACTAGGCATGTGTCAGAGTTAACTTTCCATCAGAATGCACTCTCGATGCATGAAAAGTGCTATTTTTGGAACTGACAGTCAACTGTCGGCACACCTCTGAATTGCAGAGCTACAAAGCTCAAAAATTTGGATCTATGTACCTGTGAAGCTCAAAAATGCAGAGCTACAGAGCTGCACACCTCGATAGCTCAAATCACCAAAAAATCAAAGTTATTAATTTTGAATACGATTTCTGGGTTTTTCTCAAATGGGGTTTTAGATCACTTTTTACATACATTGTTTGCCCATTTTAGATGATTTGTACCCCCTTTATAGCTAATCACTTTCATAAACTTGAACTCTTGCTTCTTCGATCTAAAATCCTAAGGCACCTGTGTTGAATCTTGCCATTAATAGCTACATAAGATGAGGAACCTGTTCCACTCCATATGTCCAACCTCTATATCTTTGACCTCTATCTTCTCTACAACTACCCTATCCTTCCCAGTGAGAAACCAAGTGATCCAGATGATCAAATGTTTGAAACTTTTTCATATTTTTTCGCAAATTTTTCTAGGCATTTTTAAATGGCTTTTTTGGAGGTCTTCTACTCAAAATTTTAAGTTGAAACTTTCATCAGTCCCTAAAACTAGGCAATCAAAGGCTCACTATTTTAGGGATTGAAATTAGATCTTCAGTTCTTCTTTCCAACAATGTAAGCGGTTATGAATTTCGAGCTCTGAGTCAAAAGTTATGACCCTGAAAAGTTAAGGATACCTTTTTTACCTACATAAAGAAGTAAATATTAGTCTGTAGAGATGAAAATGCTTAATTAAGACAAACACCTCTGAAAGACAAATTTTGGACCTTTTATTTTATTTATTTTGGTGCATGCACTAGGGGGCACATGCAACACCTTTCATGAGGGGCATGGGGTGGTGTGCCTCCATGAGGGGTGCACGCGGCACCTCCATGGAGGGCACACACCCATCGCCCCTCCATTGGAGGTGCGCGGCGCCGCCATGGAGGGCGCAAAATTTTATATATATATAAATTTTTAATTTTAAAAAAAAAAAATTCTTCTCAAATTTTTGTTTTTTTTTTTTGTAATTTTTTGTATTATATATATTTTTTAATAACTTTTTGATTTTTGATTTTTTTTTTGGTTTTTTAATTCTAAAATTCTAACTTCTAACCGAATTTTCTTCTCCCAACTCTCGAACTATGAGTCCAGGAGGAAAAAGTAGGGGGTCCCCATTCCTAGTAAGGAATGGGGCATGTGTTGTGAACCCGACAACATATGGGTACCAACTCAAGTGTCTTCCCTTGGTGTCTCTCATTATTATGTTAAATTCATTGATGATACAACTAGAAAATTTATGTCTATTTCCTTAGAATGAAATTTGTTGCATTTGTAACTTTTAAGAAATGAAATTGCTTTGTTGAGAATGAGATTGGTAAAAAGCCAAAATTTCTTAGATCTAATAATAGTGGTGAGTATTGGAGTATCAAATTTGAAGATTATTGTTCCTATAATGGTATTTTTAGGCAAAATACTATTCCAAGAACTCCATAGAAAGATAGAGTGGTTGAAATAGATGAATGAGATAATAATGGAGTGTCAAAGGGGCATGAGGTTGCATGTTGGGTTGCCCTTAAACATGTAGGTAGAGGTTATCAATAATAGTGTATATATGATAAATAGAGGTTCCTCTAATCCTTTGGGTTATGGTATTCCAAAGGAAGCATGGACTAGTAAATAGGTGATTTATTATTTTCTCATAATCTTCAATTGTGAAGCATTTTCACATATAGATTTTGACAATAGAACCAAGATAAAGCTAAATCTAAAAAATGTGTATTTGTTGGATATGGAATTGATGAATTTGTCAATAGACTTTGGTATTTTGATAATCATAAAATTTTAAGAATGAGAGATTTTATATTTAATGAGAAAGTGTTGTACAATTTTTTTTTGCAACAACATGAAAAGAAAGAAAATGATTATGTAGTATTGGATGATGATCTAGTAGTTCTTTATGCTCCACAAAACACTAACAATAAATACTACAAACCCTGGTGAATGTTAGAAGGTCAATAAGGCTAAGTATTCCTCCAAAAATATTTTCTCCCTCTTTTTACTCTATTTTATAAACAAATTTTGGTGAACCAAATTGTTATCATGAAGTTGTGCCCAGGTGGATACAAAGATTCAATGGGATTCTACAGAGATAGAAGAAATGAACTCCTTAGTGAAATATTATACTTTAGAAATTATGTAAGCTACTTGCAAGTAAGAGTGATTTATAGAATAAATGGATTTATAGGATGAAGGAAGAGGATGGAGATAAGAAAATATTTAAATTCAATTTAGTTGTAAAAGGATTTTCAAAGAAGAAGGGAATTGATTTTGATGAGATATCTTCTCTAGTTGTTAAAATGACTTCTATTGTACTATTTTAAGTATTGTGGCTACTAAATATTTACATTTGGAGTAGCTTGATGTTAGAGTGAATTTTTTAGATGAAGAAATATAAATGGAACAATTATAATGATTTGAGGTCAATGGTAAAGAGAACTAGTGTGTACATTGAGGAAAAGTTTACATGGCTTGAAGCAAGGACCTTGGTAATGATTTCTTAAATTTGATAGTTTTACAAATGAAAATGGATACACTAGGTTTCATTCAAACCATTGTGTTTATTTTAAGAGGTTGGATGATGGAAAATACATTATTTTGTGTTTATGTTGATGATATCCTTATATTTGGGTCTAATATGAATCACATCAAGGGGTTGAAAGAAAAGTTAGCACATGCATTTGTTATGAAGGCTTTGGGGTCAGCAAAAGAAGTCCTTGTTATTAAATTTGTAGAGATAGGAAGAACATAACATTGGCATTTTCTTAGGCTAATTATATTGAAAAGGTGTTGGAATATTTTTTTATGGGTAATGCCAAAGATGTGAATACACCTTTGACTGGTGATTTGAAATTGATTAAGGAGATGTGTCCAAAGACACAAGAAGAGGAGGCTAAAATGTCCAAGGCACCTTATGCTTTAGTTGTAGGAAGTTTAATGCATGCTATGTTCTATAGTAGGCCAAATATTGTATATGCAATGGAAGTTGTTTGAAGTTATATGATTCATCCTAGGATTGAGCATTGGAATGCAGTTAAATAGATTTTCAAATATTGGAGAGAACATCCAATAAATATTTGCATTTTGGGGGCTCTACTACTAATTTACAAGGTTATGTTGACCCAAATTTGGCAGGGGATCTAGATACTAGGAGAAGTACTATAGGATATGTATTTATTGTTGGTGGGACAATAATGTGATGGATTTCTCAGTTATAGAAGGTTGATTCTTTATACATTATAGAGGTAGATTATGTTGCATCTATAGAGGCAACCAACAAGATGGTATGGCTTCAATTCTTCATGGATGGATTAGGATAGCCATAAAGGGAAAATTATTTGTTCATAGATAGCTAGAGTGTCATTCATCTTACAAAGAATCCTGATATATATTCCAAGACAAAACACATATAGTTGCGACACCATTTCAGTTGGTCAATTTTGGATGATGGATAGTTAAAGTTGAAAAATATACATATAGATGGTAATCTAGTATACATGTTTACAAAGGTAGTAACAAGGGAGAAACTAAAATCCTCTTCATATTTAGTTTGTCTTCTTGACTAAACAAAATTAATGAAATGACAGATTCTAGGGTTTTCTTACATTCCACATGGATCTATAGGTTTAGTAGTGCTATAATCAATTTCCAAGTGAGAGGTTATTGTTGTGAAGTTTGATTAGTCCCTAAGTGGGAGATTTTTATGATGTGGATTATAATTAGAATCATAGGTTAATTTCTCCCTACTTCATTCAGTGTGGTTTCCCTCTAGATTATTCTATGGGGGTTTAGGGGTAGTGCCCCCAAGATGGGTTCAAGGGGAAATACCCCTTTTGGAGGCCTAGGCCAAAAATGAATTTATTATTGTAAAAGGTGTGATTTGTTATTTTTATATTGAATAACATATGAGATTGTAGCTTGTTGTACAATGGTATTGAGTTGTAAGGGATTCTATGTTGTAATCACTGGATAATAAGAATATTGGACTCACTGTTTGGTAGATGTACCCTAGGGATTGGGTGAACCACTTTAAATCTTTGTGTCTTGTTTTCTCTTCTATGTGATTTATTATTTTATTATATTGGTTATATTTACATGTAATTATTATTTCTCTCTCTTTAATCCTGACACTAATATCAGAAATATTCATTTATATGATTGACATTTCAAGTTAGTGTTTTGATGTCACTAAATATTATGGTGGGTCATCTAAAAGATCTAGAAATTAAGAGTTTCTCCAAATCTAATGACTTAAAAAATTTACATTTCTATAACATACAATTTATTTTAATCTTCTCTAGTACAATTGTTTTAAAGGAAAACATGTGATGCAAAGTTATTAATTATGTTTTCACCTAGATTCATCAAGTTTAGTGGACTAAATAAAAAATAAATGTAACTATTTTCTCTAGCTTCATTGAGGTTCAAAGTTCTATGGAGTGGAAGGATTTCTCTATTATTGTGAAAAAATAGTAGAGAAAATTTGTATGCTTCAATTTAGATAGGGCCAACAACTATGAGGGAATGCTCAAAAATATTCCTATTACCATTATGCTTTCATTTTGACTTTGATATAATAGGAGAATCTCTAAGGATTTCTTTATATGGTGCAATTTTTCCCAAGAGAAGCTTCAACATGTTGAATATAGCATGACTAGCATTTAACACCCAATAACTTGAGGAAGATAACTTGGGAAAGTGCTATATTATGCATTGTGGTTTCTCTACTATCATGAAATCACATTGTTTACCATTAATGCTATATTTTGAAAATTATTGAAATCAACCATCAATTATAAGAAATTATTTTTTATTCACTTCAAAATACACGTCTTCAAAAAGAGTTTTCAATTTATCAATAAAAATAGAAACCCCATCAGACATGTGGACTAAGTAGTAAATAATGTATCTCAAAGAAGATAAATAGATAAGGTTGGATAAAATTTATGATTTTCACATTAACTACTTGTGTACAATGAATTTTAGTACTTTTTTAAATACTTGGGATCAAAGATCAATTAAAAGCAGTAATTAAGCTACAAAATTGAAGATTTTTCATCAATTATCATCTTGATTTGGGGGCTTAGTGCTAGTTTGTGGTGACTAATCAGGGAAGTACATATGGTGACTATTGGGGGCTTAGCATACATATGGTTGACATGTTGTAACCCTAAAATTTAAAAAGAACTTGTATAAAAGGGATTAGAGTTAGGTATCTTTCATTATGTGTGATGCAAAAATTTCTTCTTGTGATGGTATTGAGCTCTAAGGGATTACAGATTGTAATCAAGTTGTAATCACTGTATCGTAATAATCTTGGACTTACTATTTAGTGTACGTAGCCTAAGGTTTGGGTGAACGACATTAAATCTTGTTGTCTTGTGTTCTCTTCTATGTGATTTATTATTTTCTGATATTGGTTATATTTTCATGTAATTGTTATTTATGTCTGTGGTTAATCCTAACAAGTCCGATTAGAGCCTAGTTGCTTTTTTAGTTATCCTCTATAGGAAAGTCTCATGGTTGAGTGGGAGCAATGAAAGACGAAGGTAAGCTAAAGGTGGAGAAGTTTAATGGGCAAAAATTTTAGTTCTAGAAGATGCAAATGGAGGACTATCTTTATTAGAAGGACTTATGGAAGATTTTGGAAGGAAAAACAAAGAAATGGGGAACTATGACAAATGAAGACTGAGAGATTTTAGATAGAAAGACATTTGGAAGTATATGATTATGTGTATCCACATTGGTGGCATCTAATATTACAAAAGTGACAATGATAGAAGAGTTGATGTAAACCCTAGCGAAATTGTATGAAAAGCCCCCCGCTTCAAACAAGGTATTTCTCATGAAGCTTTATTTAATATGAAGATAGAGGAAGGTGGATCTATTACAGATTGGTTGAATGAGTTTAATACTATTACTATTTAGTTATCTTCTGTGAGTATTAATTTTGATGAAGAAATTTGGGCTCTCTTGATTTTGTGTTCTTTGCCTAAAAGCTGGAATGACTTGGTAATGGTTGTGAGTAATTATGTTTCTGGATCAAATACCCTAAACTTTGATGATGTGATCAGTATTATTTTCAGTGAGGAAACTTGTAGGAAAACCTCAGGTGGGTCTATATTAAGAAGTTCTTTGAACACACAAAGTAGATGCAAAATGAATGAGAGAGGAAATAATTTTGAAAATCATGGGAAATCAAGAGGAAAGTCAAAGGAAAAGAGAACTTAATCTAGAGGACCACGAGATTGCTGGTACTATGGGAAACAAGGGCATAAGAAGAAAGATTTTTGGAGTCAAAAGAATAATGAAGGAGATAAACCAGAAGGGAACATAGAGGCAAATGTGGTAAGTAAAAAATCTAAAGAGGATACCTTGCTTCTATCTTTAGAAAGAGTTGATAATTCATGGTTTTTAGATTTTGGTGCTTAATTTCATGCTACACCTTATAGAGGTTATTTTATTGGTTATGTCCAAGGGGATTTTGGGCTTGTTTATTTGGGGGATAATAAACCTCGTTAGATTATTGGAAAGGGAAAAATTAAGATTAAGTTGTAGAATGAGAATCATTGGATACTACATAAGGTAAGACATGTTTCAAGGCTAAGTAGGAATTTAATTTCAGTAAGGAAACTTGGTGATGAGGGTTGTGTATTTAATTTTGATGATAAAAATTGGAATATTTCAAAAGGATCCCTTTTAGTAGAAAAAGGTGTGAAAGTAGGGACCTTATATCTTGGGTCATACTATTCCTTCTACTTTGATTACTTCAAAGAAAAATTAATTTTTAGGAACAGTTGTTGCAATTGAGCAGGGAGAACAAATAGCTATTGTGGTAGAGCATTGTGGAAAAATAGACTTGGGCACATGAGTGAGAAAGGAATGAAAGTACTTCATTCAAAGCAAGTTTTACTAGGTCTAAAATGTGTTAGTTGGATTTTTGTGAAAGTTGTGTGTATGGAAAACAAAAAAAAGTGGGTTATGTAAAGAGTGGGAAGGAAAAGAAAAGTGAGAGATTAGAACTTATGCATATAGATATATGGGGACTAGCTTAAGTATCTTCCCTTGGTGGCTTTCATTATTATGTTACATTTATTGATGATGCAACTAGAAAAGTATAGATTTATTTCCTTAGAAATCTAATGTATATTTCAAACTTTTAAGAAACAAAAATGCTTGGTTGAGAATGAGATTGGTAAAAAGCTAAAATTTCTTAGATCTGATAATGGTGGTGAGTATTTTAGTCATGAATTTGAAGATTTTTTCTCCACTAATGGTATTTGTAGACAACAAACTATTCCAAGGACTCCACAGGAAAATGGAGTGGCTAAATGCATGAACAAGACTATAATGGAGCATGCAAGAAGCATGAGGTTGCATGAAGGGTTGTCCTTAAACATGTTGGTGGAGGTTTTCAATACTATTTTATATTTGGTTAATTGAAGTCCCTTTACTCATTTGGGTTCTGGTATTCTAGAGGAAGTATAGACTAGTAAGAAGGTGAATTATTCTTTTCTCCAAACCTTTGGTTGCAAAGCATTTGCTCATATAGATTCTGAAAATAGAACCAAGTTGGAAGCTAAGTCAAAGAAATGTGTATTTTTTGGATATGGTATTGATGAATTTGGTTATAGGCTTTGGGATTTTGAAAATCATAAAATTATAAGAAGTAGGGATGTCATATTCAATAAGAAAGTTTTGTAAAAAGATCTATTGTAACAACATTAGAAGAAAGAAGATGATTATGCAATGTTGGATGATACTCCAAAAGATTATGTTCCAAAAATTCCTCACAATCTACAACAATTGCAATAGCAAATACCACACACACTAGTAATGTTAGATGGTCCACAAGGATAAGTAGACCTCTAGAAAGATTTTCTCCCTCTTTTTATTCTATTTTATTACTGTGCTAGTGAACCTGAATGTTATGATGAAGCTATCTAGGTGGATACGAAGATTCCTTGGGAGTCTACTATGATAGATGAAATGGACTTTTTACTTAAAATTAAGACCTAGGATTTATGCCAAATGTTTGTAGGTAAATGGGCTTTACAAAATAAATGGGTTTACAGGTGGAAAGAAGAGGATGGAGGTAAGACAAGATTTAAATCTAGGTTAGTTGTAAAAGGATTTTCACAAAAAAAGGGGCATTGATTTTGATAAGATATTCTCTCTTGTCTTAAAAATGACTTCTATTCAAATTGTTTTAAGTATTGTGGCTACTGGAGATTTGCATTTGGAACAACTTGATGTTAAAAAAACCTTCCTTCATGGTGATTTGGATGAAGAGATATATATGGCACAACCATAGGGGTTTGAGGTCAAAGGTAAGGAGAACTTAGTGTGTAGATTAAAGAAAAGTTTAAATGGCTTGAAGCAAGCAACTTGGCAATGGTATCTAAAATTTGATAGTTTTGTGCATGAGCATGGATAGAGTAGGTGTTATTCAGATCATTGTGTTTATTTTAAGAGGTTGGATGATGACGACAATATTATTTTATGTTTATATGTTAATGATATGCTTATAGCTGGGTTTAATATGGATCACATTAAGGGGTTGAAACAACAGTTAACACATGCAATTTCTATGGGGCCAGCAAAACAAATCCTTGGTATGAATATTTGTAGAGATAGGAAGAATAGAAAACTAACTTATCTTAGGCTGATTATATTGAGAAGGTGTTGCAACATTTCTCTATGGAGAATGCTAAAGCTGTCATCACACCTTTACTTGGTCATTTGAAGTTGACTAATAAGATGTGTCCAAAGACACAAGACGAGGAAGATAAGATGTTGAAGTTACCTTATGATTCAACTGTAGGAAGCTTGATGTATGCTATGGTATATACAAGGCTAGATATTTCCCATTGAGTGGGAGTCATTAGCAGGTATATGATTCATCCAAGAATTGAGCATTGGAATGTATTCAAATGGATTCTTAGATATTTAAGAGGAACATCCAGAAAGTGTTTACACTTTGGGGGTTATACTACTACTTTATAGGTATATGTTGACTTAGATTTGGAAAGGAATATTGATACCAAACTAAGTACTATAGGTTATGTATTTACTATTGTTGGGGAAACTATGAGTTGGGTTTCTTGATTGTAGAAGGTTAATGTATTATCCACTATAGAGGCATAGTATGTTGTTGCTATAGAGGTAGCCAAGGAGATGATATAGCTTTAATTCTTCTTGGAAGAATTGGGACATCTTCAAAAGTATAATTATTTATTTACAAATAGTCAGAGTGTTATTCATCTTGCAAAGAATTCTGCTCTACATTCAAAGACAAAATAGTATAGTTGCAGTACCATTTCATTCGATCAATTTTGGATGATGGATAATTAAAGTTGGACATGATACGTACAGATGAAAATCTAGCAAATATGTCTACAAAGGTAGTAGAAAGGGAGAAGTTGAACTCCTCTTTAGCTTCGGTTGGTCTTCTAAATTGAACAAAATAAAAGAATAATTGAGCCCAAGGTGGTTTGATCCAGTGGGAGCCCCATGTGGTAGCAATATTTTTATAGGATTAGTCTCCAAGTGGGAGATTGTTGTTTAATTTGGAGCTTGATTATTCCCCAAGTGGGAGATTGTTAGTTTTTAGTGACTTGATTAGGGAAGTACTATACATACTTTAAAAAAATTTGAGTTGTAGCCAACGTTGTAGCTGACATATGGTTTATTGGATACAACTGTCTAATTGTGTATTATCTTTGATGTTACACAAATGTCATATCAGTTGTCAGTCAGTGCTTACCAAGCTCACTTGGTCAGCAAGACAGTTCTCCTTGTCTACCAAGCATTCTTGGAGATTACTCTACAAAGATTGTATTCACCAAGCTCACTTGGGCATCAAAGGAAATTATGGTAGAAAGAAGTGTTAATCGAGTTCTCATGGTTAATGAAGGAAAATTGGTTAGAGTAGGTGTTCACTCAATTGCCAAAGGATTTTGCAAGTGTGCAGTGTTAACCAAGCTTATGTTGGTTAACATAGAAAATCATTTCAGAACTAGTGTCTACTGAGTTGGGTTAGCTATCAAAGGATTTTGTTGATTTGGGATATGAAGCTTAATCATTTCAAGTATTGATTCCAATTGACTATGGTAATGATTATTGGTCATTGTAATTTGTAATTGAGCTAACCTGATAATCTAAATGATATAAATATAAGGTCAAGTTGAGATTCTAGTGTGTGTGAGTGTATGCAAGTGTATTGATTGATTGAGAAGGAAAGTGTGAGTGAACTTGAAGGATGGTCAAATATCATTGTGGAGTAGCAAAGTAATATCTAATCAAGAAGGATCTAGTATGAAGCAGAATAGAGATCTATAATCAGCAATTCAGTTGAATCACAATTAGGTCATTTCATTATTACTTTCTTACCATTGTAGCAGTGATCCAAAATCTCTTAATATAGTTGGTTTAATAGCCAATTGTAAATCCTCTAACAAGGTGAAATTTCCATTGAATTGTTTTAAAGACCTCTTGCAAGGCCACTACTAATAGGGTGATTAAATCCTCTAGCAAGGTCACACCTAACAGTATGTTTTGTAACTTTTAACCAAGTTGGCTCCTAATAGGGCTCACTTCAGAATAGTGAAAAATAGTAACTAGTTACATTGTTGGTTTTTTCCATATTGGGTTTCCATGTTAAATATTGGTCTCTCATGTGTTTCTTTCATGCTTGCAAGTTAATCACTGTGAATGTTTAAGATCAGTTAAAAGTAAATCACACTCTACTTTCACTGAGTTACAATATTTTTTGTGTATTTACCAAATAATAGCAGTAATCAATTTTTAGCATCTAAGGGATCTAAAATATTTAGTGGTAACTAATTCACTCCCCCTCTTAGTTACTTCTATATTTCCAACAATTTGTATCAGAGCTTTTGGTGCTCGCAGTAAAGGTTTCAAGGACCTAAGCTAAAGATCAGGATGTCTTACAAGAAAAAAATTCCAAAGCTTAATAGAGATAAATTTTTAGCATGGCAGGGACTCATGAGACTTCATTTGGCTTCCATTGGTGATTTAGGATTGAAATACCTTGATGAAAAATACATAACTCCTACTGGTACATTATTTGTTGGAGATATTGCTAAGAAAAAGAACTATAACACCATGATGATAGATATTGGATCTGCTCTTAGCTATGAGGAATTTGATGATATCAAGGATTGCAAAACCACTTTTGAAATGTGGAATAAGCTAAAGGACATCTATGGTGGTGATGACAATGTAAAGGGAGCCAAAGTAGAAAGCCTTAGAGAAAAATTTCATCAGATGAGAATGAAAGAAGATGAAAATATTGCCAGGTATGTAGAAAGAATCAAAGCCAGTGTTAATGCAATTAAAGCATCTAGAGGAGAAATCAAGGAAGAAACCATTGTAAGTAAAGTTCTCAGAACTTTGCTTCCTATCTATGCAATTAGAGTATCTACTATTCAAGAAAGGAGATGTGAGACAAATTTTAAGATAACTTTGGATACCTTAGTAGGAAGATTAATAGCTTTTGAGCTAGACAACTATGACAATTATGTTTCAGCTTCCAAGAATATTGAATCTACATTTGAGACCAAGCCTTCACTTAAGGAAAAAGGAAATAAAATAAAGGACATTTAGTCAAAAAGTGAAGAAGAATTAGAGGAAAGTTCTAATAGTGATCTTGAAGTTGTTGAAACTTTACTTGCAAGGAAGTATTCTAGAGGAAGTATTTCATGTGAAGAAATTGGTCATATTGTTACCAGGTGCCCAAACAAAGAAAGCAAGGATGAGAAGAAAAGTCACAGTCGCAATGGCAAGAAGGATTTCAAAAATCACAAATCATTCAAGGACAAAGGTAAGAAGACTTTTATTATGGCTAAAGATTCTAATAATAGTGAAGATGAAACAGTGTACATTGCTGTAAAAGATGAATCTAATGATGAAGGAGATAAGATGGCACTTATCTCTCGTGTTAGTAAGAATGGCACATGGATCATAGCTAGTGGATGTTCACATCATATGACTAGAGACAAAATAAAGTTTGAACACTTTGAAGACTATGATGGTGGTAGTGTAAGTTTTGGAAATAATGAACCTTATTGCATAAAAGGGAAAGGTTGAATCTCATTGACCAAAGAACTTGTATGTGACAATGCCTACTAGGTTGAAGGACTAAAACATAATCTATTGAGTATGGAACAACTAATCAAAATTGGATTCAAGGTAGAATTCATGCATGGCAAGGCAAGAATACTGGATGACAAAGGAAAATTGATTAGATCAGGAAAATAAACAAAAGGTAACCTATCTTATCTTGATCATGTTGATTGCTCATGTTTTATTGCTCAAGTTGAAGAAAGTTGGTTGTGGCACAGAAGGTTATGTCATCTAAATTTTGATAACATGGTGAAAATAAGAAAATTTAGGAAAGTAAGAGGCATTCCTAGTTTGAAGAAACCAGATGTTGGTCTATGTAAGAACTATCAAATTGGCAAAATGGGAAAGACTAGTTTTAAAAGCAAAAGCTATAATCTGAAGATATCTTGAAAATTGTGTATGCTGATTTGTGTGGACCTATTGGAATAGAAAGCTATAGTGGAGAAAAATTATTTATTCTTTTTGTTGATGACTACTCTAGAATGATGATTGTTATGTATTTAAGAGAGAAGTCAGAAGCATTTGAGAAATTCATATGGTATTTGGAAAGAATACAGAAAGAAATAGGGAAAAGACTAAAATTCTTAAGATCAGACAGAGGTGATGAATTCATCTCCAATGAATTCAACAACTTTTTCCTTGAAAGAGGAATTAAAAGACAAGTATTAGCTCCTGAAACTCCTTAGCAGAATGGTATAGTTGAAAGGAGAAACAAATCTATCATGGTTTGTGCAAGGACTCTAATGATTGAAAATAATGTTGCTATCAAATACTAGAAGGAAGCCATAAACACTATAGTTCATACCTTAAACCAAGTACAATTGAAGGAGGACTCATATAAAACTCCCTACGAATTATGGTATGGCTACAAACCCAATGTAGGTTACTTGAAAGTATTTGGAAGTAAATGATATATCTTGAAAGAATCTAGAAAAGGAAAGTTTGATGTGAAAGGTGATGAAGGTATATTCTTAGGATATTCTTGCAAGAGTAAGGCATATAGATGTTTGAATTTGTCAACTCATAAAATCATAGAAAGTGCACATGTGAGAATTGATGAGTTTGCAGAAAGAACCAAAGAAGAAAGCAAAAAGGAACTAGAAGATTACATGAGATTTGTTTATATTGAACTTGATACATTGCCAGACACATCTATCAATAAGGAGATCTCTACTCTCGAGTCTTCCTCAGTCACTGAGTTGCAAGAAGTTCAAATTTAGTCACAAGGACTCGAGTCACATTTTGAAGCTACTGAGCTAATGCCTACTGAGTCTGAGCAACCAAAGCCAAAATTTGAAGTTCAAGAATGAATTGCAAGAAACTTATATTAGCCAAGTATGTTAGGAGGCATCATGCACTAGATCAGATTAATGGAGATAAATCAGAAGGTACTATGACAAGAGATAAGCTAAAAGCTAGATGTTTACTTGTTGATTTTGAACCTAGAAATGTTAAAGATGCATTGGAAAATGAAAGTTGGATTGAGGCTATGAATAAAGAAATAGAACAAATAGAGAAGATAAAAACCTAGACACTTGTACCTAGACCTAAAGATAAAAATGTGATTGGAACAAAATGGGTATTTAGGAATAAGTTGAATAAAGATGGTAAGGTATCAAGAAACAAAGCTAGATTTGTATGTAAAGGCTACTCTAAAAAATAAGGCATTTATTATGGTGAAACTTTTGCTCCTATTGCAAGATTGGAAGGTGTTAGGACCTTACTTGCATATGCAACACATAAAGGATTTAAGGTATATTAGATGGATATTAAATCTACATTTCTCAATGGTATTCTTGATGAAGAAGTCTACATTGAACAACCAGAAGGTTTTGTTGATCTAGTCAAAAGGGACATGTTTTGCAAAGTACACAAAGCATTGTATGGTCTGAAACAAGCTCCTAGAGCATGGTATGAGAGGTTGCACAACTACCTCATACAAATTGGTTTCTAGAGAACTAATGATAACAGTAGTTTGTAAATCAAGGAAGGACCAGATAACAAGATTTTATTGGCATAAATATTTGTGAATGATACTTTATTTATAGGGAATGATGATCTATGCAAAGAATTTTTAGAGAAAATGAACAAAGAATTTGAAATGTCTATGTTTGGTGAGATTAAGTTCTTTTTTTGGACTTCATATACAACAAAACAAGAATAGTATCTACATCACTCAGTCTAAGTATATCAAGGAGATACTCAAGAAGTTTGATATGGAAGATTCAAAACCAGTTGGAACACCCATGTAATGGATTAAAGCTTACCAAAGATGATGATTCAAAAGAGGTAGATCAAACTTTATATAGATCAATGATTGAAAAATTACAATATGTAGTTCATACAAGACTTGATATTGTTCTTGCAGTTGGTATAGTGGCAAGATTTTCAGTAAAATCCAAAGAAAATCATATGATGGCAATCAAAAGAATCTTGAGATACTTGAAAGTCACTAAAGACTATGGTTTATGGTATAAACTTCGAGGAAATCTAGACCTAAAAGTGTTTATTGATGCTGATTAGGTAGGAAATATTGATGACGAAAAAACCACTAGTGGTGGAGCATTCTTTCTTGGTAAAAGGTTGGTATCTTGGACAAGTAAAAAGAAAAATTGCACATCCCAATATACAATAGAAGCAAAATATGTTGCAGTAGCAGTGAATTGTTCTAACATTTTTTGGTTTAAATAGTTGTTGGAAGGCATGAAGGTTGAGATCAAGGAACTAGTTGTCATGTTTTGTGATGATACAAGTGCAATTAACATATCGAAGAACATAGTGATGCATTCCAAAACCAAGCATATTGCTATAAAATATCATTTTGTCAGAGACTTGATGTAGGACAAAGAAATTAGATTGGAATATATCCATATAAAAGAATAGATTGTAGATATATTTACCAATCCATTACCTAAGGGTGCATTCCTATATCTAAGAGGTAATTTAGGGGTCATTCCCCTATCTAAAACTCATTAAGAAAAGATTTAGTGATGCATCAACAGGAATCAAGTTGAAGATCTATTAGTTGATGCAACATAGTCAAGAGAATATTGCATATGAATCGATACACAAGGTACATTGATACTTATTTGATATGTGTTGTCTTTAGCATGTATTTTCAAAGAGGGAAAGTTTATTGTCATATCTTTCTAAAATTTGTTTTGAGAAAAGAAGCTATGTAATTCCTTCACAGAGGGAGATTACTACATAAAAGAGAAACTTGTGGTATAAAAATCTAAGAGAGAGAAACTTTTTATCGGAGAAAGTCTTGTTCTCAAATTTCATTGTGGTATGACATGCTATGTTGCCATCAATGCCAAAGAGGGAGATTTTTGGATACAATTGTCTAATTGTGTGTTGTCTTTGATGTTATGCAAATGTCATATCAGTTGTCAATCAGTGCTTACCGAGCTCACTTGGTCAACAAGACAATTCTCCTTTTCTACTGAGCATTCCTAGAGATTACTCTGCAAAGACTATGTTCACTGAGCTCACTTGGGCATCAAAGGAAATTATGGCAGAAAATAGTGTCAACTAAGTTCTCATGGTTAATTAAGGAAAGTTGGTCAAATTCAGTGTTCATTGAGTTCACTCGATTGCCAAAGGATTTTGCAAGTTCACAGTGTTAACCAAGCTTCTGTTGGTTAACATAGGAAATCATTTCAGAACTAGTGTTTATCGAGATGGGTCAACTATCGAAGGATTTTGTTGATTTGGGATATGAAGTTTAATTATTTTAAGTATTTATTCCAACTAACTATGGTAATGATTATTGGTTATTGTAATTTGTAATTGAGCCGACTTGATAATCTGAATGATATAAATATAAGGTCAAGTTGAGATTCTAGTGTGTGTGAGTGTATGTAAGTGTATTGATTGATTAAGAAGGAAAGTGTGAGAAAACTTGAAGGATGGTCAGATATCCTTGTGGAATAGCAAAGTAATATTCAATCAAGAAGGATCTAGTATGAAGTAGAATAGATATCTATAATCAGCAATTTAGTTGCATCATAATTAGGTCATTTCATTGTTACTTTCTTACCATTATAGTAGTTATCCAAAATCTCTTAACAGAGTTGGTTTAATAGCTAGTTGTAAATCCTTTAACAAGGTGACAGTTCCATTGAATTGTTTTAAAGACCTCTTGCAAGGCCACTCCTAATAGGGTGATTAAATCCTTTAATAAGTTCACACCTAAGAGTGTGTTTTGTAACCTTTAACCAAGTTGGCTCCTAATAGGGCTCACTTTAGAAGAGTGAAAAATAGTAACTAGTTACGTTGGTGGTTTTTTCCATAACAAGTTTCCATGTTAAATCCTAGTGTCTCATGTGTTTCCTTCATGCTTGCAAGTTAATCACTATGAATGTTTAAGATCAGTTAAAAGTAAATCACACTTTGCTTTTACCAAGTTACAAAATTTTTTAGTGTATTTACCAAATAATAGCAACAATCAATTTTTAACATCTAAGGGATCTAAAATATTTAGTGATAACCGATTCAACCCCCTCTCAGTTACTTCTTCTATATTTCCAACAATAGTGACAATATTAGAGGGGTATGCAATGATAATAAGGGAACATTATTATATCCCATATGGCTTGGTACCTCATAGAATTTCCTTGCATTTTGATGGTGTCAAGTTCTCAATATGGAAAGATATTATAACTTTTGTGAGGAATAATATGGTTTATATGCAAAAATTCCCATTAACATCTAATTCTCTATATATACCATAATATACAATATACATTGTATACTAGGCATAGTGATTATAGATTGTTGGATGTATTGATTGAAAGATATGATATAACACATAGGTATATATTATGATAAATTTCAATACTTCAATATATTAAATATATATTAACTATAATTTATAAAAATGAATTACCTATAAAAGAAATCATATATAATTGTAGACATTGAAAAATGGTTCACGTCTATGATTTCATCACTTTTTCATACTAACTCATCCCACTTTATCATTCTACTAACTCTAATCTTTTGGCCAACTTGATCATATCTCTACATTTTCTGCCATCATTTGCATCTTCTTTTACATCAATTTCATATCATTTCAAAACCATTTCAAATCAACTCAGAATCAGCCCAAATCAACCCAAAATCACCAAAAATCAATATTACTCAACTTAAACATGTCAAACATCCCAAATATATCATGATTTGTCCAATCCTAGGCATTTTTGTGGATTTTAGTACCTTGGAAACCTATCAATCTATCAAATCTTATCAATCTAACCTTAGTATTGTCATGGCTCTCAATGCTAGGTCAAACTATCATTCATGTCATCTAATCTTTGACATTATTGAGTCTCTCATTGTCAAATCATGGAATTATCAACCATTTAATAACATTGACAATGCTTTTTGATGTTATTATGATCAACCCTATCACCCAATCTTGATCTTGTAGCATTTTACAATGTTAGTTAAATGTTATGTATCTTTGATTCATGTCGTGTGTCCTTGGTATGTTATCAGTTTCACCAATCAATCAATTTGATCATGGCTTTGGTCTATACATCATCATCCTAGTCAATCTCCATTATCATCACATTTCATCAAAGGATATTGTTGCACTAATTAAATCAAATTGGCCAATCATCTACTAATTTTATCTATAGGATTAAATAACCCATAATTTAATCCTATGTCATTTTACTAATTATTCTTTCTAATTAACCTTCTCAATTAACTAATTTTATTAATTAATTGATTCATTATTAACAAACCATGGCAATTCTCAATTTCCTAAGTCATATATTTCACCATTAATTCCATTTTTTACTAATTTCTATTTGTGTGGAATTAGGGATTTTTAATTCAAATATTCCACATAATATTGACATCATCATGACACATGGGCATGATACATCATGGATTCTCCATTTAGACTTGGCTAAGATATATCATAATTGATATATTCTTATTCCCTTATACATATCCATATTGGGCTTCCATTGTCATAGATTCTTGGCTTTAAGTGGGTTTGAGGTGTCATATATCCTCTTCCATTTATAGCCATGTTTGACTTCCAAAGTATCATACAATCCTACATTTGGCATCTTGTGTCATATGCATCATGGATTCTCAAAGGGATCTCTTGCCAAGTTGCATATCAAAGGTGACAATTCCAATGCTCTCATCTTGCAAATTTATTATAAAATGAGCATTCTTCCTCTCATTTATGGTTCATAATTCTTAAGTCTTTCAAGTCCCTAGTTTCTTTGTCTTTTTCTCTATTTTTCAAGCTAAAATCACATCTTCTAGTATTCTCATAGCATTATCACTATCTTAGGCTTTTTCTTCCTAATTGTGTGCACTATAGACAATTGGAGAACACATCATATGGAGAAGAAAGAAGGACATGGGAGCTATAAATGAAATACACAATTTCTAACTTTGTGTTGCTTCCTTTTTGTTTATTTGGCTTTCATGGTAGACTAGAGGGTGTCAACGTATGCTTATTGAGTTTGTGATTTTCTCATAGTATGTTAGACATTAGCCCATTTTTTGGTCCTATAATTGGTGAACCCGACATGAATATCTATACACTTAAAGTTGTCAAGGGTTTGGGTTATTCTGAGGATGATATGGATCCCTTTCAAAAATCACAATAAAAGCCTATGATGATTGTGAATGCTTCTCCATAGGGGTCATCATCTTACCTATAAGAGCTGGTCCAGCTACTGAGAATACTTTGTTCCAAGTCCTAGATATCAAAATGAACTACAACATGATAATAAGACACCCTTGGATCCATGCTATGAAAGTTGTTCCCTCTACATATCATCAATGTTTGAAGTTTTCCTGCAACAATGTGGAGGTTACCATCCCTAGTGATTCAGATCCTTTCCAATTTTGTGCTAATCTGAGAGACACTACTACATACCAAGCCCCAATAAACAATGAAGCACAACCCATAGATTCCTCTAAGTATGTGGATGTTGATATACTCCTCAGTAAGGCCAAGGAAAAGCTAAAGATTGAAGACAAAGGGTGTGGAGAATACTTTATGTCTCAAGTATCTCACATTAGGGAGTCACCACTTTCTCCCCAATCTTACGATAAATCACAACTATTGCAAGATCAACACTCTGAGATTAGTACACAAAATGCCACCTCTATCAATGAGAATACACCTGTATGTATTGAGAGAGCAAAAGCAAAACAAAAACCCACTTTGATATCTCTTAGCAAGTATGAACTTGGGTTTATTATCATGCAAAAACAAGGCTATGATGGCTATAATAGTCTTGGACATAAAAAACAAGGAATAATTGAACCTATCACTGCAAAAGGGCAACCTCCTAGTTTGGGGCTTGGATTCAAACCATTGCGAATAGATCCTCCTAGTACTGTGGTACCTATGTGTAAGAATGTGGATGTTTTGAATGATGAAAAGGTATCTAAGGATATCCCACCTGAAACCAATAGTCCTCTAGCTTCTAAGCATGACCCCAACTATACCACTAAATCAAATATCCATATATATACCTTCAATGAAAGCCCATCCAATATTGATGATGACATCCCCTCCAACTATCCTGAACTATTGGATTGGGACCAGTGTGGACCACCAATTTTTGATTGATTTGAAAATGATGACGCTCTCACAATAGACTTTGAAATCTATGAAGGCATTCAAGTTGGTGATCATAAAGAAACAATTTCTCCTAAAGTGGACACATTGGCATATCTTGGAGAGCCAACTCCACCTTCTAGTTGTAAAGCAAAAAGAGAAAGAAATGACAAAATAGGTATCTTGGTGAAAATTGAAAGGCACCATTAGACCACGAAAAATCAAAAGCTAAGTAGCTCCCTAGGATACAAGATGAGCAAGTTGATACCATGAATATTAGTCTTCTATTTTTGAACATACCACAAAGTCTTTTTGAGTTCTATCAATTAGCCTTCATGTGGGAAGTTGTCAGTCTCAATCCTCCCAATCCTTCCTTATATCTAGTTGTTTATCCCCCAATCCTACTACCTAATTTATCTGATAACCAAAATAAAACCTCTATCAAGCAAGCCTTTGAGCACATCATCATTAGTGACATCCCACACAACATATCTATTGACCCATTTATCCTCAGATGCCTTCATTCATGAGAGGTACACTATCTTACATACGGTACACAATGGTATATCTCAAGGTCTTTCTAGTGGTTTGATCTTAGCTACAGACTCAGAAGAACTCCTGCATAGTTATGGTTAGTTGTGGGTCCAAAGATTATTAGCTAGTAGCACCAACAACAAATTTCTTCTTAGCATTCATCAGCAACATTTGTGGTTTCACCTAAAAGTCCTAAAAAAATAGCAACAAATGGTTAAAAAGTTCTAAAAAAATAGCAAAAAAGTGAAAAAAAGTCATGAAAAAATGGATGCCTTGATGAAAACCTAGCAAATATGTATCTTGGCATGAAAATTTGAGTTAAGAGAAAAATTCCATCCTAAAGTGAAAACCTAGTAAATAGGCACTTTCAACAAGTACCATGGTGAAAACCTAGCAAACAAGTGCCATGTGTAATCAGTTGTTGCTCCTCCATCTATCAGGATTCCATCTGGTTTTTCCCCCTTTTTTCATTCCCTAATCACATCCTTCATATTGCAAGACATTCCTAGTCCTTCATCATAGCCCACAAACTAGTTAATTTCAATTGTTATCTTACCTAAAGTATCACGATTCTATACATACTCTATCTTTGGCCTTTGTACATAGTTTGCATCTTGTCTGGGGGCATATCACCTACACAGTACACGAGTTTGAACTTGAACTGGGGGCATGTCCCTAAGCACATCTTACCCATTGAACTTATCTCATATTAGATTAGAGGTAACATTTAGAATTGTTTATGATTTTGAAAAATTCCTAAAAATCATAGTGTCCTAAAAAAATTCATAAAAATCATAAAATGTCATGAAATAATCACTAAAAATCATATAATGTCCTGAAAAAACACTAAAAATCATAAAATGTCCTAAACAAATTCATAAAAATCATATAATGTCCTAAACAAATTCATAAAAATCATAAAATGACCTAAAAAAATCACTAAAAATCATAAAATGTCCTAAAGAAATGTACAACACAAAAACATCAAATATCCTCAAAAACCCTAAAAATCACAAAACTCATCAAAAATTTGTAATATACCTTGTACATAATCACCCCTTTTTCTTAAACATGCACTTTCATAGACTGAAACTCAAAACACTACACTTCAATGACAATCACACCTATCCGAGAAAGGTGAACCAGCAATTAGTCAAACATGTCACCATGTACCTATCAACTAAATCCACAAACAAAACTATCACATGATCAACTTGCCAAACACTATCTAAAGACCTAAAACACTAAAAGGAAAGTAATAATGGACAAGGATAGTTGTTGGCTCATGTTATTTAGTGAATGATTTATCTTTTGCTTTGATTTTCTTTAATCATGTTCCTATGCCACTTGATGATATAATCTAAACTATGAGAATGGTCAGGATGGTTCATGGTCATCTTTTATTTTCTATCTATTACAATGTACCTTTGAGAGTCTAGGGCATGTATATATTCCTTGGGAAGGACAAGGTCATTTTTTTTCTGCATCATGTTTTTTTATGCAAAAGGTTTGCATATGCACTTTGGCCCTTTATGCCTTGATGTGTTGCATTCTATTTTCCATATAAAAATAAAGCTCCATTTGACATATAGTGCACTTTCTACTAGCAAAAGTCTTCACCTCATTCTAATTGGTCCTCATCTCATCTCCTTGGTCTTCTATCATTCATCTCTTCATTCAACACCATGATCATGTATTCTAATACACCAAATCATCTTCTTCCTTCATCATGCATTCCTGCATCATCATACATTGTCTGTCAACCTTCTATGGCTTTCCACCTAGTCTAGCCTTAGTATGACCTTTTATTGACTAATTTTGACCAAATTTGACCATGTTTGATTCATTTTACCCATGTTATGACCTATTTCTATCATTTTGGGCATGCACGCAAAGTTTCAAGTCATTCTGAGTCCAATCAAGCTGATTTTGGCCCCAGGAGCCTTCTGAGGCACAGTTTGCACTTTCCAAGTACACCATGGGTGCGCTTGGTACTATCATAGCACACTTGGGCTTACCAAGTGTGCAATGGGTGCACACTAGGTGCACTTGGTTGCATTTTGGGCATACTTGGGGCAGTTAAATGCCCAAAACTACTCTCGTAGCCCCTATGTTGCACTTCAGAGGCCATAACTTTTGTGTTTCAACTTTGATTTGCAATTTGTCAGTTGTGTTAGGTTTTCATCTTTTTTTTGAACAAAATGAGCTATCATTTTCATTATTTTTTCACTATCTTGAGTGGCAACTCCTGAAAATACTCTCGAGCTCCCAATTGACCCCCATTCTGCACTCTAGAGCCCATAAGTTTTGCATTTGAGCTCCGATTTGTGATCTATTAGTTGCTATGGATTTGTCTTCTTGTTGTCAAAAAATTGACCTATCATTTTATTATCTCAATCAATTTCTTAAGGGGGAATCCATATATCACCCCTACTAGGGCATGTTGTATAGCTTTCTCATCGGTGTTCTTTGACACAACACTCAAAATCGCATCGTATCAAAGAGGGGCAAAATGTAGATGCTCAAAAATGGTTTTCATCTATGGTTTCATCACTTTTTCATACTAACTCATCCCATTTTATCATTCCACTAACTCTAATCTTTTGGCCAACTTAATCATTTCTCAAAAGTGTTTGTCATCATTCGTATCTTCTTTTACATCAATTTTATATCATTTCAAAACCATTTCAAATCAACTTAGAATCACCCCAAATCAACCTAGAATCACCTGGAATTAGTCTTAATAAACCCAAAACATGTCAAACATCCTAAATCTATCATCATTTGTCCAATCCTAAGCATTTTTGTGGCTTTTAGTGCCTTGGAAACCTATCAATCTATCAAATCTTATCAATCTGATCTTAGTACTATCGTGGCTCTTAGTGCTAGGTCAAACTAGCATTCACCTCATCCAATCTTTGACATTGCCAGGTCTCTCAATTTTAGATCATAGAATTATCAACCATTTAGTAACATTGATAGTGTTCATCGATGTTAATATGATCAACCCTATCAACCAATCTTGATCCTATAGCATTTTACAATGTCAGTTAAATGTTACATATCTTTGATTCATGTCATGCATCTTTAGCATGTTATCATTTTCACCAATCAATAAATTTGACCATGGCTTTGGTCTATCTATCATCATCCTAGTCAATCTCCATTATTGTCACATTTCATCAAAGGATATTGTCACACTTATTTTATCAAACAAGCTAATCATCTACTAATTTTCTCTATAGGATTAAATAACCCATAATTTAATCCTATGTCATTTTACTAATTATTCTTCCTAACTAACCTTCTCAAAAAAATAATTTAAGTAATTAATTGATTCATTATTCATGAACCATGAAAATTCTCAATTTCCTAAGTCATATGTTTCACTATTAATACCATTTTTTACTAATTTCTATTTGTGTGGAATAAGGGATTTTTAATTCAAATATTCCACATATTATTGATGTCATCATGAAACATGGGCATGACACATCGTGGATTCTCCATTTACACTTGGCTAAGATATGTCATAATCGATATATTCTTATTCCCTTATGCACATCCATATTTGGCTTCCATTGTCATAGATTCTTGGCTTTAAGTGGGTTTGAGGTGTCATATGATGTGTCATAGATCCTCTTCTATTTATAGCCAAGTTTGACTTCCAAAGCATCATACAATCCTACATTTGGCATCTTGTTTCATATGCATCATGGATTCTCAAAGGAATTTTTTCCAAGTTGCATATCCAAGGTGACAATTCCAATGCTCTCATCTTGTGAATTGATTATAAAATGAGTATTCTTCCTCTCATTTATGATCCCTAATTCTTAAGTCTTTCAAGTCCCTATTTTCTTTGTCTTTTTCTCTATCTCTCAAGCTAAAATTTCATCTTCTAGTATTCTCATAGCATTATCACTATCTTAGGATTTTGCTTCCTAATTGTGTGCACTATAGACAATTGGAGCTACATCACATGGAGAAGAAAGAAGGACATGGGAGCTTCAAATGAAAGAGGGGGTTTCTAACTTTTTGTTTCTTCTTTTTTGTTTATTTGGATTTCATGGTAGACTAGAGGGTATCAATGCATGCTTATTGAGTTTGCAATTTTCTCATAGTATGTTAGACATTAGCCCATTTTCTACTCCTACAATAATATATATGTATATAACATATCTCTTAAATTAATAACCGATTACATTATTACTATCTACTACTTACACTTAGCAACATACTAATATCATCACCAAATCTAATTTATACTAAATTACTAGTTTCCAAACATCTAAGTTCGTTCATCATTTATATAATAAATGCTATAACATTATAATATATGTCCTACTAACTAACATACTACTAAACTACTTTAGTGTCAAATTATAAACTTCTTTACTAACTTATTTGCCAATTTAATTTGGTTAGGATACTAATGACTATCCTAACTTTATTACCTATTAACAATTAATCACCCTTTATTTATCTCACTAAGTAATCCCATCCAATTCCCAAATTCCTATCACTAATCTTACTCCCACATGACCTCACTTTTCCTATCCCATTTCCTAACTTTAGAACCTCCCAATTTTCTATTCCTCAAAACTACCAAATAGCAATCACCCTAGACATGGCATTATCCATGCAATCACCCTATGCACTAAAAGATGGTGATTCACCAAGCCCATGGACAATGACTTTTTGGGGTGGTATAGGGTATGAGCACTTGTGTTTGAGGCTAGGGAAGGACATGGTCTTGGCCAACATGCTTGGAAGGTGATGGACGAGGATTGGTGGGCATTGACCAAAACTTCCAACTATAATATTATATATATAAATAATCTTCACCTCTCCTTGGAAACATATAGATCTTGATTAGTAGGGTAACATGATTGAGTCTATATATATATATATATATATATGTATGTATGTATGTATGTATGTATCTTTTTGGGTGACTTACATGAGTCACATGATACCCATGGGTTAGACAATTTTCCCCTCTCACAGTTTATGTGTCAAGCTTGCACACTCTCCTAGGCTCTACTAGCTGACCCCTCTAACCCCCATGTCTAAGTATTAAATTATTTTTCTAATCTTAAGCTCTTTTCTCCCTTTGCCAAGTGCTCCACCAAATGGTCACGTACCTAATCACTTCTCCCTAAGTGCCCATCCTATCCAAGTCAAGTTTGGGTTGACACCTCTATTCTCCTCCTTGGTCGACCACATAGTACTTTATGTCCTTGCCTTGGTGGTGGTAGCCTATCATATGGGTCAAGACTATGACCAATCATGTCCTATCATAGAAAGGGGAGAGATATCGCATGTTTGGGAGGGCATAGAAGTAAGGTTCAGGTCCCCATGTCATGGTGAAATATGATTTTCCTATTTTATTATTATTATTTATGTCTACTAATACATAGGTCAACTTATAACATGGTATTATATATTTAAAAAAAAATCTCTCCTTTTTATTTGATGTGACTCATGCATCAAGTCCAAGTCACGGGTCTCTCATGTATAAGTCTCCTTACTAAAATTATAGTTATTGTTAATTTAGTCAATGACTAGTCACCTTATTGTTTTCTTTTCTTTTCAAGGCATAAGATTCTATAGAATATTCACTTGATTATTATATTGATCTATATTAAAAGTTGATTGTGTATTATTTTTCTCCATTCTCATACAAAATCCAGAGAGTTAAATTTGCACTTACAGGCTTGTTTTCTTATGGAATTTTATGTTATATTATCTATTTTATTTGTCTTCTCTATTCAACTATGATGTTAAGAATCTTAGTTGGTAGTACTTTGATGTTATTTCTAACATTACAATATATCTATCTAGATTAATAGATCTTGTTAATATCACTTTGAACAATAAAATTAACACATGAAATGCATTCTCTTGTATCATGATTCAAAATGAATGTGTTATAAGCAATGCATGTTCATTCCTTCAGTAGTCATAAGTAATGAGCTACCCTTTGAAAGAATCTCTTATACAAAAGAAAATAATGACAACATACCTATTGTTTTGATTCATAAAACAACATGAGAATAAATTCTTCAATTACATAATCCATACTTGGGCATCATAGTAATGACTTTTCCTTTACATGAAAATTCTTTCTTTTATCTCTTCTACAACTATGATATTGAAAACAATATTTCTATTTCAATGAAAACTATATGCATAACATTGAATCTTACAATGCAAATACCTATGTCCATATTCCAACTTATTCATTCACTTCATGGATCCATCCTTCACAACAATGTACATAAAATGAAGATCATACTATACAATTTAGTACACAAATGATAGAATAGAAGGGTCCAACCCTTATAATGCAATATACAATAACATGGAGAAGGATTTTATCCATTCAAATACATTACAAAATTACACATTCCTTCCTTGCTACTATGAAATCATTCATTGCAACAACTTGAATAAGATGGAGAGAGATCCTCCAATACATGTACAGTGCACAATGACAAGTTTTCTCCTTCAAGCAACATCTACAAGATGATCTTTCTCAACATTTTTCATTTCTCCCTTGAGCACAAAATATGCAAATACATCACAGTAAAAAAACAAAGACCATGGGTACTCCCCACCCAACCATAGGCCTCCAAAGAGACCACCCTCGAGCTAGGGGAACAAGGCTCAAACCAGATTTCACATACAATCCTGCAAATGTATATACATTACATTTCAACACTTGAATAATTCCATCCCAAGGATATTCAACAATGGTTCACTAATGGAACCATGAACATAGGGTGAAAGTGTGATTTTCAAATAGGATACTTTCCATATCTGCAATAAGTAATTTCCATGCCCTTTTGGGGCTTTCACAATCATCCTCTAAACACACTACCATTAGCTATATCTTCCTTGGAGCCCATACTCCATAAACTTCCTCTCTCCATAGTACTTTCCTTATCACCCCCAAGAAAGATATGAATGATTATGGCATATAATGAAGCCCATACTCCAAGGTTCTCAACTACATTGTCAAGCCCAACTAACCCCTTCACCTTGGACTTCTCTTCCCTTTCCAAAGGGTGAGTGAAGTCCTCAGACCCATGAAAAATAATCATGTCAAAACAAAGAAAACAAGGTAAAATCAAGAAAAATAATACAAAAATAAACACATCACAACACTTATAGCACAACACACAATGCATAGTTTCATTACTATGTGAACATAGATTCAACAATATTGTGCAACTTCAATGAAAATAATGGCATGGGCACCAACCTTCACTCCAAGAAAAAAGAAAAATGATAGTCATTGAAGAGCTCCTTTCCTTGGCATTCTCCCCTCAAAACCCTAATTTTTTCTAAACTTAGAGAGTGGGTGAACACCCCACTAGTTTATCCAAGTTCCCTAAAAAGACTCTCCCACTATCTCTTACAACTTTCTCCCTACCAATTTTGCTAGCTTTGACTAAGTGGAAATATGGGGATGAACTCGTGGGAAAACTCAATTTTCGAATTGGTGGAAGAATGCATTGCTTAAGGAGCCCCCTAGGCTAGTTAAGACTAAAATGGTCAAATTTAGGCCCCTAAATGTTTTTCTGACATATGAGTGGCTTATTTTCACAAAAATGACACTCTGGGACCACTTATTGACCCTTAAAAATCCTTCTAAAGTTTGAATTCGAATTTCCCTTGATGGTGACCCATCCTATCCTTTCTCCAAGTGGTTTTACTTAAACTTATGAAAGGTAATTAGTTTAAGGTTAAGTGTAACTATGACCAAAACCCTAGGTGACATGTCATTAACACATTAACAATTAAAAGTGTCAAGTGACACATTTAAAAATACATTACACATCACCATGACATGTCTCTAATGTATTTATGAGGTTAAATTTACCACATACATCAAAGCTTACATTTACAAAATAAACACATCACAATGAGGCTTTTAATCTTCCAAAGATTTGCCTTGGCTATGTTATGTTCACATGGGTTTGAGCCTTGGTTCCCCATTAAATCTCATGGTTAAATTCCTATACACTAAACTCGGGCATTAGTAGTCCAAGAAAATCATTCAAGTAATATGTAAATATGTGCAATAAATCATTATCACATTCAAACATTAGGGTTGTTAAAATCTGATTGAAAAGATCATTGTAAAGAGGGAGATTATTGAAGAAGACTATGTATTTCAAACATTATTTTGTCACTGATGTCAAACCTACTATTTTCTTGTAAGACATCTACTTATAAGATTCAAGTACTATCACTTAGTTAATTGATAAAGAGGATTTGATCAATAAAAGGTAACAATAGCACCTAGAGGAAAGGTTGAGTTATGATTATGTAATGAAGTACAAGGATCAGTCAAGATAGTGATGACATGATGTATTGGTAATCTACTAAAGGTTAAAAAATTGTGGATACACTTAGAAAGTTTAGAAGAACAAGTTACACAAATTTCGTATAGTAAGCTTGACCAAGTAGATAGTAGGTGTCGAGCAAAGTTAGTGCAAGCCGAGCAAAAATTCAGTTGGAGTTGAGTGAAAAAAAATTCTAGTGGATGTCGAGCAAGACAATTGATGTCAAATAAAGTTTAGTTGATGTTGAGCATCAATAAACTTTAGTTGATGCTGACTAATTTTATAGTTGATGTCGAGCAATGCAGTATGTGTTAAGCATTGGAACATTGATAATGTCAAGCTGCTATATTATGTTAAAGATTGAAGATTCACCAATTCTAAGCTGACAAGTTTGTTTTCTTGAGACTTGTGAACCAGGAGGAAAATAAGGTTAATGAGCTAGTGGCACAGAATTTGATGTAAACCATTTTAGGCAAATTCTAATGGATTCTAGGAGACATTTCTAGAAAATACAAGATATGGGGTAGATACATTATATCCTACCTAATCCATCCAAAACCCTAAATTGGATGATGGAAAATGAGTGAAAAAATATTCTAATTTCCTAGTTATAGGAATTTTTAGTCATGAAGAAAAGTTATTGTCATGTGTGAGAACCTAAGGAGGAGAACAAGTTAAGGGTTTTTCTTCATCAAGTGACCCAAGAGGAGAATCTACAATGGCATGTTAAGCAAGAAGGCTTAAGGAGATATATGATTGAAGGGTGAACAAGCTATTAGAGCTACAAAGTATGAAAGTCAAGTAGAATTGAGGACTTAAAAAAAGATCTATAATCTACAAGAGAGGTTGTAAGCTATATCAGATCAAAGCTCTTCTATTACTCTCTAACAATTGTATCAGTCTAGGTTAAATCCTTTGGATTAAGGTTGTGTTGGGACTAAAAATTGCATGCTTCATTTTTAGTCACATTTTGAAAATTTTGGAAAATCATGTCCTAAAGTGCCTTTTATGCATGTGGTCAGTTGGTAGCTTGAGGCCTAGATGGTGTTTGAGTGGCTTAACACCTTTCATTTGACATATGCATATGATCCACAATGTTATTTTGTCATCCCGAATCATTCTGTGAAGTCCCATTTTGAGCTAGTGTCAAAATTTGCAATTCTACCAAGTGTCAAATAGCGATCAGAGGCCTAGTTTGCATCTGAATATCTTTTACCCAGGACTGTGTCATGACTAGTCACTTTGGGGATGTTTAGTGTGTATAACAAAGAACCTATGTTTCAATTTTCAAGTCTTTTCGAATCCGTTTGACTAGGTTTTGCATCCTGCAAAGTTGGTCATTTACTATTTTGTCTATTTAACTAGTTGATCACAATTCTGGGAAGCCCTGTTTGACCAATCATATCTTTGACCCAGTTGACCCAAATGAAAAAATCCTTTTTGCATTGTGTTCTAGGGGTAAGACACTTCATATGTTCCAATTTTGAGATCATGTCAAATCCATTTGATTAGTTTGCTAACATGATCAAAAACCCAGTTTGCATTGTTTTGTTACAGCTACGGTATCCAAATTGATCCGTACCCCTGTTTGGCATGTTATAACTTTGATCGTGTGATTGGCTAGCCTAAATGGATTGTACCATTGTGTTGTGTCCTAGAAATCCTTGAAGTATGCCAGTTCTTAAGTCATGATGAATCCATTTGCATACTTTCTTATGTCCGTACATTTGCCAAAAATCACTTTTTGACACATTTGCCAGTTAAAATTTCCAAGTGCTTGTTTTTGGAAATTCGCCAAATGTGCCCTGTGATTCTTCATGAGCCCAAAACATGGAATTATATTCTCTTCATGGCAAAGAACTTATATCCTAGTTTTCAAAACCCCAAGTGATCAATAACCCAGTTTATAATGCCAAACCCGAGCCCAGTTTATGTTTTTTAACATTGTTTGCCTGCAGAGTAATTGAAGTATGGATGTTCGGCAATTAAAATTTCTTGACTGGGAATCCATCATGGGTTGAAAATTTGCAGTGTGATAGAGTATGCAGGATTGAACACTCATGCCGATTTTCGTGGCTTGGTAACTTGATTGGATCAAGTTTTAATTACAACTGACAGGCCTCCAGACACTAATTCACAATTTGTATAATTGATTAAAAGTGAGTTTAAAATAATGAATTGATGATCATTATGCATATGATTCAATCTTATGACAAAGTAAATGGTGGAAATGGTTTCTTAAAAGCAAAATACAAGGAGCATGTGAAGATTCAAGAAAGAAAGAATTTGGAAAGTGTTCCATTAAAGAGGTTTAGAGGATCACAATATGATGCTGATTTGTCGGCAATTTCAAAAGATAGTATTAATCAAGAAATTTCCACATCAATTAAAATCCACGAGCACAATGAAGCTTTTTGTTGTGAGTTTGCACATTGAATTAAGGAAAAGATTGCATAAAGGTTGCTCTCTCCCACATTGTAGTCTCAATTTGAAAGTTGCAGCTGAGAGGTAGTTTTCAACATAGAAGATGTGCTCCATGTCTGGAGAAAACAAAGAGGACAGCAGCAAACATCCACAGAGGAAGAAGCATCCACGTTTTTTAGAGAAATGAACAAATTTGTTGGTGAAACAAAGCTCAAGGTAGCATGTGATTCACGTTTTTGCAGCAAGCAATCAATAAAAGACCATATGTGCATAAAAAAGGAAGCAAAGAACCCCCATTTTTCAAGCCCATGGCTTCTCTAAAGGTGCAGCCACGTTTTTGAAGGGAGTAGCAGCATTTTAAATGACCATGTGCATAAGAAATGACCATTACAATGAAAAGTCTATAGATTCATAGCAAAAACGACCAGCAAGATGGAGTTTCATGTTTGGAATAAGAAAACTCATGCATTTAGCAATCACAGCAAACACAAAGAGCAAAAACCATTGAAGAACATTATCCCACATTGAGCAAGTGGGAAGTATTTTTAGTCTTTATATGCTTTTGCACCCAAACATATAGTGTCAACAAGACAAAGCATTTTGAAAAGGCAAAGTAGGTGCATGTGGGTCCCAGTCAGCTAGAAGGAGTGTAGTAAATTTTGAAAGAAAATGCATGCCCAAATGATGACGTCAGCAGCTTATAGGCGGCCGGAAAAGTCAAAAATCCGGCAGGTCGCTATGTCGCTTTCCGGAAAATTTTGATAAATCCGGCTAGCGACATAGCGAGGTCGCCGAAAAACTCAGGAATCCGGCAAGAGTCAACAGCCAATCAGAAAGTGACATGTGGCATTGGTCAAACCTGGAGTTGACCCAAAATTAAAGAGGCTAGAAAAAAAAAATGATTTTAAAATTTTCATTTTAAAATTATTTTGCCAAGAAACTGACATGGACTTTTTTTTAAAAAAATAAAGTTTGAACTTCTGATATAGTTTTAACTTTTGAAAGTTCATATATTTGTGAAATATTGTCATAGAGACATAAACAGAGGCCTAATTTTCAAACGGCCATATCTGGGGAAATTTTTAACCGAATTAGGCACTCCAATATACCATTGGAACCAGGAGAACCTGAACTTTCCAAATCTGGAGTTTGTTTTTGCACAGGTGCTTCTTGGTTCAAGTTATAGGACAATTTGTGAAATCAAAGGCATTGGCGATAGAACAGGCTGAGTTCTTCAGTGATAATTAAGATTGGTTAGAGGATGGTTTTAGGGGTTAGTTGCAATCTTAAGGTGAAGAAAATCAATTTGAGGTTGTTTCCTTGGCTTCTTGAAATCACATTGTAACTAGTTTTTCACTTCTTACCGTGAATGCATCAAGAATCAGTTGCATCTTTTCATCATTACTTTTTCAGATATTTTGATGCCTTTGAGAGGTATAATGATGAAGATTTGATCTGCCAGTTAATAGAGAGAGGGAAGAAAGAGGTTTTTCAGTTATAGAGGATTGGATTTCAAGTGGACACCTGGCAATTGCATATCAGATCTGGGAATTCATTTCTTGCTATATCTTTCTTTCTTTCTTCACTTTTTAGGGGTTCTAATTTTTGGGAAGAAAAAGTTCATTGCTGTGATACCATTGGGGATTCCAGTTTTTGCACTGTGAGACCATTGGTTCCAGTATTTTGACATGTTTCCATGACTGTGACACCATTTTCTTCAGCAGAACTCTCATGTGAACAGCATTGTAGAGATAATATAGATAGTTCTGAGATATTAGGTTGTTTCATCTTTTAATTTTATGCATCTGAATGTATAGTTTCAAGGAAAGGAATACATATGAGCAACAATTTCACTAGTTTTGTTTTGGTTCTTGTCTCCTGTCTCAGCAATCTGTAAGTCTTATGTGGTTTTGGAACAAAGATTTGAGACCCATTTGCATCCCTTTCAGGTTGTATGTTTGATGTATTTTGCTGTTGGACCAAAGGGCTAAGTAAATGCTCAATATGTTTAAACAAGGTTACTGGTTGTTTGAGAAGGATATTTTGTGAGAATGAGACCTAAATGAACACTGATGTCTGAATCACAAGGTGGTTGGATAGATCTGATGTCTGGGTATATGAGATACGCCCTGATGTCACAGATGTATGTTTTGAATTCATGGAATTGCCCAATGGAGTAGGCACTGATCAGTTATAGGATCACTGGTTATACTGTTGCATTTTTGAAGTTTTGTTGAATCAACATCTTTAATCAAATGAATTTCCCTTTCATGTTGAAGAGCTCTAAACAGAATGCCCTCACTCAGCTTATGAATTTCATTGTTTTGCATCTAGCTACTGCAGATATACGTTATTTCATAAGTTATTAGGAGAAATAAGGGTTTCTATCTGCTTTGCATTAGATTCAGTGTATGCTTTGACAACTGGTACCATATAAAGAATCTATAGGTCCACCCGCCTAGGTTTTGCAGAGCCTGAAGTGCAGAAGGAGTATAGCCTTATAGTTGGCCTGGTGTCTGAATGGATGTGTTGATAATGGGAGTTAGCTGCCCCTAGATGCATCTTGTTCTCATCAGGGTAATTGGAAATAGGTAACATTTTCAAACACCAACAAAATGGCGACTCTGCTGGGGAAATAAGATGGCAATCCATTTTGTTGAAAGAACAGGAGCCTTTGATGTGAAATAGATTGGATATATCATATCAATAGCAAGATGTGTTCCTTTTCCTTGCTGAAGTTTCATGTTCCCCAGTTAAGCTTTATTCATTATCAGCAGTATGTTGAAACTGGATGAAAATTGTGTTCTATGACTGTCATAGGTCTATATTCAATCAGTTCAGTTTTTGCAAATACTGTAGAAAAAGTTTCAGAGTCAAGAATTCATTTATAAAGTATATTTTCTTTTCAAGATGTTAGTGATCTGCAAGTTTCTCCTACATTGAAGGTCTGGTTCAAATTTGTCAAGTGACAAATTATGTTTTATTTCTCACCAAGTGTGAGTGGCGACTCTCAAATCTCTGTACCAGTTTGTTCCTAGTTGATTTCATTGCAAAATTTGGAAGGACTTTCAGTTGTATGGGCAGATCTGAAGCTTTTGGTAGTTTCTTGAAAAGGAGTTTCAAATTCTTGATAAGTTTTTAAGTGCTGGTTGCAATCTACTGTTATAAATAATTGAAATATAAAAATAGATCACAGCAGTGGTTATTTCATTCCTCTTGCAAAGAGGTGGCGACTCTACAAAGTTTGATCAGTGGTGTAAAGGATTTTCAGTCTTGCACCTGTGCCAAATCAGCAGATCCAAGTTCAGTATCAGCACTGGAGGTATTTTGGTTTTCATGTTTTCTTTTCATGGAAGTCAAGTGTTTAAAGAAGTTGCCTCTATTTAGTGATTTTCAGCACTAGAAAGAAGAGGTAGAAAGTTTGTTTTATGATGGAGTCAGATCTTAGATCTGAGATTAGTTCCCCGAATTCTGAGAGTTTGAAAATCGTGAATAATAACATTACTATGTTGAATACAATGGTTTACAAAAGGATTGTAAATCTTATAAGAAATGAGGTAGGCAGTACTCAAGGTCTAAGTGTCGAACAATGTTATTTAAGGCTTAAGTCAGTAATCAGTAAGATGCCTTTTCATTGTAGACCCGAGGAATCTTCACTACCTAATATTTTCCTTGATGTTCTAGTACCCGATTCAGTCAATTGGCCAGCACCTATAAGATTACAAAAGTTTTTACAAATTGAAAGATTCATTCAGGAGATGGAAGATGATGATTACAGATTTCATATTATGTCTCTTGATGATAATGAGTGTGCTGAAGGCCAAGGTAGTAATGAATACAATGAGTCCGTAGAGCAAGATAATCTATCTTCTGATTGTGAAGAGGCGGATTCAAATGTTAATGAATCAGGTAATAGCAATCAGCATGAAAAAGATGGATATAAAAGAGAAGATAAATTTTGTTACAGTACATATGAAGTTGAAGAAAGTTGTAACAACAGTAGATCTAGTGATTGCCACGATAAGAAAGAATATTGTAATAATGTTGATTTTCCATATTGTTACACTAAGGATCTTGCTGTTGTAAGTTCTTCATGTTATCCAGATGACAATCACAGCCAGGAGAAGATTTGTGAGGAAGTCTTTTTGAGCTCTAGTGAAATCTCAAAATTTTTGGCTTGTGAGTTTGAAAAGCACGTAAGTATCTCTAAGGATCTTCATATTTTCTCTCATAATACTTTTTCATTCAGTCAAATCAATTCCCCAAAGTTTGATGTGGAAAAAGAGGTAGAATCCGAACAATCTTTGTTAGACTTTGGAGGTGTAGGTGACAGTTCCTCAAATGTCTTTGCACATGACGATTTGTTGAATGCCGATTATGTTAATGAAGGGAAGTTTAATGCTGTTTCAGATTCTTTCCATGCTAATTATGCTACAATAAGTTTTGAGTTTTCATATGATGAGGAGGAAAATAGTGAAGGTTGTCAATCAGATTATAGATTTTCTTCATGTGCTAATAAGTCTTGTAAAGATGAGTTCAAGGTGTATTCCGACATTCAGTTTGATGAAGAAAATGATAGTGATCAGCATAGTCTAGATCAACACTTTCAGAATGAATTTTCATATATGGTCACTAATCAATGTTTTGAGTGTGAAGAGGTTTCAGCAAAGGAGGATAAATCTGATTTAAAGTGTAACATGGTTGCAAGTAGGCAACGATTAGATTTCACATACTCTTCATTTATGGAAGCACAAGGTGAGTTACAATCTGCTCCATGTAACTCGTTGAATGAAATAGAGTACCAAGCTTTTGTGTTTCCAGTTGAAAGAATCCATGACTCAATCAGTAGTGATCAGTTTCATTTTCAGTATGATGTAAGATATTATGATCACGCTGATTCATATTTTCATAGTGGGCAAGATGAAGAAAGTATATCTGATTTTTATTCGCACTATGAAGATGATGATAGTTTTGTTTTGCCTATTGAGCTAATTGTGAATAATGATGTGTTGGGTAAGACAAGGAAGAATGAGAGTTTCAGTTTTCCTCAGGAGAATGTCAATGAAAATAAGGTGTATGACAGAGGTAAAGAGTTCTGAAACTTTTCGATGGCTTGGGGCCATCTCTTGTACATAGTTAAGAGTAGTTTTCTTGTTTTCAATAAAGTTGTTCGAGAGAGTTTTGCTGTTCAAGTGTGTGGTCTACTTCTCCCAAAGATCTAAATCCTTGTCATGCCCGCAAGGGGCATGCATCCCCAGATAGAGCCACTGTTGGGACTAAAAATTCCATGCTTCATTTTTAGTCACATTTTGAAAATTTTGGAAAATCATGTCCTAAAGTGCCTTTTATGCATGTGGTCAGTTGGTAGCTTGAGGCCTAGATGGTGTTTGAGTGGCTTAACACCTTTCATTTGACATATGCATATGATCCACAATGTTATTTTGTCATCCCAAATCATTCTGTGAAGTCCCATTTTGAGCTAGTGTCAAAATTTGCAATTCTACAAAGTGTCAAATAGCGATCAGAGGCCTAGTTTGCATCTGAATATCTTTTACCCAGGACTGTGTCATGACTAGTCACTTTGGGGATGTTTAGTGTGTATAACAAAGAACCTATGTTTCAATTTTCAAGTCTTTTCGAATCCGTTTGACTAGGTTTTGCACCCCGCAAAGTTGGTCATTTACTGTTTTGTCTATTTAACTAGTTGATCACAATTCTGGGAAGCCCTGTTCGACCAATCATATCTTTGACCCAGTTGACCCAAATGAAAAAATCCTTTTTGCATTGTGTTCTAGGGGTAAGACACTTCATATGTTCCAATTTTGAGATCATGTCGAATCCATTTGATCAGTTTGCTAACATGATCAAAAACCCAGTTTGCATTGTTTTGTTACGGCTACGGTATCCAGATTGATCCGTACCCCTGTTCGGCATGTTATAACTTTGATCGTGTGATTGGCTAGCCTAAATGGATTGTACCATTGTGTTGTGTCCTAGAAATCCTTGAAGTATGCCAGTTCTTAAGTCATGATGAATCCATTTGCATACTTTCTTATGTCCGTACATTTGCCAAAAATCACTTTTTGACACATTTGCCAGTTAAAATTTTCAAGTGCCTGTTTTCGGAAATTCGCCAAATGTGCCCTGTGATTCTTCATGAGCCCAAAACATGGAATTATATTCTCTTCATGGCAAAGAACTTATATCCTAGTTTTCAAAACCCCAAGTGATCAATAACACAGTTTATAATGCCAAACCCGAGCCCAGTTTATGTTTTTTAACATTGTTTGCCTGCAGAGTAATTGAAGTATGGATGTTCGGCAATTAAAATCTCTTGACTGGGAATCCATCATGGGTTGAAAATTTGCAGTGTGATAGAGTATGTAGGATTGAACACTCATGCCGATTTTCGTGGCTTGGTAACTTGATTGGATCAAGTTTTAATTACAACCGACAGGCCTCCAGACACTAATTCACAATTTGTATAATTGATTAAAAGTGAGTTTAAAATAATGAATTGATGATCATTATGCATATGATTCAATCTTATGACAAAGTAAATGGTGGAAATGGTTTCGTAAAAGCAAAATACAAGGAGCATGTGAAGATTCAAGAAAGAGAGAATTTGGAAAGTGTTCCATTAAAGAGGTTTAGAGGATCACAATATGATGCTGATTTGCCGGCAATTTCAAAAGATAGTATTAATCAAGAAATTTCCACATCAATTAAAATCCACGAGCACAATGAAGCTTTTTGTTGTGAGTTTGCACATTGAATTAAGGAAAAGATTGCATAAAGGTTGCTCTCTCCCACATTGTAGTCTCAATTTGAAAGTTGCAGCTGAGAGGTAGTTTTCAACATAGAAGATGTGCTCCATGTCTGGAGAAAACAAAGAGGACAGCAGCAAACATCCATAGAGGAAGAAGCATCCACGTTTTTTAGAGAAATGAACAAATTTGTTGGTGAAACAAAGCTCAAGGTAGCATGTGATTCACGTTTTTGCAGCAAGCAATCAATAAAAGACCATATGTGCATAAAAAAGGAAGCAAAGAACCCCCATTTTTCAAGCCCATGGCTTCTCTAAAGGTGCAGCCACGTTTTTGAAGGGAGTAGCAGCATTTTAAATGACCATGTGCATAAGAAATGACCATTACAATGAAAAGTCTGTAGATTCATAGCAAAAACGACCAGCAAGATGGAGTTTCATGTTTGGAATAAGAAAACTCATGCATTTAGCAATCACAGCAAACACAAAGAGCAAAAACCATTGAAGAACATTATCCCACATTGAGCAAGTAGGAAGTATTTTTAGTCTTTATATGCTTTTGCACCCAAACATATAGTGTCAACAAGACAAAGCATTTTGAAAAGGCAAAGTAGGTGCATGTAGGTCCTAGTCAGCTAGAAGGAGTGAAGTAAATTTTGAAAGAAAATGCATGCCCAAATGATGACGTCAGCAGCTTATAGGCGGCCGGTAAAGTCAAAAATCCGACAGGTCGCTATGTCGCTTTTCGGAAAATTTTGATAAATCCGGCTAGCGACATAGCGAGGTCGCCGAAAAACTCAGGAATCCGACAAGAGTCAACAGCCAATCAGAAAGTGACATGTGGCATTGGTCAAACCTGGAGTTGATCTAAAATTAAAGAGGCTAGAAAAAATAAAATGATTTTAAAATTTTCATTTTAAAATTATTTTGCCAAGAAACTGAGATGGACTTTTTTTTAAAAAAATAAAGTTTGAACTTCTGATATAGTTTTAACTTTTGAAAGTTCATATATTTGTGAAATATTGTCATAGAGACATAAACAGAGGCCTAATTTTCAAACGGCCATATCTGGGGAAATTTTTAACCGAATTAGGCACTCCAATATACCGTTGGAACCGAAAGAACCCAAACTTTCCAAATCTGGAGTTTGTTTTTGCACAGGTGCTTCTTTGTTCAAGTTATAGGACAATTTGTGAAATCAAAGGCATTGGCGATAGAACAGGCTGAGTTCTTCAGTGATAATTAAGATTGGTTAGAGGATGGTTTTAGGGGTTAGTTGCAATCTTAAGGTGAAGAAAATCAATTTGAGGTTGTTTCCTTGGCTTCTTGAAATCACATTGTAACTAGTTTTTCACTTCTTACCGTGAATGCATCAAGAATCAGTTGCATCTTTTCATCATTACTTTTTCAGATATTTTGATGCCTTTGAGAGGTATAATGATGAAGATTTGATCTGCCAGTTGATAGAGAGAGGGAAGAAAGAGGGTTTTCAGTTATAGAGGATTGGATTTCAAGTGGACACCTAGCAATTGCATATCAGATCTGGGAATTCATTTCTTGCTATATCTTTCTTTCTTTCTTCACTTTTTAGGGGTTCCAGTTTTTGGGAAGAAAAAGTTCATTGCTGTGATACCATTGGGGATTCCAGTTTTTGCACTGTGAGACCATTGGTTCCAGTATTTTGACATGTTTCCATGACTGTGACACCATTTTCTTCAGCAGAACTCTCATGTGAACAGCATTGTAGAGATAATATAGATAGTTCTGAGATATTAGGTTGTTTCATGTTTTAATTTTATGCATCTGAATGTATAGTTTCAAGGAAAGGAATACATATGAACAACAATTTCACTAGTTTTGTTTTGGTTCTTGTCTCCTGTCTCAGCAATCTGTAAGTCTTATGTGGCTTTGGAACAAAGATTTGAGACCCATTTGCATCCCTTTCAGGTTGTATGTTTGATGTATTTTGCTGTTGGACCAAAGGGCTAAGTAAATGCTCAATATGTTTAAACAAGGTTACTGGTTGTTTGAGAAGGATATTTTGTGAGAATGAGACCTAAATGAACACTGATGTCTGAATCACAAGGTGGTTGGATAGATCTGATGTCTGGGTATATGAGATACGCCCTGATGTCACAGATGTATGTTTTGAATTCATGGAATTGCCCAATGGAGTAGGCACTGATCAGTTATAGGATCACTGGTTATACTGTTGCATTTTTGAAGTTTTGTTGAATCAACATCTTTAATCAAATGAATTTCCCTTTCATGTTGAAGAGCTCTAAACAGAATGCCCTCACTCAGCTTATGAATTTCATTGTTTTGCATCTAGCTACTGCAGATATACGTTATTTCATAAGTTATTAGGAGAAATAAGGGTTTCTATCTGCTTTGCATTAGATTCAGTGTATGCTTTGACAACTGGTACCATATAAAGAATCTATAGGTCCACCCGCCTAGGTTTTGTAGAGCCTAAAGTGCAGAAGGAGTATAGCCTTATAGTTGGCCTGGTGTTTGAATGGATGTGTTGATAATGGGAGTTAGCTGCCCCTAGATGCATCTTGTTCTCATCAGGGTAATTGGAAATAGGTAACATTTTCAAACACCAACAGGTTGACCTAATAGTCATTTGTAAATCCTTTAACTAGGTGTCATTCCAAGTGAATGGCCTAAATTCCTCTAATAAGGATCACTTCTAACAAGGTGATTGAAATCTTTTAACTGGGTCACATTTAATAATGTGTATTGTAACCTTTAACAAGGTTGGCATTTCATAGGGCATCACTTTAAAAGAGCTAACATGAGTAACATGTTACTAGTGGTTTTTCCCAAAGTGGGTTTCCACATAAATCATTATGTCAAGTGTGATGATGAATCTATTATGTTTCATGATTTACATTTCTACAAGTTGATTTGATAGTAACATACAAGTTCTAGTGATTGCATAATCTAGTAAGTTGCATGCATGGATATGAATGTTTTATCGGTTCACTAAGTTTTGAAAAGTTTTATTTATACACCCAAACCTTGGATAATTGATTCACCCCCCTCCCCCCCAAGTTATTCTAAAGTATTCCAACAATTGGTATTAGAGCCATCTACTTAAGAGAACTAGTTTCAAGGTACTAGAAGCACAAAGATCAAGATGTCTAAAAGAGAAGTACCCAAGCTCAATAGAGTTAACTTTCTTACATGGAAAAGTTTGATGAAGCTACACTTTGGAGGAGTTGGAGATCATGCACAATCTACCATTATAGTGGAACATGTTGATCCAGTTGGAGCCCTAACTACTGAAGATATGAAGAAGAAGAAAGCACACAGTCAGGGGATGTTAGAGATTGCCTCTACCCTAAGCTATGCCAAATTTAATGATATCAAAAGTTGTGACACTGAAGAAAATGTGGGATTCCCTACACACCATCTATGGAGGAGATAAAAATGTTCAAAGAGCCAAATCTGAAAGCCTCAAAGATAAGTTTGATGATATGAGAATGGAAGAAGGTGAGAATATTGCTCAATGTTTTGCTAGAATAAAAGAAATTGTTAGTGCAATAAGAGGAGCTACTGGTCACATAGATGATGATACTATGTTAAGAAAAATCTTGACAACATTACTACTTATTTATGCTATCAGAGTTTCTGCAATTCAAGAAATGAGATGTATTCCAAGAAATGATCTAACCCTTGAAGGTCTAGTAGGTAGACTCATTTCTTTTAAGCTATCTAATTTTGATCATTACAAACCTAAGAGTCTTGAATCTTCTTTCAAAGCTAAGTTGTTAATGAAGGACTCTGATGAGGTGAAGCAATAGAAGAAGAAAGAGTTTTTGCAATTCAAGAAAGAAGATGTGAAGCAAATCATAAAATAAATTTAGAAGCCATGGTAGGAAGATTAATTGGATTTGAGCTAGATAACTATGAAAACTATGTTCTAGCTTCCAAGAACATTGAATCAGCATTTGAAGCCAAGCTTTCACTCAAAGAAAATGGCAATAAGATAAAGGATTCTCAGTCAAAAAGTGAAGAAGAATTAGAACATAGTTTTGACAGTGATCTTGAGGTGGTTTAAGTTCTACTAGCAAGAAAATATTCTAGAGGCAAAGGAAAATACAAAAGTAAGGTTCCTTTAATCTATTTTTCATGTGAGGAAGTTGGACATATTCCTGTTAGGTGCCCAAACAAGAAAAATAAGGATGAGAAGAAAGATCACAAATGCAATGGCAAGAAATATTTCAAATCATTCAAGGACAAAGGTAAGAAAACATGTTTCATGGCTAAGGATTCTAATGATTTTGATGATGGTGAAGATAAAATTGTTTACATTGCTGTGAAAGATGAATCTGATAATGATGAGGAAGATAAAATGGCACTTATCTCTCATGTGAGAAAAAATGATACATGGATCATAGACAATGGTTGCCTTCATCATATGACTAGTGACAAAACTAAGTTTGAACAATTTGAAGACTATGATGGTGGTAGTGTGAGATTTGGTAATAATGAACTTTTTTGCATAAAAGGAAGAGAAATAATCTCACTAACCAAAGAGCTTGTATGTAATAATGCCTATTGGGTTGAAGGACTAAAATACAATCTGTTGAGTGTGGCACAACTAATAAATAATGGATTCAAAGTGGAATTTATGAATGGAAAAGCAAGACTGCTAGATGACAAAGGAAAGCTAATTGGATCATGCATACAAACAAAAGGTAACTTGTTCTATCTTAAACTTGGTGAATGTTCATGTATTATTGCTCGAGTTGAAGAAAGTTGGTTATGGCACAAAAGGTTATGTCATGTGAACTTTGATAATTTGGTGAAAATAAGAAAATTTAGGAAAGTAAGAGGCATTCCTAGTATAAAGAAACTTGATGTTGGTCTATGCAAGAATTGTCAAATTGGTAAGATGGGAAAGACTAGCTTTAAAAGTAAGAACTATTAGTTTGAATAAGTTTTGAAAATTGTGCATACTGATTTGTGTGGACCTATTGGAATTGAAAGCTATACTAGAGAAAAGTTCTCCATTCTTTTTGTTGATGATTACTCTAGAAAGATGAATGTCATGTATCTGAGAGAGAAATCAGAAGCATTTGAGAAGTTCAAATGGTATTTGGCTAGAGTAGAGAAGGAAATAGGGAAAAGACTGAAATGCTTGAGGTTAGATAGAGGTGGTGAATTCATCTCCCATGAGTTCAATAACATTTGCATTGAAAGGGGAATCAAAAGATAGGTATCAACACTTGGAACTCCTGAGAAAAATGGAATAGCTGAAAGAAGGAACAAATCTATCATGGATTGTGCAAGAATTTTAATGATTGAAAAGAACATTGCTATCAAATACTAGAAGGAATCTATCAACATTGTAGTTCATACCTAGAACCAAGTACAACTGAAGAAGGACTCATTCAAAACCCCCTATGAGTTATGGTATGGCTATAAATCCAATGTAAGTTACTTATAAGTATTTGGAAGTAAATGTTACATTTTGAAAGAATCTAGAAGAGGCAAATTTAATGTTAAGGGTGATGAAGGCATATTTTTGGGATATTCCTGCAAGAGTAAATCATATAGGTGTTTGAATTTGTCTACTCACAAAGTCATAGAGAGTGTACATGTGAAAGTTGATGAGTTTTCAGAAAGGGCTAAAGAAGAAAGAAAAAAGGAACTAGAAGATTATAGGAGATTTGTTTTCATTGAACCTAATATAGTGCTAGATACATCTGTTAATCAGGAAACCTCTACTCATGAGTCTTCAGTCACTGAGTTGCAAGAAGTTCAAACTAAGTTGAAGGAATCTGAGTCACATTCAGATGCTATCGAGCCAATGCCTACCAAGTCTGAAGGACCTGAGCAACAGTCAAAAAAGCTAGAACCTAAAATTGAAATTAAAAATGAAGATAGTGGAACTCGGTCAAAAGGAAAGGAACCTATATTGGCCAAGTATGTAAGGAGACATCATGCTCTAGATCAGATTATCAGAGACAAAATTGAAGGTACTATGACAAGAAGTAAGCTAAAAGGTACTTGTTTACTTGCTGATTTTGAACCTAGAAATGTTAAGGATGCATTAGAAAAAGAAAGTTGGATTGAGGCTATGAATGAAGAGATAGAGCAAATAGAGAAGAGCAAAACTTGGACTCTTGTACCTAGGCCTAAAGATAAAAATGTGATTGAAACTAAGTGGGTATTCAGAAATAAGTTGAATGAAGATGGTAAGGTGTCAAGGAACAAAGCTAGACTGGTATGTAAAGGCTACTCTCAAGAAGAAGGAATAGACTACGGAGAGACTTTTTCTCCTATTGCAAGATTGGAAGGTGTCAGGACCTTACGTGCATATGCTACAGACAAAGGATTTAAGGTATATCAAATGTATGTCAAATCTACATTTCTCAATGGTATTCTTGATGAAGAGGTCTACATTGAGCAACCTAAAGGTTTTGTTGATCCAGACAAGAAGGACATGGTCTAAAAATTACACAAAGAATTGAATGGTCTGAAACAAGCCCCTAAAGCATGGTATTAAAGATTGCATAACTATCTTATTCAGATTGGTTTTTAGAGAACTAATGATAATAGTAGCTTGTATATCAAGGAAGGACCAGATAACAAGATTGTTTTGGCTGAAATATTTGTGGATGATACTTTTTTTATAGGAAATGATGATCTATGCAAAGAATTTTTCAGAGCAAATGAACAAGGAATTTGAGATGTTAATATTTGGTGAGATCAAATTCTTTGTTGGTCTTCAAATTTAGTAGAGTAAGAATGGTATCTACATCACTCGATCTAAATACATCAAGGAGATACTCAAAAATTTTGGGATGGAAGATTGTAAACCAGTTGGAACTCCTATGTGCACTAGACTAAAGCTTACCAAGGATGATGAATCAAAGGAGGTAGACCAGACATTATATGGATCAATGATTGGAAAGTTGCAATATGTAGTTCATACAAGGCCAGATATTGCTCTTGCGGTTGGTATAGTTGCAAGATTTTCAGCAAAACCAAGAAAAAATCACATAATGGCAATCAAAATGATCATGAGATACTTGAAAGGCACTAAAGATTATGTATTATGGTACAAATTTGGAGGTAATCTAGACTTGAAAGTATTTACTAATGCAGATTGGGTAGGAAACATTCATGATAGAAAGAGTACAAGTGGAGGAGCATTCTTTCTTGGAAAGAGGTTGGTTTCTTGGACAAGCAAAAAGAAAAATTGCACATCCCAATCTACAGCAGAAGTAGAGTATGTTGTAGCAACAGTAAACTATTCTAATATTGTTTGGTTCAAAAAATTATTGGAAGGCATGAAGGTGGAAATCAAAGAACCAGTTGTTATGTTCTGTGACAATACAAGTGCAATCAATATATCCAAGAATTCAATAATGCATTCAAAAACCAAGCACATCGCAATAAAATATCACTTTGTCAAAGAATTGGTTCAAGATAAGGAGATCAGATTGGAATATGTCCATACAAAAGAACAAATTTCTGACATATTCACCAAGCCATTACCTAAGGATGCATTCTTGTATCTAAGAGGTAAGCTAGGGGTCATTCCCCTATCTAAAGCTCACTAAAATGAAGTTTTAGTGATGCATCAATAGGTACCAAGTTAAAGATCTATCAGTTGATGTAGCATAGTCATGGAAACATTGTATATGAATCAATACTCAAGGTACATTGTTACTCATTTGGTTTGTGTTGTGTTGTCTTTGGCATGTGTTGTCAAAGAGGGAGAGTATACTGTCATATCTTTCTAAATTTTGAATTTGTTTGTGGAGAGTTTGTTGTTTGAAAAGAAGCTATGTAATTCCTTCATAGAGGGAGATTATTATATTTGAGAAGTTTGTGGCATAAAATCTAAGAGGGAGAAATATTCTGTCAGAAAAAGACATTGTTCTCAAATTTCATTCTAAAATTTGAATAATAAATGATTATTTATGCTCTATCAACTAGGCTTTGATACCATGTAAAGGAATTTGGGATCTTTGATAAAGTGAGATAGGATGAACAATATTAATGATACTAAACTAAGAATCTAATATAAGTATACTTGTATCTTCAAATATAATATCAATTGTGATTGATTAGAACAAATTCCAATAACTATGTTCAAAATGATCTAAGGTATGTTTAGACACAACTTTGATTGAATATAATATATATTGTACAAGGAAGCAGACTTTGTATTAATCGTCAATGAGAATACTTGACATGTCATTTAATTGATGTTTTCTTCTCAATCAATGACCATTTATTAATAAGGAGTCATAATTCATGTTTACATAGAGGTGTGACCCTATGTGAAATTCATGTTTAAGTAGAGACATGACTCTACATGGTTATTGTCATTAGGGCCATGTCCCCACATAGACTTAGTCAACATAAAACAAAACATTAAGAAACCCAATAATATGTATGGCGGCCAATGCAAAATATTTCCAAGTCTTCATTTATATTTAGGATGTCCAAGCACTACAAGTAGAATATTAGGCTTAGTTAAGATCAATAGTATATTAGAAAAACAAATTATTTTGCCCATCAATTATTTGTGTGTGTGTGTGTGTGTGTTTATGTGTGTTCATCAATTATATATATAAGCATACAATATTACACACATATATACATATGTTTAATATATATAATTCTAATTCACTAGATGCTTCGATTTGATTGAAGCTACAATTTTAATACACATTCAATGCAATGTTTAATTATTTACTCTTTTACATCTTTATATCCTATACTGCAATACATATTTTCATAACTAAAATTTTAAATACCCTATGTATAATTTATACAACCCCACTATCCCCTACCATTGTCCCCTAGCAAGGTGTAACTATGAATTCCACCCATGAGCTCCTTACTTGGAGAATTAGCTAGAAATTGGATGTTGGTGATGGGAATTTTGTGTTCTAGATATTAGATATAAAACATAGGTCATGGATTTAAGCACATGAATTATCACATGAGTCTAACACTAAGTGGAGGGTATTTGGAAAATGTGGTGTAGTACGGTTTACATGTGGCTACTATTTTCTCTTAGTTTACATTATGAAGTGTAGACATTGGTCACAACATCGTCTAGACAATGTTCTTAATTTGTGATAGCCAATCACTATACCATCAGTAATTTTTGAGCCTACCCTTTAATATGTAGAGCCTAACCTTTTCTCATTTTGAGGCTCTTATCATGAAAGCAAAAGTTGATCATAATTTTGGTGTTGTTTGGCTTGAAAAATATTTTTGGGCTTAGCTAATGATGATTTGACTTAGCTAAGCATAGTTGTCAGTTATGTCAAAGTGTAACAAAGGATAACCTCTTGTCTATCTTTACCACTTGCACTTGCCATGTTTTTGCCTTAAGCAAATTGCTTTCAATTTTTTTCTTATAATGATCACTCTCTAATTTATAAAATAAATCTTTAGATCTACAACATAAATCTAGACTTATGTAGATAGGAGAAAAAATCCTATTTAAAAGTAGAATTTATTTATTATAATATTTTATTAATTAATCCCAATATTGAACCATAAGTAGTGTGTTGATATTTTAGGCATGGTGTCCATGGGTTGACATCTTAGATGAATGGTCCTCCAAGCCAAGGTTGACATCAAATAAGAATTGGAATACTATATTATTCATGTGGTATACTGACATAAAATGTATCGTAAATATTTTGTGTTCAATATTTTAATAATATTATCAAGTTCAAGTTCAAAAATTGAAACTTTTAAGTTCTAGGAGAAGAGCACTAGTCACTATTATAGCTATTTTCACACACTTCAAGTTTCCTAATGGTGTATCAGATTTTGATGATTTTCTTTTACACTCTTTGTATGATATAATGTTCTTGTAACTTTTTGTTCATAATAACGTTGTGAGTTGTGTTGGATTTTTGGACTAGTTTAGTGCTTTTAGCTTATCGTGGTACGTCTTTTTAAATAATGAACATTTACTATTTATTTCTATGCTTTTCCTAAAGAATGAATGTAGTTGGGTTTTTGACACAAATATTTGCTACCATTCTATTTCATTGCAAATGTAAGTTTATTTCTTAAAGTTTTGTAGCTTTAATATGGAAACATTTTTTCATGCTTCATATTATTTATAATACTTAGTATTTATATATGTCTTCAACTTTATTCATTTTATGATCATCAAATTTTGAAATTTGTGTAACTCTTTTGAGCATAGACACATTTCAACATGATGACAAGACAACATAGAGAATTAAATATATAAGTTTTATCAATCATAGAGGTAGAAAACATTGTCCATTAAGATTATGCTTCCTTGTTTTTACCAAAATATTCTACAATTCCTTGTTATTGTCATTTGCCACAATGGAACCTAAGTGGACTAGAAAAAATGTATACCCAATTTCTAAACATATATTGTCATCTCATGGTCAAAATTTTACTAACTTAAGATCCCCTTTTTGGCTTGATCTTCATTCAGAATCTAAGGTACATATATAATCTGATCAACTATAGTAAGCTTCATAAGTTTTTTATTTCCCACATTGACATTCTCTATAGACTAACAATAATGCCTGATGGTGGCCTACAAGATGCCTAACAAGACATATTGGTAGTCTCAATATCAAACAAGACTAAATGACTAATTCTTTACATAATTTTGAAAGCAATTTGTTAAGGTAGGAATAAGAATGCTAACAAAATCTTATAACAATGTAAGATCCCTTATTCTATTCTTAGTAGTTTTCTTTAATGTTCAACCCTATGACTGATATCGTGAAAGGTATAAATACTTCCTACAATCCAATCTACAAAAAATCTTAAAACCCTTAACAACTGCAACGAATTTCAACACATTTTATCCCTTAATTTTAAACAAATGCTTATTTCACACTTTGTTTCAGATTGCTCAACTTAGACCTCAACTGAGATTCAAAGTTCAAACCATGTTTACTCACATCAAGCCCTATATACAAAAATTTTGCTCAACCCTTCTTATTCATTATGATGCATTACTATGTACCTATGTATGCAAATGATTTTTCTTTCCCTCTTCTTGAAGAATTTAATCTTGTAATGATAATTGTGTGATATGAGAATATTGGGGTATATAATAAGTTTGTTGGAGGTGGAGCTCATCAAGAAGCTTGAATGGTCTTCGAATTCATAATTTCAAATTTTGGATACTAACAAAGAGTTGCACAATACGATGTTTGATGTAAGGGGAAAAGAATAATTGGGGCTAGAATCTCAACCAAGTAATGCCACCACATTTTCCTAACACAGACAAAGAACAAATATAGGAAACAAATTAGAGGGAAAGTCTTTGATTTATAGTTAGGGTTGAAGATAACTTTAAAGTTGTGAGTTTGGTTATGGTTCTAGAGTTAATTTATTGTTAGGATTTTATTATACTTTGGGGGGTATCATTAGAGTTCAATTAGGGTAATAAATTATTTAAATATTAAATCCTTAAAGGATAATGTTGATGTTTACATTGAACATGTTGGGTTACATAGATCATTTAAAACAAGGGTCATACTTCATGTACCTATACATGTGTTTATGTGTGGCATGTATCTCTTGAATGTAATATTATAATTTAGGATTCCTAGGTCAACTTGTTTTAATTTTATGTAAGTTCTAGGCCTCAATTAGGTTTTGAAATAGGGTTTTAGTGTAAGGGTTATAATTAGGCTCAATTTTATGGTAAGATTTAGGACAGGTTATGACATTGTTAGGGTTTATACGAGTATAATTTAGCATTATTTAGGGGTTAATAAATTAAGGTCCACATATGGTTAAGAATTTAGGATAAGGGTACTTCAGCATACATGAAGTTTATGATTTGGTTCAAGATTATGATTTAGGGTAAATTATCATTTACAATATAAGGGTTTAGAAATTAAATTTTAAGATCTTGAGGTTAGGGTTAGGGTTTGGATAATGATTAGGGTTAGGGTTTTGATAATGGTTAGGCTAACTAGGCTTTGGATAATTAAATTTTAGTTAAGGTTTAGGGTTAGAATTAGGATTATGGTTAACGCTATGATTTAGGATTGAGACCACGATTAGGGTTAGGATCATGTGGTCAGAGACCTTAGCAGTACAAATTATAGTCTATCAATTAGGGTTAGTAAATTAGGCTTTAGCATTTAGGATTTAGGGTTATAGTTATGATTCTAGGGTTAGGGTACATTGGGTTTACATATCTATTAGTATTATATATAGGGTTAGGATATGGGTTGACATTGGTATTAGTATTATTTTTAGGGTTATATGGTTTGTACATCAAGTTTTAAATTTATGGATCTAGTATTATGATTAGGGCTTATAATTTAGGATAAGTGTTGGGGCTTATCATCTAGTATAAGGGTTTACCATAATTTACGATTAGGGTTAGAATTATGGTTTAGTACTTAAAATTAGTTTATATAGCTAACTTTTAGAATTAGAGTTTTGCATAAATAAATTTAACATTTTAGGATCTTAGCACGTACATACAACTCAAGATTAGGGTTTAGTATAATTTAGGGTCATGGTTTAACATTTATGATTTATGATTATAATTAGGGTTCTAGGTTATACCTATTTACATCATTGTTAGAAGTATGGTTTAAGAGGGTTAGGATATGGGTTTACATCATGTTGTTAGAAGTATGGATTTGAGGATTAGGATTTGTATTCGGGATAAGATTTTGGATTATGGTTTTAACACACAGTTTTAATATTTATAATTAAAGTTAGGATCAAGTATTTATATGATTTACTATTTAATGTTGTGGTTTATCATTTAGACCTCTATGGTTCAAATTGAGATTTAGAAGTTATGGTTTCAAGTGTGCATCTAAGATTAGGGGTTATAATTTATGATTAGGGTTTTGCAGTTAGGATGATGACTAGGTTTAGTATTTAGGACTATTGTTTAGCATTGAGGTTTAAGAGTTAAAATTTAAGTTAAATATATTTAATCTTTTCTTTACATGAACATTAGATTATATGATGTACATTCTTTATGTTTGTATAAATTATAATCAAGTTATGTTCTTATAATTAACTTTTATTAATTAAATGTTGTCATGTATTTTTTAGGTCATACACATGTTCTAAGTTATATTTTCTTATGTATGTATATGTATGTTATATTCTTACCTAGATGCAAATTAATCTACATTCTTATATATGTATAATTTAGGATCTCCCCAAGTCAAGACATGTCATTGAATTATATAGTTAATTATATACTTAGATTAAAAGGCATTAAAAATAATAACATATAAACATAAACATGAATATTGAAAAAATACATGTGTCTAAATTTAACATGAACATATTTACATGTACATTTATGAAATAAAATATACATTAATCTGTACATTCTTATGTATAATTTAGGATCTCCCCTTAAAATATGTCATTAAATATAGTTAATTACACTTAGTTATAAGACAAATCAAGATCAATAGTTAACATATGTACATATAAAAATGTGAATTTATTGAAAACATGTACATGGACCTACTTTTAACCATGAACAAACATACATACATCTATGTTTAAAATAAAAAATATATTTTAATCTACATTCTTACACGTATAATTTAGGCTCTGGACCACATGTCATTTAATTACACTTCTAAGACTAAGACATTAAGATGAATTTGACATATACATTTATAAACATGAATATTGAAAACATACATACATCTGTACATTTAACATTAATATATATATACATATATCTATGAAATAAAATAAGTATATTTTAATTTGCATTCTTATGTATAATGTAGGATCTCCCCTTAAGATGTATGCCATTAAATATAGTTAATTACACAGTTTAGATTAAGGTGCATAAAGATGAATGACATACACATAAACATGAATAAGACATTAAGATGAATAACATATATAGAAATATGAATAAAACATATGTACGTAAACATAAAAGATTAAGATGTATTAGAAAATCAATAACATGTACATTAACATTAATAAATTTATATGAATATTGAAAATATTTTTCTAAATTTTATTTTCTACACTATTGTTTTTTTAATATTTTTAAATATTTTTCTAATGTTTTCTAATTTTCAAGACTAATGTTTTTAGAAATATTTTCTAAAGTTTTTTCTAATATTTTTTTAATGTTTAAATCCTAATTTATTTTCTCGTTGTTTTCTAATATAAAATTCTAAATTATTGTTTTTTAAATATATTTTCTAATATTTAAATGTAATATTTTTTCTAATGTTTTTCTAAATTTGTTTTCTAATACATTATATTATTATAAATTTTCTAATGTTTTAAAAATATTTTTCTAATATTTTTTCTAATGTTCTTCTAATTTTTTTTTCTAAATTAAATTAGATTATTATAAATTTTCTAATGTTTTTCTATTTTTTTTCTAAATTTGATATTATTATAAATTTTCTAATGTTTTTCTAATGTTTTTTCTAATATTTTTCTAAATTTATTTTCTAAAATTTATATTATTATAAATTTTCTAATATTTTTCTAATATTTTTTCTAATGTTTTCTAATTTTGTTTTAAATTAATGTTTTCTAAATTTGCTTTCTAATGTTTTCTAAATTAATATAATTAAGTTTAATATAAATAAACAATAAAAATATGATTTGAAAATATTAAAAACGTAAAGAACATTAAAATATGCTTTAAAAACATTAAAAAATGCTTTGAAAATATTAAAAACATTAAAATAATAATATATCTAGACATACTTGGAGAGGAGAATCTAAAGGAAAATGACAGATGATGCTGATGAAGACCACACGTTCGCTCCAACCCGTGAACAGTGAATGTCGTAAAATGACAAAAAAGGGGTTAAAACAATGTTTTTAAACTCCAAAAATTGACTTTTGGATGTTTGCTACGAACATATTAATTGCGCATGTTCGCAGCGAACATGCATTATTAAATAATAATGTGTTCACTATGAAGACTTTTTAAATATATGTTCACTGCGAACATATTTAGTATGTTCGTTGCGAACATATGTTAAACCCAATTTCGCCTTTGCAAATGTTTTTGGCATTTCTCTTCATCCCACTAAAGTGGAACCCATTATTGTTTGTTCACCCCAAGGGAAATATTACATTAAAATCTTAAAGAGATTCAAGATGGAGGATTGCAAAGCAATTGTCTATGCCCATGATCACGAATTAGAGGAAGATAGATACATCTAAGGAGAAGGATGTAGATGCCACCTTATATAGACAATTGATTGGTTCACTTATGTATTTGGTCAACACTAGGCCAGATATAACATTTGTAGTAAACTCTCTTAGTCAATTCATGGTTGAACCAAAGAGAATGCATTGGACAACGACCAAGCATGTATTGCATTACTTGCATGGTATAGTTGAGTATGGGATCATATATGTTTGAGGTGAAAGTATCAGGTTGATGGACTATACTGATGAATATTGGGCAGGAAGTACAAAAGACAAAATGAACACTTTAGGGTGTTGAATCTTTGTTCAGCAAGAAGCAAAAATCCATGGCTCTAAGTTCAGTAGAAGCATAATACATAGCAACTAGCATGGTGACATGTGAAGCTGTATGGCTTCGGAAGTTGTTAGTAGCCTTGTTTGGTCAGAAGTTTGAGACTACTATGATACACTGCAACAATCAGAGTTGCATCAAGTTGTCTAAGAATCTAGTGTTTCATGATAGGTCTAAATATATAAACATCAGATATTACTTCATCAGAGATTGTGTACAATGGGGGGTTGTTCAACTATAGTACATACCTACAGAGGAGTAGGTAGCAGACATTTTGACTAAGGCATTGGGGAAGGAAAAATTCATCTTCTTCAGAGATAAGTTAGGTGTTAGGTAGAACAACTTCCTCACTAAGAGAGAGTGTTAGTTTTAGGTAGCTTGGACAGTTGTTCATCCATATGTGATTTATTGGCAAATAATTGTTAGAGTTATGACAAATATTTGTGAATTAATTAACACCTTCTAGAAACTTCTTGGTTAGGAAGCAACTAGAAACTTCTTGGTTGAGTTGTCTTGATCAAGAAGCAACTAGAAACCTCTTGATTAAGTAGTATAAAAGGGGGTCAAGGGAGGCATTTGGAGAACATAACATAATAGAGAACAAGAAGAAGTTGTAGAAGCATTTGCAGTGTTATCAAATGAGTTTGCAGTGGTAGCAAATAGTCTTGCAGTGTTAGTAAGGGCACAATGATAGTGTTGGGGATAACAATGGGAATATCAGCAGGATAAATTAGGAGGTTGTTTGAATTCTGTCAATGAGAGACAAAGAATTTTGTATCTCTTGATTCGCTGAAGTTAATATATTTTTCATCTATAGAACTAGTTTTCCCTTGGAGATTTTTCCAAGGACGATTTGTCAAAAAATATTGTGTTTTAAATTTCTTTCCATATTTTATTGATGAAGTTGTAGTTGTGCTGATATTTTAGGCATGGTCTCAGACAATTGCTCCAGTGAGATAAGATCAACAGTTCAACACTGAATGAGAATTGAAATACAATAACATTCATGCGGTATACTGACAAAGTATTCAATTTTCAAGTTCAAGTTTATCTAGATACTATTATCAAGTTCAAGTTTTAACAATTGGAATTTTTAAGTTTTAGAGAAAGAGAGTCAGTCACCATTATAGCTAACTTCTTGCAGCCTAAGCTCTAAAATGATACATAGGATTTCAATGATTTTTTGGTTGTCATTGTATGCTGTAATGTACTCTTCAATTTTTAGTTCACAATCTTGCTGTGTATTAACTCAATTTTGTGCTGCTTTGGTACATTTTAACTTATTGTGGTACAACTTTTAAGTATTGAACTTTAGTAGTTAAACAGAAATATTTGCTAAGATACTATATACTTGCCAATAGAAGTTAATTAGTTAAAATTTCACAGCTTCCAGTATATAACTGTGTTTATTGTGCTGCATATCGTTTCTAGTACTTAATATTACGCATACATCTTCAACAACATCCATTTTATGATTAGTAAATCTTTTATTTTTGATCAAATTTTGAATCGTGTGGAAGTCTTTTGAACATTGATGTTTTTTAGCACAATCATGAGACAGTAGACAGGGAGAGAATGAAATAAATGAGTTCTAACAGCCATAGAGGTGTATAAAGCTGTCCTTTAAGATCATGCTTCAAAGTTTTCATCAAAATATTCTTTAATTTCTTGTTACCGTCATTTGTCACAATGGAACCCCTCTGTGGAAAATTTTATGGCTTCCAGTAAATAACGATGTTTATTGTGCTGCATATCATTTCTAGTGCTTAATGTTATACATCCGTCTTCAACATCATTCATTTTATGATTATTAAATCTTTTCAAATTTTGAATTTTGTAAAACAGTTTTGAACATAGTTTTTTTTGAGCATGATCACGAGACAGTAGACAGAGAGATAATGGAATAAATCTGTTCAAATAGCCACAGAGGTGGATAAAACTGTCCATTAAGATTAGGCTTCCTAGTTTTCACCATAATATTCTTTACTTTCTTGTTATCATCATTTGTCACAGTGAAACCCCTCAGTGGGCAAGCAAAAATACGTGTAGTTGCTAAACCTATCTTGGAATCGCATGGTCAAAATTCTACTTTCTTAAGATCCTCCTTTTTGCTTTGCTCTTAATTCAAATTCTTAATTACATTAACAATCTTTAGATTGTAAATTTATAAGATCTCATAGCAAGTAGATAAAAAATTGCTGCATGCAAGTCTAGTAACAAGTTTATGATTCAAAGGCTTCTTTCAATGGAGCATGTGAGTGGAAGGGGAGCAGAGTGGGAAATTCAAACGCTGATGCAGAGGGAGATTCTCAAGGGGACAAGGAAGATGATGGGTAAATGCTTGGAGCTGTTTCCCGCTCTTGTGCAAAGGTCTTCCGTTACCATTTTGAGGTTATTAGGTTGCAAGGGCACCGTTCTTGGACTGATCTCATCATAGATTCAGTCGGCTACCCTGCTTGGTGGCAGCTTCCGTACTACCCAGCGCCATTTTTCTGGGTGAGGAGTGAGTGTTGCACAGTTGTGCCTACTGCTGCATGGGAAGCTTGGGAGTGCCATACAGGATGGACCTCTCTGATGCTTCTCCAATTTTCTGTTATTCCTGTCAAAGGCTCGTTTCCTGTTGAAGGTAGGTGTGGCCTGTCTCCCACTATGTCACGCAACTGTTTTTTTTTGTAGAAGCTACTCCGAGGGTGTTCTGTCACCCGCTACTGCTCGGTTACAGCCTATTTGATGATCTCTCTATCATTGTTTGTATTGAATGCCCCACTATTGAGAAGAAGTGTTATTTTGCGTGTTATGGCTAGTGCAGTGGAAGATGTTTTATTTGGCATAAGATTTGTTTGTGCTTGTGACCGTGCCGAGGAGGATGCTAGACTTGGAGTGAGAATTGTTTATGCACGTTTTGTTTAGCCCCTCTCTTTATTTGCAACCTAATGTTGGTGGGACAGAAGTTGAGGGGATTCAGGGTATTAAAATGGGCTTGTTTGTGGCTGTCTTTGCTGAAATTGCTTTGCCTTTGTCATGTGTGTGAATTTTATGTTCATGGAGAGGTCTGTGCTTTGTGTGATTGCTTACTGCCCAAGTTTATGGAGTTGTCTGCCGCTTCCCTATCTTGGACCCTCGTTTGGGTGGATCTGTGTGTTATGGTAGGTTGTCCATTCCTGTGTCATGGGGATGGTGTGTTCTGCTAGCTATTATTATTAGGTGTGGTCTGCTCTTGCCTGGTTCCTTGCTTTGTTTTGGGGTTTCTTTGCCTTTGTTGTTGGAGCCTCTCGTTTTTGGTACTAGTGAATTTGGGGCTTTTGCACGAGTCTTGCACTTTGCAGATCTGGGCCTGTTTCTTGCTGTGGCTGCTTGGTTATTGAGGTCTCAACTCTTATGTTGGCCAAGGCTTCTAGGTGTGGGCCCTGTCTGGTCTGGAGAAGGGGCTCTTTCCTCTTGCCTAGGGTTTCTCAGTTCGTCTTTTTTCAGTGTTTGGCTGCTTCTGGATTCTCACCTTGGGTTGGACTTTTTCTTGGTTCAGCCTAAGGGATTGGTGGTGGTGGTGATCCCTTTGTTTGTAGTTGTGGAGGGGTTTGAGGACTTTGGTTCAATGGTTAACATGAAGTTTGCTTTCTTGTTTTCTAGTTGTGGGTGTTTGATGGTGGAGGTATGGTGGGTTATGTTTTGCTTGATGGAAAGGTGTTGCTCCAGCTCTTGGAGGGCCTTGGAGATGTTTATAGGTCTTCTTTTGTTCTCCTTGCTGCGAGCTTGAAGATGTTGCCTACCCCAAACTTTGGGGTTGAGTTTTACTGCAACCTCTAGTTGGGTGCAATGGATGTTTCTGTCACTATTTGATTATTTTTTTGGATTGTCCATTATAACTGTTATGGATAGTGGTCTTGTTTCTTGTAGTGGCCATTCGATTGCTAATTGTTTTCAAGGGCTCGTTCTAGTTTTTGGTTGAATTCTGTAGTTGCCTTTGGGGTTATGTGATCCCTATTGAGGTTGGATGTATTCTATTGGCCATAGGAAGGATTTCATGCACTCAGTTTGCTTTTTTCTCTTTCATGGTTTCTATGGAGGTGGAAGAGTCTCCTGTGGGGGTGGGGACTTGTTTTGTGATGTAGATTAGTAACTTTGGGCAGTCTTCTCTTCTGTATGGCTTCTTGGATGTGGGATGATTTTGCGGTTGGCTTTCTAATCTATTAATCTCTTCCTCTTCTGTTCCTACTGAGGTGGGCTTCTTGTCTGTTACCATGGAAAGGGTTTTTGCAGATGGGAGGTGGTTTTTTGGTTGGAGGGGTGTCGTTCTTTATTAAAGGGTGATTTCTCATACCATTTTGTTACCCATTGCAAAGGCTTGCAGAGACTTCCAAAAGTCGCTCTGTTATTTTGACCCACTTACCAAGGTGTTGGTTGTTTGTTAGGAATGGCCCATTTTGGCCTCTATGTTCTAAGTGGCAAGTTGTAGCCCTTTATTTTTAAGAGGTCTTTTTATGGAAGGTAGGTAAATCTACTTATCACATGCCCTTTGTGGCCTTGACATATAACAACCGGCAACTTTTGTAATGTGTTGTTGATCTCTTGATAGCCCTTGGGCTGTGATTGTGTAAGGGCTAGCTCCCTTGTTTTGGCTGCTAATTAAAATCAAAAGCAATTTTATGATTCATGATTTTGGTTGCACTGTAGATTTGTAGGTTAGTCTCTATACAACAAGTGTGTCTATGGTAACATAGTCTAATAAGTAGGGAGAAGGATTTACTTTGACATATTCTACTATGGGATATCTATGTTGATTATGTAAAACATGTTGTAGTAGATTATGGCTTTAAATTAAACAGTTTTCAAATATGGACAGATTTAAAAGTTGATGTATTTGATTCAAATGTTGCTGAAATGTCAATTTGCTTGAGTTTAAATTATATGATAATATATCTTTATGTATTGTACGCAGTCATCAAATTCCATGATGTCACCCAATTGTATTTTATTACATTTCAAACATGAAGTATTTATGTTTGTGAGCCATGACAGCCAGGTTTGTAGATCAGCAAGGCTTTTTATTATATGATTTTGAACATTCACATAATCTTAAACATATGAAGGGGAGAGGGGCCAATAGGTGAGTGGGTTCCAAAAAGTGCTACGTGAAGTGGACACTTCAGGCTGGTACACGAACAAAATAGACCTATAGTGCTGCACTAAAAATGTCCCATCAATGCATATTCTCAAAAATGGGGAAAATTTTGAAAAAACAACTGCTCATTTGGTGCCACATTAGTGAACCATTAGACATGATTTAATGCATACCTATAGGTTTTATTTAAGACCTTTTTTTTGTCACTTTTGCATAAAGTATGCTCCTGTAGCATTATTATATTTGATCATGCGGACTTAAACTTTTAGTTTTCAATAGAGAACTTGACAAAAAAGCTGCTGTAAAAATTTGAGAGTAATTGAAATTTCTAAATAGCATTTTGAAAAGTGTAAAGTTATGATGAGCACATACAGACTTTTATCCCTTACTGCCCTACTGCATTTTATTTTCTTATTTTTTAGACATCATAGTTCAAAAATTTATTTCTAACTGCAGAAACATATTATCTATTTTAACCTTCAATCTTTTATTTCTAACTGCAGAAACATATTATCTATTTTAACCTTCAATCTTTTGATCAGTAGGTTATCGTGATTTCACATTCTATTCGTTGAAATATCATTTGTCCTTCTAGATTCATTCTCCTTCTTCAATATCGAGTTCAAATTTTTTTTTGACAAACATATGTGGTGTTTGGTTGACCAGACATTCATCTTGAAAAGTGGAGACATACATTTTTTTCCCATTATCATCAATGGAGTAGTTTTTAATTGATGCAAATTCAGTTTACAAGCAACATTGAAACTGGTATACCATATTATCTGTATCAAATGTATTAGATAGGTTCATCGGACCAGTTTAGAGGAAATAGTCTTTATTAAAAAAGAGAATTTGTACAGCAGGGTGGATTTTCACACAATTGTCACTGGTCTGATCCTCTCAGTCAATTGTGCTCATCTCCTACGGCATTTCTGCTAATTGCACCCAATTCACTTCTCTTGAGGGTGCCATATGTAACTGATGAACTGCCTTCCAAAGCTGATAGACGATAATTTAATATAAGTACTTTATATTTCTTTATGAATAATTGCTTGTATTTTGTATAAGGAATTACTAATTTTTTTTATCTATTTTGAAATTGTTTTAATTTGCATATTGTTCTGAGAGTCTTTTCTAAGTGGTGACAATATATTGCTTCTATTTTGCAAACTATTAATTTAATATTTGGTTCTTTAGTAGAAATTTGGTATTTAAATATGCAATAACTTCATATTTCAAGATTAACTAATGAAAGAATAGGTGTCTCACTTTGGTATCTTCTTCATTCAAATAGAGGCCAAATGTGGTAAAAATCTACACAACACAAAAGAGATGGCACACCCTCATTTTTAATGTTTTGTTTGTACTTTATACCCATTACAAGAATTGTCACAAATACTTAATATTCTGTTTGACATATCATTCATTATAAATTCTTTATATTTCTTTCTCAGTCCATCACTTGTAGTATATTAATTAGTATATTGTTCTAATAGTTTTTTTCTAAGAGATCGCAATATATTCCTTTCATTTTGCAAACTTTTAATATATTTTTTTCCTTTAGTAGAGATGTTATTTAGATATGCAATAATTTCATATTTCAAGATTTAAGATACTTAACTAATGGAAGAATACATGTTCTCACTTTGATATCTACTAATTCAAAATTAGACCAGATGTGGTAAAAATGTACACTGTGTGAAAGTGACACACAAATGATTTGTGGATGTCCTTGTGGGTGTACAACCTTGTGACAAATTTTGTGAAAACATTGCTAATGCCTTTTTTAAATGGATATAGAGATGAAATAATTTGGTGAAGTTTGGTATCAAAGAACACTCTTAACATTTGTGACGATAGGCTTGCCTCTCAGTGAGGAACATCTGTAGACATTGGTGTTTTATTCTCATTTGAATTTGTGGTACAAGGGTTAGCCTCTACCTCGATTGCACTTTATTGATATTATTAAATACAATTCTCTAACGACTCTACGTCTTTCTAGTGTTGTTATTTATTCCATTGTTAGAGTGGAAAGAAGAGATGCCTAAAAATTGAAAGAATTTAGAAATGTAGAGGTACATGCCTTGTAAAGAGGTGACAATAAACTTTTGCACATTTTTATGTAAATCAAGACTAGTGGGACTTTTCCCTTTTCATACTTGCCTTAGTAGGCATTATATTTCGCCTCACTAAATGGGAGGGGATTCTCTAGTTTGTGCATCTAATTCCACCATAGGAACACAGAGATGTGTCTCCCTTTTTGCCCCACATGTCGGAGAAAGGGACCCACCAGGGACTTGGGAACTTTGTCACTGTGTCCTCATCGACACCACCAAATTTTTCCACCTCCATAAACGATGGGGGGACATCCCAATGTGGACAATTTATGTTCAATTTTTGACTCTAATTGTAAATGAATTTGGGATCTCAAATAGAGTGACATGATGAACAATATTAATAATACTCAATTGAGAGTTTGATATAAATAGAGTTGTATCGTTGGATCTTATATCAACTGTAATTGATTAGAACAATTTTCGATATTCAAAACTATGTTCATAATGATGTAAGGTCCCTTTAGACATGATTGCAATTGAATATAATAAATATTGTAGAAGGAAGCGAACTCTGTATTAATCACTGATGAGAATACTTGACATGTATAATATGTATCGGGGCCAATACAAAATATCTCCAACTCTCCGTTTATATTTAGGATGCTTGAGCATTACAAGGAGGATATTGAGTTTAGTTAAGATCACACACATGTGCACGCATGCACACGCGCACATGCACACACACACTCTCTCTCTCTCTCTCTCTCTCTCTCTCTCTCTCTCTCTCTCTCTCTCTCTCTCTCTCTCTCTCTCTCTCTCTCTCTCCTGATTCAGTACATGCTCCAATTCAACTGAAGCTACAATTTTAACACTCTCTCTTAATGAGGGAGCATTGAATCTTCAATATCTCCTCACTATAGTGATATTCAATTGATATGTGCATTGACATTAGATTTGTGATGTCTATCATGAGAATATAAGTTATTTGATTTCTGGCACTCTGGGGCAACAACTTAATGAAGTTGACCACATAACAAGTAATTAGAATGTCATGAACTCTGGCATGATAAGTATCATTATCTCTGACACTTTGGGACAACTTAATGTACTCTAATCATGATACACTCGTTATCATGACTATCAACACTCCAAGACAACAACTTAATATAGTTTGTCATGATAACATGTCAAGTTATTGATATGATCATCACCTTACAATAGCAACCCTCAAAATATATATCAATGAAAGATTGTCACCTTTCATAACATAATTCACACATGAGAGATAGTAACTCTTTAACATAAAAGAAATTTAAATGAATATATAAATATACATCTTACAATATAATTGAGATTCAATCTCAAAAGTTACAATCACATTTTAATCATTCCAGGTTTACCTCTAAAATACTCTAGTTTCAGTTTAGATAGAGGTTTAGTGAATATATGGACAATTTTCTCATCAGTGCTGATGTATTCTAGCTTTAGGACATCTATGTCCAAAATATCTCTGACATAGTGATAAGGAATTTGAATATGCTATGATCCATTGTGGAAAACTAGATTTGTTGATAACTTTATGTAGTTCTGATTATCACAATACATAATTGTGAGGTTCAAAGTCTTTCCAAATAAACCAACTAGATACTTTCTTAACCATATCACTTCTCTAGCTCTCATATAGGCAATTGTGTATTCTACTTCAATGGCACTTAGGGCAACTGTTTACTACTTTATGCTAAACTAGATATCGTCACAGAGCCAAAACTGAAACATCTTGTAGTACTTTTACGGACGATGGAACAATCAGCTCAGTAACAATTTGAGTACCCTTGAAGTTGAATCTCAACATGATTATATTTTAGACTAAGTCCAATAGTACTATGTATGTATCATAAGATGTGTTTGACTGCCATGAGATAAATCTTCTTAGGTTTGTACATGAATTGACTTAATGTATTAGTTGCATAAAAAATATGAGGACAAGTATTCACCAAGTACATTAACGATCCAATTATCTATTTGTAGTATGTAGGATTTGTAGGTTCATATTCAATTTCATCATTTTTAAGTTTGTCAAGTTTTGTTTCCATTAGTTTGGATAACGAGTTGCAATCGATCATTACAATTTGGTTAATATGTCAACAATGTATTTTCCTTGGTTTAAGATGTAGTTCTCCTTTTGCCATACTTCTAAACCCAAAAAATAGTGTAGAAGTCCAATATCTTTCATGTCAAACTTAAGCGCAAGATCCTGTTACTAGTGAGTCATCAACATATAAAACAAGAATTAACATGTCACCACCTAATATTTTGAAATATATATTAGGATCATTTTCACTTTTGGAGTATCCCAATTTTTTAAAAAATTGTCTATCCTTTCGTACCATCCCTTGGGTGCTTGTTTAAGGTTGTAAAGTGTCTTCTTTAGTTTGCACACATAGTAGTTTTTGTCATGAGTGAAAAATCCATCTGGTTGTTCTATATATACTTCTTCATCGACAAAACCATTAAAACAGATAGTCTCTATGTCCATTTTTCATATCTTCCATCCTTTAGATGTTGCATTAGCAATAATGGTTCTGATAAAGGTGTATCAAGCAACTAGAACAAATGTCTCTTCATAATCAATCCCAACCTTTTGAGAAAACCCCTAAGCAATGAATCTAGATTTGTATTTTTTAATACTACCATTGGGTGCATGTTTGATTTTGAATAACCATTTAGAGGAGACAACTGATTTATTCTTAGGTCTAGGTATGATATCCCATACATAATTTTTAAATATAGATTGATATTATTTAATCATTGCATCTTTCCAAGCTTGATATGATAAAGTCTCTTCAACACTTGATGGTTCATATTTGATGAGGTCAAATACGAGGGCAACACAACATGAATGACTTATGGTTTTCTTACTTTCTTTAAAGATTTCATCAGGTTCTACATTATTTTCTTCAATCATCTTTCTTGCCCATAGTGGCCTTTTCTTGTTGTTAGGGATTTCAACATTTCTAGTATTTGATAATAATGGTTCATGATCTTCTGAACCATTCTCCCTCTTATTCTCAACTATAGGGGTTCTATGTAGTTCTATGGTTGCTTCTTGTGCAATGTTTTTACAGAGGTTATATGCAACATCTTCTTCAAATTTAGCATCTCTTTTGATTTCAATAGTTCTTTGTCGTGGGATGCAAACTTTGTAACCTTTGGAGGATTCAATATACCCAACAAAAATATCTTTCTTCCCAGAGGGTTCTAATTTGGTTTTCTTTTCTTTCAGAACATGAATATATACATGACATCCAAATATTCCTAGGTGACTTAAATCTAGTTTGTTTCTTGTAAAGGCTTCTTCATGGGTTATATTCTCTAAGATTAAATGGGGACATCTATTTTGGACGTATACTGTGGTATTAGAGGCTTCAACCTAGAATGAGATGTGGATATTTTGATCATGCATCATGGCTTTAGTGGATTACTGCATTCGATTGAGAATTATAAGGTACTGAAAACTCCCTCTTAATCCCAATAGAAGAATATAACTCTTTAAAGTTCTTAGAAATATATTCACCCCCATTGTTAGATCTTAGTGTCTTGATTTTCTTCCCAATTTTCTTTTCAACTAATTCTTTAAACTCTTTGAACTTTGATAATTTTTTGTTTGATTCCTTAAGTTTTAGGAAATAAATCCAAGTTTTCTTAGAGAAGTCAATCTATAAAGATCACATAATACAAGAAAAATCCCCCACCCGTTGACCCTATCTACCCCAGCCTCAGATATAGTTGGTAGGAGGAGATAGTTGGGTAGGTTGTCTCTAAGATCCCTAGTATAGCCTATATATATTGGCCCATTCTCTTTAGTTAAATAGATTCTCAAGGATCCTAGGTGACACAACTCCATGCGGGTGAAAATGACAACTTCAACTAGGAGTTAAGACCCTAGATAAAGCTAGTGAAAGTACTGACACAGGGACAATAAGTTAGTGTGAATAAGTTCAAGCACAACTTTAGATTTATGATCACTACTAGTAAAATATCCTTTGGTATGTTTTCCTAAGGCACATCCCTTGCAGGTCCCAATATGATCATATTTTAGACTAGGTAGATATGTTACAATCATTTTTATAGATAATAGGGGACAAAAATGAAGGTGGTAGAGCCTTCTATGCTTAATTTCATTAGAGTTTTAAACTTGATGTTTTAATGCTGAGTTTTGAGGGTTACAAAGTTTATACAAACTTTCATCTCTGAAACCTATGGTGATTGCATTCTTAATATTTGAGTTCTTAGGCTAGGATAACACTTTATCTTCTTGTAAGTTGATATGATGCCCTTGATTTGATAGGCCTATAATTGAAACCAAATTATTTTTTATGATAGGTAAAACTAATGCATCTTTTAGTTGTTGAGTAACTCTGGTTTTTAGTTATATAGAACAGGGCCCAATTCCTTTCATTGGGTAGGTGGAGTTATCCCCTATAGTTACTTCTTTAGTAGAGTAACCTTCAAATTTTTTGAATCTAGTTATGTTTCTAGATGCTCCATTGTCTATTATCCACTTATCTTTGTTGTTATTCAGCTCACTTGATAAGGCTAGAAAGAATAGCAAGTTTTCTTCTTTGACTTTAGATAGGACAACTTGATTTTTCTTCCTCTCAGGGAAAAATTTGTGAGCTTATCAAACTTTATATCAATTGTAGTATTGGACTTTAGACAAGTGTTATTATTGGTATGTTCGATTACTCTTTCCCCCTTTTTTCATTTGAAATTTCTTCTCTTTCATTTATTGTTTGTATTAACTAGAAGGGCTTGATTTTCTTCCTCTTGATTTGAATAGACTCCTCTAGTGATAAATCTTGATTCCTCTTGAGTACAATAATTCTTGAGTTGATCAAAATCTAGCAATTTAGGTCAAGCATTGATTCCTCAAATAAAGGATTTACAAGGCATAGGCAATCCATTAAGAGCTATTAGAGACAATTCCTTGTCATCTACCTTATTTCCAATGGTTGAGAGTTGATCTTTTAATTCTACAATTCACAAAAAAAAAAGATGTGATGGTCTCTCCTTTATAGTAGTTGTTGTTTCAAGGTGAGCAATCTATTTATATTATTGATTTCAACATTTTTTTGAATAGTCATGAACATCTCATAGGCAGTTTTTAGATTTGATATAGATCGAAGCATATGGTCTTTAACATAATCTAGAATAATCTTTATAGCTTTATTATTATGTCTTTTCAAGATTGTTTTATCTAGATCATTTTCAGGCATTATTTTTAATTTCTTCCACATATCCTTCTAATTCAAGTTCTCATAAAATAATCATAATTTGAATCTTTAGTGATATGCAATTTGAAGCACCTTCAAGTCTATCCTCCAGTCTTATATGGTTCACATGGTTGCAAATTGTTTAAATAGATCTGAAATTTGAATAATAAATGATTATTTATGCTCTATCAACTAGGCTCTGTTAGGAACCTGTGTGTTCCTTCTGTTTATTTTGTTAGAGTAGAGTTGTTGGACGCATATGCTTTGTAAGTCGTCCCGTGAGTTTATTTTATTATCCCACATGCATAGGTAGTATTACTTTTCTAGATCGTACCCAGTATATAAGAATAGGTTGAGGCCCTTGATGGGCACGAACGAATTTATTGTATTGAGCTTGCTCAAAGGAGGTTACCCCCTCGAAGTGGCCTGCGATCAGTAGATTTATTCTGAGTTCTGCTATCACTTTGTATCCTGTTATTTCGAGCATTCTCACGATATTGCTATAAGGAGGTTCTTCTCATCTGGTATCAGAGCACTCTCTTGGGCTCGCTGGGTGGAAATTACATCAAATTTTTTTTCTGTCGTGGCCTTCAGGAGCAAAAATCATGGAAGAGGAAATTGCATCCCTCAAAACCAGACTTCAAGATCTGGATGACAAAATTCTGGGTCTTAACGTTCAGCAGTCAGCCATGAGCCGAAACCATTCAGGAGATACTGGGTCCTCTTCTGGCAATTTCCGTGGACCAAAGCTTGATTTTCCACGCTTCGATGGTTCTGATCCGACTGGATGGATCTATAGGGCAGAGCAGTATTTCAGCTTGCATAATACTTTGGATAACCACAAAGTCTCCCTTGCATCTTTTCATTTGGAACATGAAGCTCTTCAATGGTTCCGTTGGTACATCAAGGCTAATGTAGGCCCAACGTGGAGCGAATTGTGCACCCTCATTTTGGAGCGCTTTGGCCCTAGTTCCTTTGATGATTTCACAGGAGCACTCACTAAACTGCGTCAAACAGGCACTGTAAGAGAATACCAGACAGAGTTTGAAAAATTAGCTAATCACACAGAGGGCTTATCTGATGAATTCTTCCGTAGTTGTTTTGTCAGTGGTCTGAAGGATGCACTTCGCTCAGAAGTCAAAATGTTTCGACCTACTACAATGATGGAAGCCCTTGGGTTGGCTAAGTTAGCGGAAGACAAGATTAGTGCTCTACAACGCTCCAGATCTAATTTTGTTCCATTCAGAAATACAGGTTCTCACAACCCTCCAATCATACCAGCTCCCAGAACTACTCCGATCAAGCACTTGTCTGAAACAGAGATGCGAGTTAGGCGAGACAAAGGGCTTTGTTATAATTGTGATGAGAAATGGTCTCGGGGCCATAGATGTGTTCAGCAAAAGCTCTATCTCTTGGATGTGGATTCTCCACCGGAACTGGAAGAATATGTAGATGCTCAGGAAACAGTGGATGCTGAGGTTGAGCCTCACCAGCCTGAACCTCCTTCCCCAGAAGCTCCACCAGAGATATCTGTCCATGCTTTGGCAGGAGTCACTACTCCACAAACCATGCGGGTCCAGGGTTTCTTCAAGAAGATCCCTCTTACTATACTCATTGATTCTGGTAGCACTCATAACTTCATTGATCCACGAATAGCCAAACAGGCTGATTGCTTTATCCATCCCTGCTCTAGCTTTGAAGTCATGATTGCCAATGGGGGCACTTTACCTTGTAAAGGGAAATGTCGCAATGTGCATCTCTCTATTGGAGATTATAACATGCGCTCTGACATGTTTGCCTTACCCTTAGGTGGCTGTGATGTGGTTTTGGGTGCCCAATGGTTACGCACTCTTGGCCCCATTCTCTGGGATTTTGCTGAACTTTGGATGCAGTTTTCAGCCGAGGGGCACCAACACACTTTGAAAGGCTTACAACCAGGGTCTCTCAGCATCATCAGTTCACACCGTATGGAAAAACTTCTTAAGAAGAATTCACATGGTGTCATCGCTCAGCTCCATTCCATTCAGATGCAGCCATCAGCAGTCTCTAGCACTCCTGCCGATCTCCAACACATTTTGGACAAGTATTCTGGTATATTTGCTGAACCTGTGGGATTACCTCCTTCTCGTCCAGAGGACCACCGTATTCAGCTCCTTCCTGGCAGTGTTCCGCCCAACATCAGGCCCTACCGCTACCCATTTCATCAGAAGACCGAAATCGAGATACTTGTCCGTGACTTACTGAAGCAAGGTATTATTCGCCCTAGTACCAGTTCCTTTTCTTCTCCAGTTCTGCTTGTTCGCAAAAAAGATGGGTCATGGCGACTCTGCATTGATTTTCGAGCACTTAATCATCTCACTATAAAGGACAAGTTTCCCATTCCAGTTGTTGATGAACTTCTTGATGAACTTCATGGGGCTCATTTTTTCTCCAAGTTAGATCTTCGTTCTGGGTATCATCAAATTCGGGTTAATGAGGAGGATATACCTAAAACTGCCTTCCGCACACATGATGGTCACTATGAATTTTTAGTCATGCCCTTTGGCCTCACGAATGCTCCTTCAACATTTCAGGCAGTGATGAATAACATATTTCGACCATACCTCCGGAAATTCATTCTAGTCTTCTTTGATGATATCCTCATATATAGCAAAACTTGGGTTGAGCATCTCCATCATCTGGAGCTTGTCTTGCAACTTCTCTCTGATCATCAACTCTGTGCAAAACTATCTAAATGTGTGTTTGGCCAGGAGGAAGTGGAGTATCTCGGGCATATTGTTGCACACCATGGAGTGCGGGTGGATCCTACAAAAATAGATGCCATGAAAACTTGGCCGCATCCTAAAACTCTCAAGAGCCTTCGGGGTTTTTTGGGGTTGACTGGCTACTACCGCAAGTTTGTCAAAGATTACGGGAAAATTGCAGCACCATTGACAGCTCTGTTAAAAAAGGATGCCTTCTCCTGGACCCCTGTTGCTGAGACTGCATTTGAACAACTGAAACAGGCTATGTGCAGTACACCTGTTCTCGCGATGCCAGATTTTTCCAAACCCTTCACTATTGAGAGTGATGCTTGCGGCAATGGATTGGGTGCTGTTCTCCTGCAAGATGACCATCCTATTGCGTTCACTAGCAAAGCCCTCTCTGGTAAGAATCTAGCCCTCTCTACTTATGAAAAAGAAATGATGGCTATTTTTCATGCTGTACAGAAGTGGCGGCCATACCTCTTAGGGAGTCATTTTTGCATCAGAACCGATCACCAAAGTCTGAAATACTTCCTGGAACAACGGGTATCCTCTCCTACACAACAGAAATGGGTCAGCAAACTCATGGGGTATGATTATGAGATCACCTACAAGAAGGGTAAGGAGAATATTGTGGCAGATGCTCTTTCTCGCACATTTGATAATCAAGCTTCCCTTTCCGCTATTTCTAAGCCCATTCCCAATTGGTTAGCGTCTGTTCAACAGGGCTATGACAGTGACTCTTCTTTATCTCAAATCATTCACCAGCTAGCCAATAATCCTTCTGCTATACCACATTACTCTTGGGATGGTGCTTCTCTTCGATACAAGGGTCGGCTAGTGCTTCCTCAGAACCCAGCTCTACATCAGGCTATTTTTTATGAACTCCATGCTTCTCCTTCAGCAGGGCACTCAGGCTTCCTCAAAACTTATGAGCGAGCAAGGAGAAACTTCTTTTGGAAAGGAATGAAACAGACGATTCAACAGATGGTGGCTGAATGTGATACTTGCCAACGCCACAAGGGTGAAACGACCCTCCTTCCTGGCTTGCTCGAACCATTGCCCATCCCTACACGGATTTGGACTGATATTTCTATGGATTTCATTGAAGGGCTTCCTAAATCCGGTGGCAAGACAGTGATCTTGGTTGTGGTTGATCGTCTCTCAAAATATAGTCATTTTTGTGCCCTCAGCCACCCCTATACTGCCTCCTCTGTTGCACAAATCTTCATGGACCAGATATTTCGTCTTCATGGACTCCCTTCTTCCATTGTCTCTGATCGTGATGCAACTTTTACCAGTCATTTTTGGACTGAACTGTTTCAGAAAACTGGCACCAAACTGAAGATGAGTTTGGGCTATCACCCACAAACTGATGGTCAAACGGAAATTGTCAATAAATGCTTGGAAACTTATCTTCGTTGCTTCACTTCCGAACAGCAACATCAGTGGGCCAAGTGGCTCCCTTTAGCTGAATGGTGGTACAATACCTCTTACCACACTGCCTCTAAAATGACTCCATATGAAGCAGTCTATGGTCAGGCACCTCCAGTGCTCCTTCCCTACACTCCCAACAGCTCACCAGTCCAGGCAGTTGACATAGTTCTCCGCAGCAGGGATCAGATTCTTCGTACCTTACAGGATAATCTTCACATGGCCCGTAATCGGATGAAACAACAAGCAGATCAACACCGTTCTGAGCGCTCATTTCAAGTTGGGGATATGGTTTTTCTTCGTCTACAGCCATACAAACAATCCTCCCTAAAGCTGAAAGGGCGTCATAAGCTGGCCCCAAAATTTTATGGGCCTTATCAGGTTCTGCAGAAGATTGGTTCAGTTGCTTATAAACTGGAACTTCCTCCTTATTCCTGCATTCATCCAGTCTTTCATGTTTCTTGTCTAAAGAAAGTTCTGGGTACCACTGTCAGAGCACAAACTACTCTCCCTGAAATGGATACGGAAGGATCCATTATCCTGGAGCCGGTGGCAATCATTGACCAGCGCACTCGCCAGCTTCGCTCTCGCTCCATCTCTGAGGTCTTGATTCAGTGGCATGGCATGCAATCAGAGGATGCTACCTGGGAACCCCTTCTTCAGATTCAACAACAATTTCCACACCTTAAGCTTTGAGGACAAAGCTTTTTTCTAAGGGAGAGGGGATGTTAGGAACCTGTGTGTTCCTTCTGTTTATTTTGTTAGAGTAGAGTTGTTGGACGCATATGCTTTGTAAGTCGTCCCGTGAGTTTATTTTATTATCCCACATGCATAGGTAGTATTACTTTTCTAGATCGTACCCAGTATATAAGAATAGGTTGAGGCCCTTGATGGGCACGGACGAATTTATTGTATTGAGCTTGCTCAAAGGAGGTTACCCCCTCGAAGTGGCCTGCGATCAGTAGATTTATTCTGAGTTCTGCTATCACTTTGTATCCTGTTATTTCGAGCATTCTCACGATATTGCTATAAGGAGGTTCTTCTCAGGCTCTGATACCATGTAAAGGAATTTGGGATCTTTGATAGAGTGACAAGATGAACAATATTAATGAAACTCAACTAAGAGTCTAATATAAATATAATTCTATCTTCAGATCTAATATCAATTGTGATTGATTAGAACAATTTCCAATACTTATAACTATGTTCAAAATGATGTAAGGTCTGTTTAGATGTGAATATGATTGAATATAATATATATTATACAAGGAAGCATACTTTGTATTAATCATTTATGAGAACACTTGACATGTGATTTAATTGATGCTTTCTTCTCAAGCAATGACCATTTCTTTATAAGGAGTCATAATTCATGTTTATATAGAGACATAACCCTAAGTGAAATTCATGTTTAAGTAGAGACATGACTCTATGTGGTTATTGCGATGTAGGGTCATGTCCCTACACATACTTAGTCAACATAAAACAAAACATTAAGAAACCCAATAGTATGTATGGGGGCCAATACATAATATTTCCAAGTCTTTGTTTGTATTTAGGATGTCTGAGAATTACAAGGAGAATATCATGTTTAGGTAAGATCAATAGTGTATTAAAAAAAAAAATTAAGTTGTCCATCAGTTATTAGAGTGTGTGTGTGTGTGTTCATAAATTATATATATAAGTGTACAATGTTACACACATACATGCTTCAATTTGACTGAAGCTGCAATTTTAATACACATTCAATGCAATGTTTAATTATTTACTCTCTTACATCTTTATATCCTATATTGCGATACATATTTCCATAACTAATATTTTAAGTACCCTATGTATAGTTCATACAACCCCACTATCCATCACCATCATTCCCCAAGGAGGTGTAACTATTAATTCCACCCACAAGCTCCTTACTTGGATAATTAGCTACAACTTGGATGTTGGTAATGGGCATGTTGTGTCCTAGGTATTAGATATAAAACATAGGTCATGGGTTTAAGCACATGAATTATCACATGAACTTGACACAAACTGGAGGGTATTTGGAAAATTGGTGTAGTATTGTTTACATGTGGCTACAATTCTCTCTTAGTTTACATTATGAAGTGTAGACATTGGTCACAACATTGTCTAGACCAATGTCCACATGTTGATCATAATTTTGGTGTTGTTTGACTTGAAAAATATATTTGGGCTTAGTTGATGATGATCATACTTAGCTAAGCATAGTTGTTAGTTATGTTAAAGTGTAACAAAGGATAGCTTCTTGTTTATCTTTACTATTTACACTTGCCATGCTTTTGCGTTAAGCAAACTACTTCCAATTTTTTTCTCATAATAATCACTCTCTAATTTATAAAAAAGTTCTTCAGATTTGTGACATGAATCTAGACTTATGTAGATAGGAGAAAAAATCCTATTTAAAAGTACAATTTATTGATTATAATATTTTATTAATTAATCCCAATATTAAAAAATAAGTAGTTTGTTGATATTTTAGGCATGGTATCCATGGGTTGGCCTTAGATGATTGGTCCTCGAAGACAAGGTCAACATAGAATGAGAATTGAAATACTATAATATTAATGTGGTATACTGACATATCATGCATCATAAATATTTTGTGTTCAATATTCTAATAATAATATCAAGTTCAAGTTCAAAAATTAAAACTTTTAAGTTCTAGGAGAAGAGCACCAGTCACTATTATAGTGGATTTCACACATTTTAAGTTCCCTAATGGTATATCAAATTTTGATGATTTTCTTTTACTATCTTTGTATAATATAATTTTCTCCTAATTTTTTATTTACAATATTGTTGCGAACTATATTGGAGTTTTGGACTAGTTATGTTTCTTTAGCTTATCGAGGAACTACTTTTTAAGTAGTTAATGTTTACTAGTTATTTCTATGCTTTTCCTAAAGAATGAATGTAGTTGGGTTTTTGACACAAATATTTGCCACCATTCTATTTACTTGCAAACATAAGTTTATTTCTTAAAGTTTTATAGCTTTACTACAGAAACATTTTTTCATGCTTCATATTATTTATAATACTTAGTATTTATATATGTCTTCAAAGTCATCCATTTTATGATCATCAAATTTTGAAATTTTTGTAACTCTTTTGAGCATAGATCCATTTCAGCATCATGGTGAGACAACAAAGAGAATTAAATATATAAGTTTTATCAATCATAGAGGTAGAAAAAGTTGTCCATTATGATTATGCTTCTTTGTTTTAACCAAAATATTCTACAATTTCTTAAGACTGCCATTTGTCACAATGGAACCTGAGTGGATTAGAAAAATGAATACTCAATTGCTAAACATATATTGGCATCTCATGGTCAAAATTTTACTAACTTAAGATCCCCTTTTTGGCTTGATCTTCATTTAGAGTCTAAAATACATTTATAATTTGATCAACTATAGTAAGCTTCTTAAATTTTCTATTTCCCACATTGACATTCTCCATACACTTACAATAATGCCTGATGTTGGCCTACAAGATGCTTAACAAGACATATTGGCAGTCTCAATATCAAACAAGAATAAATGAATACTTCCTTATATAAGTTTTAAAGCAATTTGTTAAGGAAGGAATATAGATGCTAACAAAATCTTATAGCAATGTAAGATCCCTTATGCTATCTTAATACTTTTCTTTAATCTTGAGTTCTATGACTAATACCTTGAAAGGTACAAATACTTTCGATAGTCTTGTCCAAAAAAAATCTTAAAACCCTTAACAACTATAACCATTTTCTACGTATTTTATCCCTTGATTTTGAACAAATACTTATTTCACGCTTTGTTTCAGATTATTCAACTTAGACCTCAACTAAGATTCAAATTTCAAGCCATGTTTGCTCACATTAAGCCTTGTATACACAAATGTTGCCCAACCCTTCTTAATCCCATGCATTATTATATACCTATATATGGAACTAATTTTTGTTTCTCTCTTCTTGAAGAATCTAATCTTGTAATGATAATTGTGTAATATGAGAACATTGGGGTATGTAATAAGTTTGTTAGAGGTGGAGCTCATCAAGAAGCTTGAATTGTCTTTGAATCCTTACTTTCAATTTTTGGATACTAACAAAGAGTTGCACTACCATGTTTGATGTAAGGGAAAAATGATAATTGGGGCTAGAATCTTAGCCAAGTAACCACCAAGTTTTTTTAACACAGATAAAGAAAAAACATAGGAAAGGAGAGAAAGCAATGCATCTATGTTTTATACATTCGTTCAAAGTATTAACACATGTAGGGTTGGGAAGCCTTCTCAGTTGCAGCTAATACAAAATGAAATAGTTACACATTTTTCTTAATACATGCGAGATCCATTATTTCTAGCATCTAAACTCTAACTCCTTCTATCTCCTCAAAACTACTCTAGACCTACAACATGAATCTCTATATATATACTGGATGAAATAGCTCAAAAAACCTTCTAGATCCAGCACAAGAGTAAGTAACTACCCAAAATAGGTTCACATGTTTCTCAATGAAAGATCCCTTTATTTAATGATGACTCAAATTAAATACATAGTTGACCTAGAAAGAAGAGCTAACAAATAAAAAATCAATGCATAGAAGATGTCGAGCCAACTCAGTGACAATAAAAATTGACCATGTTGATGAAAACAACAACTAACCAAATTGGTGACAACACATTCCACTGAGCATGCCAAGGTAACTACGAAGAAAACCAAAGAAAAAAGTAATCGAGCACAACTACTAGGCTACCGAGATATAATATTGCAAAGAAATCCAAGATGCTTATGCATCAATGTTTCATGAGTTAGGATGGTTGTGGACAAATTTTAATTTGTCCAAATTGGTGAGTCCTTTTTTGTAGGTTTTCCTAGTGACCCTTAACGAGGGAGTGAACTTGTGCATGTAATCAATTGAGAATGTTACATGCTTAAAGGACTTACTTGGGGTGAGAGAATATGTCAAATCTCATAAGATGTTCCTAAGGGTATTTATTAAGGGGACTCCCCTTTATTTCTTTATTAATATCTAGATTGTTTGAAAGATTTTTTTCTCTAAATTTTTTTTTTCTTGTGTATATTTATCCCAAATATATTTAATTTCACATGATTTTTCTTTCTAGTACTTTGTTATATCATATTTTTTTGGATTGAACATTTATCACATCTCATATCATTTCTTTCAAATTGTGAGTTTATAAAATCTCATATAAAAAAGAAAGAGATTGGTTGCATGCAATTCTAATAAAAAAGTATGATTCATACTTTTTGTTATACTACACATTTGTGGATTGGTTATTGTTAAACATTTATTAATGAGTCTATGGTGGTAGTCTAGAAAGCATGTATACATATTTATGTTAATAGATCTTACTATGGCATATCAACATTGATTAAGTGTAACATGTTGTAGTTTCCTTTTATTTTTCATAGATTGTGATTCTAGATTAAATAGTTTTAAATATGTAGAGAATTGAAATAGTTAGTATTTCATACACGTGCTTGAAATTTGAATTTGATGGCAAGGTATAGTTGAACTAGTTTATGCTATGAATTTTTTTCCAAGTTTGGGGATGACTATATAAGTGAAGGATAAATTTAAGACATATAGTTAAATTTGCATACATATATGTTACATTCACATGAAAACATGGATAAATCATGTCATTTGTACATAGTAGAACCTTAACATACAACACTTCAATTGTCAAACTCAATATTCAATATGCATTCATAGTCCAAAATTTATTATCTGCAATATGCATGTAGTCTTATAATAATAATAGAGAAATTTGAAATACACCCAACAACATAATGTGGAATTCATTTTTAATAGCAACAAGAACAACAACCCACCTTCCAAATTAAAGGACACTATAATCATTGAAGTCTAATATAAATTATTGGTGCACACATTATATACATAATGTTATGATTACTTTCTCAGATGATTATTCCATAAAATACTGACATGAAGAACTTTGGAAATTATGTTGGATTTCAATCTTGTAGTTTTGGCATTGACTATGGCAATGCTTTCTATAGATAGTAGATTAGGTATGTCTCCTCATGATCTTCTCAATTTAGACAAAACAATAAGCATAAAAAGGAAAACTTGGAAGGAAGGGCCCACTTTATTATTAAAAAAAGAGCTTTATAGGAGAAAAATTGTAATGCCCCACTAGGAGATCCTTGGAACAAGGATAAATAATAGTCAATATTTTTTTTAAGAGACAAGAATGGATTTAACAACATCAACATGCAATCGATCAAAAATTGCAATGGAAGACTTAACCAAGCAATCCACACAACCAACAATCTCCAAGCATCACTACTTAATAATGCATTCAAAAACCAACTATGAAAGTTTAGATAAACAAGAAACCCATAATCTCTGAACTGTCAAGATCTGGGAAGGGGTGCAACCCAATAGGGTATCCAAAACACGCTTTGAATCTCAACCAACAAGTCTAGAGATGCTTGTTGTTTTCCCAAGTAGGTTTTTTTATAGAAATTAGACGATACTTTTCAGTATCGTGTGACATTGTACAATACTACCAGGCAATACATTTCCAGTATCAGGCAATACTTCTTACAACTACCATGTGATACTTTCTAGTATCACATGATATATACTTTACTATTACTGTTTGATACTTTACCAGTGTCACATGATAGAACACATTACTATCATGTGATACTTTCCAATATCACACAATATTTCTTTCTATAGTCATGTGATACTTTTCTAGTATCGTCCAATGCTAAACTTATGTCACCTAGGTTGCAAGGAAACAACCTGACAAACAATCAGAAGGGGGAAAGAGTTAGAACCTCCACACTACGAAGTACTAGATCCATAATGGTCGAGGAGTAAACACTCAAAAGCATAAGGAGATCAATAATCTAACATCTAACCATAACATCTAATCCATAGCATCTAATGTAATCATGTGGAAATGAACATCAGAGAGAACATACATGTGCATAAATCAACTATCTCAATGAACTGAAATAACATAAAACACATGGAAACATACTTTGACAAATATAGAGAACCATGTGAGCATCCAACTCTGGAACTAAACATCAAGGAAGGCTAACTTTGTACATTGGTCCCTAGTAGTGGTAAAGGTAGCTACACCTCCCAACCATGTAGAACCCTTAGGCCCACTCCCATCATGCTGATGGAGATAGTGATATGAGATTAAACACACATAATATAGTCATCCATGGCTAACACTCATGCCAAATAGTACAGAGGACAGAAACCAAGATCATGAGACAATGCAACACAACAAGTCCTAGTCAGACACTTTATGGGTCTACTATGTAGGGACTCTGGTGGAGAATAGATCACTTGGCATCCTGGAGCCCAAGCTAAAAAATCATGTGGAAACTCTCCCTTGGGAGGCCATCACACTGTGTACTCAGATCAAACCATATAAACTCATACCCTTGGATCAAATTGTATAGGTATTTAACATTTTACTATCTTAGTTTTATTACCCATTTATTCATTTAGTTATCACTTATTTAGAAACTTCTTCACATTAACATTGTCAAGAACATGACTTGAGGTTACAAGAGAAGCCCCTTCACTAATCTACCATACATGCCCATGCTCATCACATGATGAGTGCTCGTAGGCAATGTAATTTCCCAACCCAACCCCAATGAACATAACTCAACCTAAAGCAATTGGGAGTTTGGGTCTTGCAAGAACTTGACAAGTGCACACTCACATGATCATGTATGGGCAAATCAACTACACAATGATCATAAACAACAAGGGCTAGATGAGAAATAAATAAAATACCAAGTATCAAATCACTGAACCAAGCATGTAGCTAGGAGTATAGATTCGACACGAGTCACTATGGACTTGACATGAATCCCAATACAATAAAATACATCTTAGGTCAGATAGATATCCCTATGGATGATTTGAATCCATGACCAACTTCAATACCAAGAAAACTTGAGAAAGCTCGATGACACACAAATCAAAGCAAAAACTATAAATTCCAAAAAATCATGAAATTAAAACACATTATGCCATTAGGTACAAAAGTTACAAATATCAAATAAAATTTGAGTTTAGAGTCTGTATGCAAAAATGACCAACATAACGACCCAAAACCCTAAAACCCTAAGCCCAAAAGGCTTCAAACGCTCGTATCCGTCCAACTGGGTAGAGTTAGCATACATAAATGGAGGGAAACACTATTTCTCTACCTCCAAACTATTTACTACCAGAAATAAACTCCAAAATGAAATGAAAGCAATAAAATAGGAGAGCTCTACCTTGCATCCAAAAGGTCTAAAACAAGAATGCACACGATAAAATAATCGCTCCACGGTCATTGTCGAAAGTCTCAACAAATGAAGGCCTCCCCAAGCTAGATCCAACAACCTCAACCTTGTGACAATCCCATGCTCGTAGCTCCTATAATGAATATAAAAAAAATCAATCTGAGAGGATTTTGGAATTTTCTCTCCAAATTTCTATTCCACAAGTGAGAAGTGGGGAAAATAATTCCCTTTTGGAATATATATCCACATTTAAAAGTGAAATATAATATCAAGAAATTAATTGGCCCACTAAAACAACCCTTTCTCAACCTAGAAAAAATCAAGTAATTTGAATTAAATGGAATTGAACTTCAACAAAGCTTTCAGGAATTGAAATACTTAAATCAAATATATAAAGTCTTGTAACCATTAAATCAAAATATTCCTTAATAAATTTTACGATAAATGTGAACCACTAAATGCACAGACATGCTCATGAATCTAATCACATAATGCAAATGAGTGTGGATTTAATAAATCATCAGACAGTTTAATTAAATAACTAAATAAGATACGTTGACCATATAGGGAAGACATTGGCTAGGTATGCACAATTGAATCACTAACTCCATGTGCCACTACCGGGGATATAAATCTTGCACACTTAATAACACAATCAAGTGCAATTGCATATAATAATATAGCCAAAGTGATAAATGCACTAAATCATCTAATTAACCATTTATTTAATTACATCAAAATAATCTATTTACATCATTCACTTCATCATAAAATATCTCAAAGCAAGAATGAAATAAATATACATAGCATCAAATCATAGTATCCAAAATCTAATAAGTCCATCATATAATCATAAACAGAGTATATGTCTTAATTCAAAATTACCATATATAATCATAAAGCATCATGTCACATCAATAAGCATCATCATGTAGATATGATCAAACTGAACAACATAGTACCTATCATCTATGATACTAGCAATCAAAATATAGTATCTTACCATCAGGTCATCTTGAATATCATCCAACATGATTATCAAAATATAAAAAGGTAAAAAATGCAAACATTGGAGGCACTACAAAAATGTGTGTCTTAAGTGTAGATGTAGCCTATTCTACTGAGATGGTTATTTGTCTTTTTGATTTCTAGTGTATCCCCAAGGCATCCCAATTATCCCTCCAAGTTTGGATAATGTCCTCAAGTTTCTATGATGCCCCTTATTATTTTTTGAAATCAAGCTAAGGATATGTTGGGAGTATCCTGTAGCTGCCCCCATCCCAAAAATGTTTCTAGTATGGGGACAAGGATTTTCAAGCTGGGGATACATCCTTGAATAACATTGATGACAAAATATCATATAAAAATTTTACTTTGTTATTAAATTACACAATGATACCAAAATTTTATTTTATTGTATTTTAAATATGAAGTATGTATAGTATGTTTGTGAGACATGCCTATCAAGTTCATAGATTGGCAAGGCTGCATTAGCATTTAATTTTGACAAGCACATAGCTCTAGACTTAATCATGGACCAAATCATAAGTAACATTATTAATGATAAATTATTGAAATCCATAACTTCAATTGTCATCTCTAGAAGGGGTTTATGTGTTGGTACTCAATTTGATTGTGGTAAACATAATTTTTTTATTCATTTGACTTTGGGGTTGAGCAGGGACTTGTTGCTTGACTCTCTATCATTTATATTTTTGAGTAATGTATAACATATTTGAAAGAAGATATGCTTTGGGATAGATAAATTTATGATTTTCTCATTGTTTTATTATTTTTAAAAATAATTGGGATTGAAAATCAATTAAAATTCAATTATAAGTAATAAAGTAGTAAACGAACTCCCACATTGTTAGGATTAACCTTAGATAGAAATAACAATTACATGCAAATATTAAAAATATCATAAACAAATAAATCACACAAAAGAGAACACAAGACACCAAAATTTAACGTGGCTCACCCAAACCCTGGGCTATGTCCATAAAATAGAAAGTCCAATATTATTATGATCTAGTGATTATGCCCTGATTACAATTCATAATCCCTTACAACTCAAAACCACCACAAGAAGCAATTTTTGCATAACCCACAATGAAACAATCCATAACCCAAAAACCTTTTATTTATATAAGTATTTTTGCCGCTTCATGGTTGAAATTAGTTGCAACGTGTCATCCATAAAATTTTAATAAAATAACCCCATCAATGAATTATGGAGTATGTATAATACTTCCCTAATCAGTCACCACAATCTAACAATCTCCCACTTAGGGATTGATTAGACTCCACACTAAACAACAATCTACCACTTGGAGACTGATCTTGTAGCTATGTCACTACTCCTTAAGGCTCCCACTAGATCAAACCACCTTGGACTCTATTGTTCCTTTATTCTATTTATTCTAGAAGACCAACTAAAGTTGAAGAGGAGTTAAACTTCTCCCTTGTCACTACCTTTGTAAACATGTCTACTAGATTGTCATCTATATGTATCTTGTCTAGTTTTAACTGTCTATCATCCAAAAATGATTGAATGAAATGGTACTGTAACTGTATGTATTTTGTCTGTGAATGCAGAAAAAAATTCTTTTCAAGATGAATGACACTCTAACTATCTATAAAAAAGTAATTATCCCTCTAAGGGTGTCCCAATTCTTCTAGGAAGAATTGAAGCCATATCATCTCCTTGGCTACCTTGGTAGTAGCAACATACTCTGACTCTATAGTGGATAAAGCATAAACCTTCTACAATTGAGAAACCTAGCTCACAACTACCCCACCAACAATAAATACATAACCTGTAGTACTCCACCTGGTATCAATATCCCCTATCAAATCTGAGTCAACATATCCCTAAAAATTAGTAGTAGAGCCCCTAAAATGTAGACACTTACTGGATGTTCCTCTCAAATATCTTAGAATCCATTTAACTACATTCCAATACTCAATTCTTGGATGACTCATATACCTACTAACAACTCCCACTGCATGTGCAATATCTAGCCTTATACATACCATAGCATACATCAAGCTTCCTACAGCTGAAGTGTAAGGTACCTTGTGTAGACACCTAAATTTGATTACACTATTTTAGTAATCCTATTTAGTTATCTAAAAAGGCATTATTAATTAAATTTCTATTTAATTAATCCTTTGTCATCCCCTAGTTGATTAATTTAATTAATCATCTATAGTCCTAATTGATAAATCAAATAATCTATTATTTATCAATTAAATCCTTTTCTCCTATTCCAAAAATCCCCATTTATTAAATAAATCTATTTGATAAATGAAATCCTCAAATTCAAAAACCCCTAACCTATCTCTAATCCTCCATTTAGCCTAATCCACCCCATCCACCCATACTAACCAAGCTTAGCCACTAACTCACCCACCCTCATTAATGACATCCACTTGCACATCTCTAACATCCCTAATCTAATCCTAAACCCAAGCCTAATCCACCCCCTAATGTTGTCACATTCCTTAAACAAGTTTAAGACTTTCCTAATCCAAACCAAAGTCTCCCCTCAAAAAATCCAACCACTAAGTCATGATTGCTCTTACAAAACATAAAAGACTCTTACAAGCCCACTCATGACTCTTACATCCATCTTACACACTCTTCCCTCTTCCACACTCATTCCTCTTACATCCCTCTTACATACTCAACCCCACTCATCATGACTTTAACCAACCCTTTACCCTACCCTCACACACTCATCCTCCTTGTGACAAGTGTCACCTTCCCATTGGTGCTAAACAAGCACAATCCATGTGCTCCCCTTTGAGTGCATCTTAGCCCTCCTTGAGCCTTCATCCATCCTTGCATCTAAGCCCTCCATCTCTCTACCCCTTAGCCTATAAATTGAATCCCATCCCAAGCCATTTCATCAACAATCTTTGAGCTAAAGTTACCATGCTATTTTGAGAACCGAAGCCATCAACCATACCCTTATAATGCCAAATTGAGAGCTCACAAAGCTACCAATTTGCCATTACCCATCTCCATTGAAGCAGCTTTTGAGCATCTTGAGCATACATCCACAGCAAAAGGACACATCTACAGAATCAAGAAAGCATGGAGTGCTTTTTCTTGTGAGGTTTGCACTTCTTGTTTTCTTCCTTTGTCTAAGCATATATGTGAATTTAGTTTTTGGTTTGTGAATGTTTACTTCATTTGTTAATGTTCTTTGCATACTGATTCTGGTTCTACATTTTGGCACGCCCGGTGGGACCCCACTATGGGTCATTTAATCATCTATTTTCATCTATATGTCATTTTTCTAACCATCTAATGTTTTTTGTTGTTTGAGTGTGTTGTGAGGGTGTTTTTCTTGTTTTTTCAAGTTAAAGAACGCACTTAAGAAGAAGAAATACCATCTTAAAAAAAAAAAATCGCATTTTTCAGCTTTTTTGGCGCAGTTTTGGCGTCTGCAACCTGTTCTGTCTGCGAAAATTGACATCTGCAAAAATCTGCGTCTGCGCAAATCGACATTTGCAAAAATTTGCGTCTGCAAAAATCCGCGTCTGCAAAAATCGACATCTGCGAAAATCGACATCTGCGAAAATCCGCGTCTGTGAAAATCGTCGTCTGCGAAAATCCGCATCTGCGCAAATCGATGTCTCACCTGTGTTCTGTGCGGCAAATCTGTTTTGTCCTCTTCGTATTTTGGCTAACTAACTAAATTGCTTTTTTTTTTTTGTCTCATTGCAGGTTGGAGCACATATGGAACCACTAACCATGCTTCTTGCAGGTTTTCATGTTGCTAAAAAAATGAACTTGAATGTTTAACCATTTGTCTTTAAATGCATGTTGCTAAAAAAAAAAATGAACTTGAATGGTTAAACACATTTTCCATTGAATGAATGTTGCTCAAAACACACTCTTGAATGTCATGGATTAAAATCAACTTTCTTTGGAATGCATGCTTAAAACAAAAAATCCAATCTTGAATGCCAAGGATCAATTAACCATTACAAATCTCTTTTTCACATGCAATCTAGGTAAAGTTTGATTTTTGGACATTTAAGAAACTTTGTTAAGTTAAAATACAAATTTACAAAAATCAATTTGAGTAGTTCCTTGGACTCACCTCTTTTCTAATCACCCATCAAATATTAACCATTGGTTGCAATCTCAGCGCCATTTATGGGGATGGGTCTACTTGAAAAAGGTGTTAAATGTTCCACAATCTAACTCACTCACTTGGTCTTTGAACGTTTGCTTTAACTTTTATCAAAATTCTTAAATGGCCAAAACTCTAGATTAAATCGATCACACTTCAAGTTTGGGCACTAAAATTGAACAACAACTGAAGTGGAGAGCCTCTGGGCGCGCGCTTGAAATCGAATCTCACACACTTTTATTTTGGGCTTAAAACAAACTCACACTCAATCTTGAATGCCTTAAAGAAAATTAATCGATACTTGACGTGGAGGGCCTCCAGGCGCGCGAGTTTGCTTTTGTTGACCCTAACTCTTCTTATTGTTTGCATTCTTCGATCGATTTACTTTTGTTGGCGCTTCAAGTTGGAATTGAACATTGTCTCTTAAACATGAGTGCTTGTAAAGTCTAGATTAGCACACATAAGAGTCAGTTGGTAAAAGAAAAAGCGTGTTTTTTAGCCCAAGGTCATCTGAGTCTTCTCTCCCCTTGTCGTCTTTCGAGGCCATCTTGGGTGCATAAGATTAGGATCCAAAACCTTGTTTCTTTTTAGGAGGCCTGCTTGGGGATTTCATCACCCCTTGGATGACCTCAACTCCAGCGCTCCGGTGGAGTATAAGAATCAGTAGGTGAATCGAAAGACACCTCTCTTGGGATCAAGATTTTGTCATTCGGGCTAAGCCTCAAGGAACTTTATACCCTTGAGAAGTGAAAGAGGAGAAGTGGGTTACCGCTCCTCTCGGCTGTGTGACATCCTTTTGGTCTCATCTACGGATTTGGGCCTCACGTACCTTGCGTATATCGAGGACTCCCTAGCTAAACCAATTGTCAGCCTTACAGAAAACCATCTAGGATGTTAATGTGTTTGGAGTGACTGATCGAAACATTTGTAGAACATACACACTCCTTGGCGCAAGTATCACATTCTGAGAACCACAAACTTCTATCTGGGTGTTCCTATCTATTGCTTGTTTTTATTTTACTTGTTGAATGAATGTTTGCCAAACTTGGTCAATCCTAGCTTAGGGCACACTTAGCGTAGTCACTGCCTATTTTGGAAGTTGAACAAGTTGAAGCAAAACAACTGATATTTTTCCCAAAGCCAAGCAAATTTAGGAATTTATGTCGGAACAACCCAAACCCAAACAGAAGTTTCACAAGGTCAAATTCAAGCCATCTCTAGCATACCAAGAACTTTCAGCCAAGAGAAAAGAAATAACACCAAGCCCACAAATTTCCAAACTCCACAAAGCAGAGGACAAAGCTACCGACGAAGCACTTCAAGAGGCCTGGTTAGAGCGCACCATCAAATTTAGCCAACATCCAGGAGTTAATCCTGCTTATGCCTTACCAACTAGGCATGATTTCTATGATTAGACACCCTTGTTTCTCCACATCTTCTTGGATAAGCTTCACTCTAGAGTCATCTTTGTAGAAAAGCCAGCCATCTTAGCTTATCCCCTTAAGCATTATTAGCTCATCCACCTCATTTAGAATCATACCATCTAGCTAGTAATCGAAAATCTGCACATCTAAGCTTTCAAAATTGTTGTCACCTTGCTAAAAGTTTGCCATCACTAAAATCTTCCAAATCCACCAATCTCACCAAGGTTATCCCTTTGACAGAGCTTTGTCTAAGGTAATCTAGCTTTGTCACTTGTTATCCCTCATCACCTTGAGCTAAAGGTTGGGATTCGCAAGTGGTCAATCTCGTGTTCTTCCTAAAGGATCATCAATCTATCCTTAAGTTGACACAATCACCACCAAGCTTGCACATAGGAAAGCAAACCTTTTGTGCTTTGACAACATATCTTTGAAGTTAGAATCCCCAACCCAATCCTTCTTAGGTTTTGTCATATAGCTTTTCCTCAACCTAGGGAAATCATTTGCATAGAAAAGCCTTCCCCCTTTTTTGCATCCATCAGCATTATTGCATCTCATCCCTAGGAGCATTTTTCATGCCACCCGTCACTTGCTTAGCCAAGAAGAAAGAAACAATGGAGCCCTATCATTTAGATCGAACAACCTCACCCCCCTTGAGCACTCAGCCATCCTTCAGCCCAGAGCCAGCTATGCTATCACCTACTGACATTGAAGCTTTCATGAACCAACCAGGAAATGCAGTATTGGTAAACGCCATTATAGACAAAAACAAAGAGACAATCATGGCTAATTTTTGAAGGGACAATGTAGGAACCTTTGACTTTGGAAGACCCCCTCCATTATCAGATCCATCTCACCCATTGTTTGGGCAACTGCCACCACCCATAGGCTCTTATGATCCAAATTATCCTCAATTTATTCCAAAAGAAGAGCCTCCAGCCAATCCATATGACCCAACAGACCCAAACATACCATCATCCACCCAAGTTGAAATCTCCATGCCGCAAGCCAACCCAGCCACCACCACTCCATCCTTGGTTCATACCTCTCCGCTCCAAACCCCCTTTACCCAAAACACCTCACCGTTCACCCCCTTCACTATTGCTGCTGCTCCCACACCTAGCCTTCCAAATCCACCCATCTCCCAAATTAGTGCTAGCATCTTTGGCCAACCTCAGCAATATACAACAGGGATGCCACCCATGGGGCCAAGTAATCAACCTTTCATCGCCCCCAGCTTGTTCACCATAGCCCAAAGCACAATCCCATCATTTCCATTAGGTCTCGGGAGCTCAATACCACCAGCCACAAATCCACAAGCTACTACCTTCACTCCACAAAGCTATCAAAACCCACAAGCTATTGCCAATCTTCTACCAAGCTCCCAAGTGACCCCAGCTCCCACCACCACTCTACCAAGCTTCCAAATCTAGCCACAAAGCTATCAAACCCCATCAGTTCCATTCCCAAGCTTTCAATTCCCACTACCTCCACCACCAACTAATCCATTACCTCCAATTACCAACTACTTTTCAATGCCACTTCTAGGAGGTAATCCACCACCCTAGCCAACCACCAATTATTTGCAGATGCCATCCCAAATGGGGGCACAACCCACATATATTGGTCAAACCCCACAAGCCCTCCGATCCTTTCCCCAAGCCTCACAACCATCTTATACCTTACCTCCACAAAGCAATCCATTTACCCCACAGCCAGCTTATGTTCCTCAATCCCAACCTCAAATCCCATATCAACAGCAAGCCTCGCAGCACATGCAGCAATATGCGCCACCTCCCCCTCAACAACCCATCATCCACCATGCAGCTGCCCAAACAATGTACAATCCCTATCAGAAAATCCCTCATAACCATCCATATTCAATGGCCCCATCCAGCACATACCTACCTCAAGGCACTCCTACATTGGGGGCACCCCAACCATCACCTATCAATTCAGAGTCGGAGCAAATGAAGACAGCTCTAAAAGCCATCCAAGAAGGGAATGATCCAAAGGCATTCAAGTTTGAGAATGTGTGTCCTTACCCATTTGACAGAGCCATTACCACGACACCATTTCCCAAACACTTTGAGGTACCTAAATTTGACAAATTCAGAGGAAAAGGAGACCCTGTCACACATATCAAAGAATTTTACATGCATTGCCAGGAGGTGGCATACAATGATGTCTTCCTGTTACGCCTTTTTCCCAAAAGCTTGGCTGGACCAGCTCTTGAATGGTTTTATAGAATCCCCTATGGTACAATTAAAAACTTTGCTGAATTATCTGAGGCATTTGTAGCCCAATATGCCCATCTTGTTGAAACAGAGCTATCAATAGTTGATCTTGTCCACACTAAGCAAAAAGGTGGAGAAAGCCTTGCCAAATACCTACAAAGATGGCAAACCCTTACCACCCGCATATCCTGCACCTTGCCAGAATGCCATGTGGTGAAAATGTTTATTGATAATGCACATCCCAGCTTGGCTCACCACATGACCATGAACCGTTTGCAGACCTATAAGGATATCAAAGAGAAAGGAATGATCCTTGAGCAAGGACTCATCAAAGATGGTGTGGTAAAAATTTACAAAGAGGCCAACCAAAATCAATCACATTCCAATGACAAGTCTAGGTATTGGAACAAAAACAAGCATGTTGCAACAGATGGGGTTACTGACACCAGACATGTGAATATCGTTGGTCCTTCTCAAAACCAGTCTAACCCACCATATCAAACAAACAACCAACAAGCTACCAATTACCAACAACGAAATAACCAAAGCTATCAAAACCACAATACAAGACCCAACTTTCAAGGGTCTAACAATCAAGCTAATGCCATCAATGTAGCTGTAGGGAAAAAGCCCAGATTCCAACCTGCACTTAGAAACTATACACCCCTTGGTGAGCCATTGGATGTTATTTTTGAGAAATTGGCTAAGGAAAACCTCATCAAATTTCCTCCTACCCAGCAAATTGATCCAAGCCAATCCAAAGCTGCATGGTACAAGGACAATGAGTATTGCAAGTTCCATAGGGTAAACGGTCACACCACCCTCAGATGCATGAAACTGAAAGACTATGTGCAAGACCTCATTGATTGGAAGGAAATCACTGTTGGTGCCCAAACCTCTCCCAATGCAGGCTTACAGATTTATCAAAATGCTTTTCCTCCACACAACAACCAAAATCTTGGAAAAGCACCTATCCAAAACAACACCAACAACCGCCAGCCAAACCAACAGCATGGGAAGAACAATGACCACACTTCATCCTATATAGACTATGGTAGCCTTATAGGTTGTATATCTGAGAAAGAGCCTTCTGTCAATGTTATCAATATTCGAGAACCAGACAATGAGTGTGCGGTCACCACTCAAAGAGCACGATTTAACATCGCAGGCCCACCAGTTTCATCAACACCATCAGCTCCATCAAAAAGCCAGTACAATATCTTGGAACACCTTGGGAACATGCCAGCCCAAATATCCATTTTAGACCTTCTCCACACTAGTCCTGTGTACAAAGACATCCTTGACAGTGCTCTCATAGAATCCTGTGTCCCTTCTGATATCAATGCTACTGATTTTCGTAATCTTGTTGGACACCTTTCATCCTCATGTGCCCTACCTTTCAAACCCACCGACATACCCGCGGTTGAACCAGATCACACCCTTCCGCTTCGTATAGCCATCATGGTATCCAATTTTGCTGTGAAAAGAGTAATGATAGATAATGGATCAGCCTTGAACATTTGCACCCTAAAATTCATAAAACAAGCTGGGTATACTGAGGCAGATATGATCAGTGAGGTTATCACCATCAAAGCTTATGACAACTTGGAAAGGACCACAGAAGGGACTATTTTGTTACCAATCAAGGTTGGGCCAGTCATTCAAGAGACAGTTTGCCATGTTGTTGATCTAAACCTACCATTTAACATCCTCCTCGGTCGCCCATGGATTCATGCTATGAAGGCCGTTCCATCCACCTACCATCAGTGCATCAAATTTTCGCATCAAGGCACTGAGGTAACCATCCATGCCGATCCAGAACCCTTTGCTTACTGCAATGCGGTTGAAGCTTCATATACAAACCATTGCCCTGGAATAGACATCGGCACAGCCATCGCCAGCTCATCCCACACTTGTAATGACGCAGAAACCATCCTTGCCTCCACCCTATCTACTGTAAAGATCAACAACAAAGGATGTGGAGAATATAGTCTATCAGATGCATTTGTTGTCAGAGCAATCCCACTTGATCCACATACCCATGGACGGCCAACATATCACAGAGCTAAGGAGATTCCACCTCCTTGATACAAATAGTTTGGCCCAATCGCCTTTGTGTCCTCAAAAACCCCTCTTCATGAGGAGCTCACTCCAGATATCAACAATTGGCTACATAAGGATGCACCTCCAAGAAATCAAGCACGCCTTGATCACTTCAGCCAGAAGTATCCCCAACAACATAAGCTCGTCACTGAAAAATGGAACTATCAAGGAGGTGGACTAGGACCAAAAGAAAGGGGCATGCAATGTCCCATCGAAGCACATGATTGGGAAATAAAGTCAGGTCTTGGCTTTGGCATACCCACAACTGGGGGCACCAACGAGAATGGTCATGCTTTTTCGAACATCCACCGCGACCTTGTCGAAATCGAAGACATTCCTGAGGAAGTTGAAAAGAGAGCCTACGATGATATCCCAGACCAAATCTTCCTAGGAGACTCTGTTCTCTGAGAACTATCCATCCATCTCATTGACCTACCACTTGCTCATCCATAACTCATAGATTGGGACCAACCAAGTGTCATACATATTGATGAGTTTGCATCAGAGGAAGCGCTTCTAAGATTCATGGGAGCTGAAACTCCTCATAAGAAGACAAAGCCAGATTCTGCCTACATCTACAAGCTAGATCCCAAGGGGTATTTTGGAGAAAATCCCCAACCTAGTTTCGATACACCCAAAACTGGAACTAAGGTAAATCTGGGACTAGCTAAGGCAGCGAAGAGAACCCCTCAACAAGAAAATCCAGAGCCACAAGCAGAACATGAGGATTTAGTATTGCCTCCTCAAGATAATCGACCAGAGGTGTCTTCTATTCTAATAGAGGATACTAGAGAAGTCAACATTGGTTCTTCAGAGATCCCTAGAATTGTTCACATTGCTGCATCCTTATCACAAGACCAAGCTGACCTCCTCTTTGAGGTTTTACGAGAGAACATTGGCCAATTTGCATGGTCATATCAGGACATGCCAGGACTCGATCCAAAGCTTGTAGTTCATCATCTTGCAGTCGATTCAAAGATCAAGCCCGTCAGACAAAAGCTTAGGAAAATGCACCCCAAGGTGGCATTACTAGTCAAAGCTGAACTAGAAAGAATGTTAGCTGCTAAGGTTATCCGACCTATCGACTACTTAGAATGGATCTCCAACATGGTCCCTGTCACTAAGCCTTCCGGTGACATCAGAATCTGTACTGATTTTAGAGATCTTAACAAAGCTTGTCCAAAGGATGATTTTCCCTTGCCCAACATAGATATGATTGTAGATCTTACAGCTGGACATGAAATCCTGTCCCTTATGGATGGATTTTCTGGGTATAATCAGATCAAGATTGCAGAAGAGGATCAGCATAAGATAGCATTCACTACCCCCTGGGGAACCTTTTGCTACACCATGATGCCTTTTGGCCTGAAGAATGCTGGGGCTACCTATCAAAGAGCTATGACAGCCATTTTCCATGATCTTATCCATAGCATTTTGGAAGATTATGTGGACGATATCCTGGTCAAATCTCACACCTTCATGGATCATCTTGCTGACTTGGAAAAAGTCTTTGATAGGTTGGCCCAATATTATCTCATGCTAAATCCCAAGAAGTGTGTCTTTGGGGTCACATCTGGCAAGCTTCTAGGCTTCATAGTTTCTAAATGGGGTATAGAGATCGACTCCAAAAAGGTCAAGGCTATCTTAGACATGCCTCCTCCCCAGACACTGTGACAGCTTCGCTCTCTTCAGGGAAAACTTCAATCTGTCCGGCGCTTCATCTCCCAACTTGCAGATAAGTGTACACCATTTTCACACTTGCTAAAGAAGAATGAGAACTTCAAGTGGGATCTTTTATGTCAGCGCAGCTTCGATCAGCTCAAGCAGTATCTCACCAATCCCCCTATCTTGGTTCCACCAGTTCCTGGTCGTCCCTTGATCTTGTATATATCAGCAACACCTACTGCTCTAGGGGCACTTCTAGCACAACATGATGATTATAGCAGAAAGAGAGCCATCTACTATATCAGTAGAACCCTAGTTGGTTATGAACTCAATTACACTCCTATGGAAAAAGCTTGTTTGGCAGTTGTTTTCTCAACTCAAAAGCTTCGCCACTACATGCTAAGTCATACCATCCAACTAGTCTCCAAGATTGACCCTCTCAAGTATATGCTCTCCAGAATAGCACTTACAGGCCGTTTGGCCAAATGGGTTATGCTACTAAGTGAGTTTGACATCCAGTATGTGGACAGAAAGGCAATCAAAGGGCAAGCTATAGCAGATCACCTAGCTGATGCACCTCTAGTAGATGCATATCCTTTGCTCACAAAATTTCCAGATGATCATATCTGCCTAATTGAAGAATAGCCCCCATAGAAGCTTTATTTTGATGGCTCATACACCTCTCATGGATCAGGGGCAGGAATATTATTAGTTACACCTCAAGAAGATTACATTCCAAAAGCCTTCAAGCTACAATTCCCTAGCACCAACAATGTAGCAGAATATGAAGCTCTTGTAGCAGGATTAAAGATAGCTGCAGAATGGAATATCACTGAGTTACAAGTCTTTGGTGATTCCCAACTCATTATCAAACAAGTCTTAAATGAATATCAAACCAAAGATGAAAAGCTATTACCCTACAAAGAGCTAGTTGATCAGCTGACCCAACATTTTACAAAGCTTCAGTTTACACAAGTGCCTCGAATGCAGAACAAGGCAGCAGATGCCATGGCCACTATCGGCTTGCTCTTGGAAATTCCCCAAGAAGCTACGCAGTATGAGTTTTTAGTTGAGCAGCTCCTCACACTTGCCTATGCGAATGAGGATTCAAACTGTGTTTGTATCTTGGTTGGTCCCCAATCCCCTTGGTACCATGAAATTCACGCTTAGCTTAACGATGGTATCATATCCCCTCACCTCACACGTACCCAACGCCAGAACCTCATCCAAAAATCATCCCGCTATGTTATCATAGCCAATACCCTATATCGTCGAGGTTATCACAATACTCTCTCTCGATGTTTAGATGAAAATGAGGCCGCGATGGCATTAAAAGAAGTACATTCCAGACTTTGCGGTGCCCACACGAGTGGTATTGTCCTAGCACGAAAAATCCTTAGAGCAGGCTACTATTGGCCTACCATTGAAGAAGACTCTTGTGACTTTGTCAAAAAGTGTCTCCCATGTCAGCAACATGCAAATCTTGTGCACGCTCTAGCACAGGATCACAGCCTATTGCACCACCTTGGCCTTTCGCTTGTTGGGGCCTTGATCTAGTTGGAACTATCACCCCTCTCTCATCTGATGGACATAAATGGATAATAACAGCTACAAACTATTTCACTAAGTGGGTGGAAGTAGTCCCCCTAGTCTCAGCTACAGGAGTTCAAGTCTCCAAGTTCATCTTGTACCACATTGTTTGCCGCTTCGGCATCCCATCCACCATCTTCACTGACCACGGAGGTAATTTTGAAAATATCAACATGGAAGAATTATGCACTTCCCTCCACATCCATCACCACTTTTCTAGCCCATATTTCCCACAAGGTAACGGCCAGGCAGAGGCAACTAATAAAACCCTCCTCAAAATCCTAAAGAAAGTTGTCAATGATTCCGGCCGTGATTGGAACCTTCAAATAAATCTAGCTCTATGGGCCTATCGAACTTCCTTCCGTACATCCACAGGCACAACTTCATACTCCCTAGTCTATGGTGCCGAAGTGATATTACCTATAGAAGTTGAACTTCCCTCACTACGCATATCTTTGCGAGGGAAAATCTCAGATGAAGAATACAGAGTAGCTCGACTCACCCAGCTAGATCTCTTAGACGAGAAGAGACAACAAGCCTATGACCATCTCACAGTCTATCAAACTCATCTCAAAAGGAATTTCAACAAGAAGGTGCTCCCATGAAACTTTCAGCCAGGTGACATGGTCCTCAAAGAAAATATGAAAGTCCAAGCAGATCGAGAAAAGAAAGGCAAGTTTGAACCTACATGGCTTGGTCCCTATGTGGTTACTGCCTCCTTTGGCTCCAGAGCCTATCAATTATCTACACCAGAAGGAGAACTTTTGAATGATCCCACTAACATCATTCATCTCAAGAAGTTCTATGCTTGAAGATCCTTGGTATACCCAGCTTTTGAGAAAATACAAAAAAAAAATAGTAAAGAGAAATAAGCGTCCAATGGTGAAAACTTGGCAATTCAAGCGCCTTGGATAGGTACCTTGGTGAAAACCTGGTAATTCAGGCGCCTTGTGTGCTAAAGACTAATCCATTATCTATCACTATCCTATCCCTCATCCATCCACCCACCATCCCATAAAACACCTGCTTGTTCCCTTGGTGTTCCAATCAAATATCCAAAATCTGATGGATCTTGTCAATACCTCCTGTACAGCTTGTAAATCTTGTACCAAAGCTTGTATTATACCTTGTAAATCTTGTACCATACCTTGTATATATCCAAATCTTGTCCAAAGCTTGTACCATATTCTAGCTTGTAAATAATCTTGTATCCTATCACATGCACACACAGAATCCCATTTTCCTTAAGCTTTTCACAAACCATCTACCTATCCACCTATCAACTATTATAGATACCCCATCCTTCACAAACATTTCCATCTCACAAAAAACCAAAACATGAAAAAACTTATACATTTGTAACATATCTTGGTCTATCAGCTTGTATATCCTCTTTAGCTTAGTATCATTGTATCTATCCAGCGTTTGTGTCAGTTTGTCCTTGATCAACATCTTGCACACATCGCACACCTTGGTTAGATATTCCAATGCATCCTTTAGCTAGATCTCCTGTCACCAAAGTGTTATCCTTCTTAGTTCAGCTTGCCAGACGCATCACTCATCCAGATCCATCAGCTTAGGTGCTCTCTGATAGATTTTTGCAGGATATAGCTTTCCTCATGTCTGATCTTGGTCCGTTAGTACCTCGTCCTACCCATCTCGTTGGCAAACAGTTCTCTTTTGGATTTTCACTTTCTTTTGATTTGGGATCTTCCCTTTTGGGTCTTGAAATATCTTTTCCAAGCAATCTCCTTGTTCCCTCCTCAAGGTTGCCATGATCTTCCATATCATGGTATGCTGCGAATGGGGCAATTAGAGCGTAAGGTCTTGATCAGGTCTTTTGCTTGTTTTCTTTTTCTACTTGTGGGTTACCTGGTGTTGTTTCCACGCTGCTTCCTCTGGGATTCATGTGTGATACTGGGGCAATCCTTGTGTGTTTGTTTTGAGTCAGTTTGTCAGTCCTCTGGACGGTTGGTGAAAAGGCCTTGATGTTCTTGGTAACCTTGGCAATTAACCAACAGTTCTATAGCAAATCTAGTGCTCAACTACATGGTGGTACTTCTCTTTGAAGTATCCCCCCACTCAAAAAGCTTCAATGGATTCCTTTTATAGCGCTCCGCTCCTCCATCTCCCCCCCCCCCAATCTTGGAAAGTCTTAAGCTTGCTTAACTATTGTGCCTTTGATTTCCCTTTATCATTCTCCCGTAGTGAGAGTTTGAGCTAATTCAGCCCCTTCTCTTTGCCAACCTGCATCTCAGCTCACCTCAATTTTTTGTACTTTTCAAGAAGTCATCGAGCCTCATTTCTCTCCCCGTCGCCTTCTTGAGGGGGCATCATCTAAGTCTAGTCTCTCCTCTTCTTATCCGAGACTGGGGCAACCTTGTTGCTAAAACATCTTCCTCATGTCATCTTCATTCAAACTTCTTTGAAATAGTGTTGTCTCAACACTATGTCAAAGAGGGGCAAAATGTAGACACCTAAATTTGATTACACTATTTTAGTAATCCTATTTAGTTATCTAAAAAGGCATTATTAATTAAATTTCTATTTAATTAATCCTTTGTCATCGCCTAGTTGATTAATTTAATTAATCATCTATAGTCCTAATTGATAAATCAAATAATCTATTATTTATCAATTAAATCCTTTTCTCCTATTCCAAAAATCCCCATTTATTAAATAAATCTATTTGATAAATGAAATCCTCAAATTCAAAAACCCCTAACCTATCTCTAATCCTCCATTTAGCCTAATCCACCCCATCCACCCATACTAACCAAGCTTAGCCACTAACTCACCCACCCTCATTAATGACATCCACTTGCACATCTCTAACATCCCTAATCTAATCCTAAACCCAAGCCTAATCCACCCCCTAATGTTGTCACATTCCTTAAACAAGTTTAAGACTTTCCTAATCCAAACCAAAGTCTCCCCTCAAAAAACCCAACCACTAAGTCATGATTGCTCTTACAAAACATAAAAGACTCTTACAAGCCCACTCATGACTCTTACATCCATCTTACACACTCTTCCCTCTTCCACACTCATTCCTCTTACATCCCTCTTACATACTCAACCCCACTCATCATGACTTTAACCAACCCTTTACCCTACCCTCACACACTCATCCTCTTTGTGACAAGTGTCACCTTCCCATTGGTGCTAAACAAGCACAATCCATGTGCTCCCCTTTGAGTGCATCTTAGCCCTCCTTAAGCCTTCATCCATCCTTGCATCTAAGCCCTCCATCTCTCTACCCCTTAGCCTATAAATTGAATCCCATCCCAAGCCATTTCATCAACAATCTTTGAGCTAAAGTTACCATGCTATTTTGAGAACCGAAGCCATCAACCATACCCTTATAATGCCAAATTGAGAGCTCACAAAGCTACCAATTTTCCATTACCCATCTCCATTGAAGCAGCTTTTGAGCATCTTGAGCATACATCCACAGCAAAAGGACACATCTACAGAATCAAGAAAGCATGGAGTGCTTTTTCTTGTGAGGTTTGCACTTCTTGTTTTCTTCCTTTGTCTAAGCATATATGTGAATTTATTTTTTGGTTTGTGAATGTTTACTTCATTTGTTAATCTCTTACCCTCCTTTTCTTATGTCTTTGGACACATCTCCTTAGTCAACTTCAAATGACCAGGTAAAGGTGTGTTGACAAGTTTAGCATTCTGCATAGAGAAATGTTGCAACACCTTCACAATATAATCAACCTAAGATAAAGTCAATTTTCTATTCTCCCTATCTCTACAAATATTCATACCAAGGATTTGTTTTTCTGCTCTCAAATCCTTCATACAAAATGCATGTGCTAACTGACATTTCAGCCCATTAATGTGATCCATGTTAGACTCAAATACAAGAATATCATCAACATATAAACATAAAATAATGTAGCTATCATCATCCAACCCCTTTAAATAAACACAATGATCTGAATGACACCTACTATATCCATGCTCATGCAAAGAACTATCAAATTTTAGATACCATTGCCGAGGTGCTTGCTTCAAGCCATATAAACTTTTCTTCAATCTACACATTGAGTTCTCCTTACCGTTGACCTCAAATCCCTATGGCTATGCCACATATATCTTTTCATCCAAATTACCATGAAGGACAACTATTTTAACATCAAGCTACTCCAAATGCAAATCTTTAGTAGCCACAATATTTAAAACAATACGAATAGAAGTCATTTTTACAATAGGAGAGAATATCTCTGTAATGCCCCGCTAAGGGATCCAAAAGAAATAACTTAAAGTTTTACTAAGTTTGCCAAACATTTTTTATTTTAAACAAGAAAGACAAAACATACACATCAAACACATAGTAGTGGAAGCAATAACATACAATCAACTAAAAGCATACATAACAAGTTACATTCCTTAAGGATCCCATGATGTTGAGTCACATTTAAATCTAACTAATACTAACTCTAACGACTACCACATTCATATGAAAGAATAATTAAAAAGTCCAATTTCCATTTAAATAATATACATTTGTTCTGAATGCCTCTTGGCAAATAAAATTTGGATTGCTCAATCATCCACTATACATGTCACAAGGTATGAAAGGCTAAAAGAATATACATATGTAGAAAATAGAAATACATCATCCTCTTTAGATCCATGATATATGGTACAATAAAATAAATGAAACCATCCACCATACATGATATATCCATCCATCATAAAAGATGTAAACATCCATCATGAAATATAACTATTTATCATAATGATACATAGATAGAATGAAATGAAATGCAGATAAGGAAGCTCTAGCCACGGTGACTACATATGGATCTCAATGGTAAGAGTAAAAAGCACTACCACCCGACTGTGTGGGACCTAAATGGCCCACTCCCACTGCGTTGAGGAGATAGTCTCAAGTCTCAAACATGATATCAAACCAAATATAAAAATACTCTCTAAGTCCAGGAAATCCTAAAAGTATTCTATCTCAAAGGTTTTAAGATAGGTCAACATCTAATTCCTAGAGGCACACAAGACTCGTAGGAAACCTATTATGTAAGTGGGCAAGTGTCATCGCACGAATCACACTAGAGTTACCCTGGGAATCTCTTAGGACCCTGGTCCCCTAGTGATTCCTATGCGGCCACTAGTATCCTCTCATACTGACAAGGCATACTACAGATACAAGGTTGCAACCAAGCGTTCTCTCTACTCCCATCCTAGTTTGTACTAGAACTCGAGGCATGGGCGAGAACATATAAAGACTCTTATTAGGTTCATTTTATTCCCATTTAGTATAATGTTTTCACTTATTAAACAACTTACAATGGGTTACCTTGGGAACCACTTAGGGCCTCGACCCCTATTGCAAGCCACTTCCTAACAGTACATGTAGATTACCTACCCTAGGCTCATAAAAATATAAATCAAATAATCATATAAAATCACCTCAACCCTATACAACTGATTGGAAAGCATCAAAAGATAATAACGCATCAATTCTCCATGAGTAATTGAGAAGCATCCCAAAAATACTGATCAAAGACTCCAAAATGGTCAAGTCAAGTAGGTCATACATTCACCTTAGTGTCACACAAGAACACTGACAAACAACAATGAACATTAGATCAATACACATCATAGAGCATACCAGACACATTACCATGGTTGGGTTTAAAAGATCAAAGATCAAATATCATAACATCACAATCACATAACTCCTGAGCCTCTGGTAGACGTCCTAAATTGGTCAACAATCTAGTCAACCCAAAATCCAAAGTACAGACAACACACAGATAACAGAGTGGTCTCATAGTCTAGTTTGATATGAAACATGTAGTTGAATTAACAGTAGGGCTTCAATTTTCTTTTTATTATAAGATTTCGAGTAGATAAAATTCATAATTTACTCTTACCAATTAACCCTTTCTTATAGTCAAATAAAATGCTCGATTACCCTTATTCAATTTTAAGTCAATTATTCAAAAATAATTTAGGGTAATTATTTATTTAAATTATTAAATAATGATTATTAATTTTTTTAAAAATAAAAATAATTTGCAATTTTAAAAAAGCAAGATTAATAATAATTAAGTAAACCTCTTTGTTTCTTATTAAATAACTACCATTTTAAAATAAATAAATAAAATTAAATCTAATTAAATTAATTCATTTATTATATATATATTATAATAATTATACTTTAATTAATTATTAAAAAATTGTTAATAAAATTATATTTAATAAATATTAATTAAAAATTAATATCATATAATATTAACATAAATTTAAATAAATTTAAAATTTAATAAAAAACTAAATTTTACAATTTAGATTTTTTTTTAAATGGCATAATTTTAATGGTCGTTAGCCTTCCCTTAAAGGGATGGTTGTGGTGTGCCCTGTTGCAGCAGGCTTGAGGTCGTAGTGTTACGCTGTACCACTGCTCCCACAGTCGCACTACGTACATAATTCGTAGCAGTGGGGGGTGTGGAAAAATCCACCCTCCCACATAATTTTTTTTGTATAAATTTTCTTTTTTTAAATATTATATTATAAAACAAATAAACAATCCCCCCTCCTCCCTGCCCCCCATTTAAAATTTACTTCTTTTTTTTTATAACAATCCTAACAAATCTTTGATAGGAAAAATACGGCCAACTAGTCAATTTTTTCCATTTAAATTTTCGATTTCAATACAAAACCCTTCCCTGTTTAAATTTTCACTTTCTTAAAATCCATTGAAAGAAGGATAACATCAATCTTTATTTTCTCGTAAACAATAGATTTACATTCATACTAGAAATAATATTGAAACATTCATCGCAAGAATTCTTCAAATAAACATTCGGCAGACACGATGAAGACAAGAAAGAAAGAGCGTAATAAATTTAACGAATAATCACAAGCGTCTACCTAGACACTGATGCTAATCACTACGCCCAAGAAAATTGTAGAGAAGTTCCTCCTCTCAATACCTTCTCCTTTCTAAAAATTCCTTCTTCTTCCAAAATTCATGGTCCTTCCCAAAAAAATTTTGTCCCTTGAAATGAACCCTCAATTAGTGATAAGGAGTTCTCTCCTCAAATCGGGGCATTAATTGTGCATTCACCTGAGAACTCTCTACTCACAAACTTAACTCTTTATTAACTTTTCTTTATCTTTCTTTTATCTTTTCCATACACATTAATTGAATTATAAAATAACTTTATTTAAATTTTTACTTGACTTCTCTTTTCAATTAGTTTATTAAATTTTAATCTCATGCACACATTATGCAATTTTGAAACTTTAAATAAATTAATATCTTTTTCACTTTTTGATTTAATTTGTTATATTTTGATCACATGCATACTTTATGAAAATTTTAAATTAATATCTTTTCATCCTTTAATTAATTTTTGAAACATTAATTGATAAAATATTTATTAACTTAAATAATAATAATTTTTAGTATTTATTTAAAAATGAACTCTAAATATATTATTATTAAATTAGATTAATATTATCACTTTCTAAAAAATTATTCTTATAACTTTTATCTTTAAATTTTAATTATTTTTATTTAATAAATTTCTCAATTAATTAAATATAGTTAAATATTAAAATATCATAATAATTTTCTATTAAATTAAATCATTAATTTAATCTTTTAATTAGACTTAATTAACAAATTTTTTTACCAAGGACTCATAAAATAAAATACGAAAACCCATCATATCAATACACATACAAAATCAAACCAAAGGGTTATAATCACAAATTAACATCATTTGACACATTTAGAGGGTAGTCAACTCAGATACTTGTCCTAATTTTCTAGGACAAATGGCTTAAAGGTTTAGGATTTGGACTTAAGAATTTATCTCCCCTCTCTTACCATTGAGATAATGTGATAGGGTATGCTCATCCTGGCAATTTAGGGAAGTTGATACCTGGTACTTGCAACTTGCATAAAATTCATGCATGTACAAACACAATATTCTAAGCTAAACAGGTAATGGTAGGAAGTGGTGCATCGTGTAGATCCTGACTAGCAGGTGACTACAACTCCCTTCCTTAACCACATCATAAATGCCATACATAAATAAAACATACATGCACACCATAGACATATAATATGGGGTAAGTATCCATAAGAAAGCACATATGATAATAAATGTAGTGCCTCTCATGTTGCAGTCTATACTTGTCTATTTTTTATTCGAGAGATACTTGATACTCTTATTTTGTACCTTATGATGACCCAAGGGTTGGATGTTATACTTTGACTTAGTACCATAGATGCTATACTGCTAGGTTGTTTAGTTTATCATTTTGCATGTTGATGCTATTTTGAGATGACAGTAGATCTACGACGATATCTGGTTTTATGGTTTATTGGACATATTTGTTGAGTATGTTATAAGATGGATTCTATGTTAGGGTTAGTTACTTCATTCTTGTATCTTTATGCCTTCTACGAATGTGATTGATGTAAATGGATTAAATAGGTATTTTAATACATGTTGCTTCGACTATGATATTATATGCAATTGCACTTGATCGGCTATGATATTATAAAAAATAAAAAATTATCTTGCTTGTTTTTCATCCTTGTTTCCAAGGATCTCCCGATGGGGCATTACATCTATCTTGCTTGTTTTTCATCCTTGTTTCCAAGGATCCCCTGATGGGGCATTACAATAAACCATCTAACTAATCATCATCATTAATTGAAAATACTATAATGATCATCATGCATATATGAAGTATAGAGTACCAAGTAATCTCAGCATATAATCAACTGAATCTAAAACAATATCTGAAAATCTCAAAACAATGCTACTAATAATCAAGCATAAAACTGGCCTAAAAGAGTTTGACAATAATAATAAAATGTAAACTAAGGGTAGGCACTACAATCTCATAAAAATCAATGCCTTTTTTCTGTGCAAATCCTTTTACCATAAACCTAGCTTTAAATCTTTTCTTATCTCCATCCTCTTCTTTCAAACCATAAACCCATTTATTCTATATATCTCATTTACTTGCAGACAACTTGCACAAATCCCAAGTCTTATTTTTCAGCAAGGAGTCTATTTCATCTACCATTGTAGACTCCCACTGAATCTTAGTAGCCACCTACACAACTTCATCATAACATTCTAGTTCACCAACATCAATAAGTAAAATAGAATATAAAGAGGGAGAAAATCTTTTCTTAGGTCTACTTAGCCTTGTTGACCGTCTAACATTCATTGGTGTCTATGATATTTGTTGTTGTGGTTGTTTCACATCATTAGGAATTGTTGGAACATCATCTTTTGGAGTATCATCCAACACTACATAATTGTCTTCTTTCTTCTCATGTTGCTAGAACATATCTTTGTACAACACTTTCTCATTGAATATGACATCCATTCTTCTTACAATTTTATAATTTTCAAAATCCCAAAGTCTATAACCAAATTCATCAATGCCATATCCAATGAATACACATTTCTTTGACTTAGCTTCTAGCTTGGTTCTATTTTTAGAATGAAGGTTTTGAGAAAAGAATAACTCACCTTCTTACCACTCCATGCTTCCTCTGGAATACCACAACCCAAAGGAGTAAAGGGACCTCTATTAATCAAATATAAATAGTATTAGCATTTTTCCACACGTTTAAGGGAAACCCTATTAGAAATATGAATTACTAAGGGGCGAGGGGGGGGGGGTGGTGTTGGTGAATTAGTAATCTACAAACTTTAGTCACCAACTGTATATTATTTCTTACTTTAAACCATACATAACAAAGTAATAAAGTAATGCTGAACAATAATAGTAACCATGCACAAAGATAACTCATAACACCATATTTTGTTAGCTAGAGAAAACCCTCGGTGGGGATGATACCCACTAGATAATATACTGATATATAAGTTCCTTGTTAGAGGATAGACACTGTTAGGAGTCAATGAGAAAATTCAGTATAAAGAGTCCCTATTAGGAGACTTTGAATCCCTATTAAGAGATTCCAACCCTATTAGGAGTTGTAGTATAGTAGATGCAAGATGAGCCCACTACCCAAACATGCACTTCCATTTACAAGAAGAGCTCACTGCCCAAACAAGTAATCATGCTTTTGGAATATAAGTAGTGTAGCTTCTTCTTTGACTAATCTTTGATCTTCAACTCAATCTCAGATCACAAATAACTTTACAAAACTTTTCATATATTGCTTTCGCAAAAGTTCGCATACAATTGCTCAACACAATTTCTCCAAGATAGCCCACTTGAATTTATAATATGTCATTTGCACAAATACCATGCCTTTACACAAATTGCTACTAGGCTAGCTAAGATCACAATACACTTTTCCAACTTAGAGTAAACATCTAGGATGTTGAACCTAATTGGACAAGTAATTATTTTGTAAACAAAATAATTCTTTTCCTTCAAATTCGCTATCCTATTTCATTAAAACACAAATTTCACTTTTTGGTATAGTTTGTACTAACTTTTGAGGTTATACATGTCATCATCATGTATACCATCTCCATCTAACTTCGCTAGTCATAATATGACATCAACAACAAGTTATAAACAAAACAATATAATGTTGTATACCAAATTCCATACTTAGACAATTTTTTGAGTACCAAAAGATAAGTATCCTTATTTTTGAGGTTTCCTGTAAGCATGTACATAATGTCTTTCCATAAATGACAAAAATTACATATCTTCACTAGCCAATTGTCAACAATCTCCCCCTTTGGCATTGATGTCAACAAAATAGGGAAAAATGGCTAAGTATCAAAAGCTTAAAATAAACAACACATTCACATTACATCTATTACAATTTTTCCATCATACATATGCTCCCCCTTACAATATGCTTTACAGAATAATTTTCTCCTGTTTACCTGATTTACAATTTTGCATTTTATCTCTCCCCCTTTGACATCAATGACAAAGGTCAAAATGTCAAAAAATGTCCATCTATTGTAAAAAATGTTGTCCTTCTACTGTAAGATGATAGAATCTTCATGCAATCATCAAAATTTTCCTTATGATTATCCATACCTTTAGTCCATGTCTCCTTGGTGGACTCAACAAAGGTGAGAATTTCACATAAGGCATATGATGTAATTTCAACTACATTAAGGTCTAAATACAAAAAGTTAGAATAAGTGTCCTTGAATTTGATACATTCCTCCAACTATTTCTAAACAATGGATACTTTCAGAGAAATATACTCTTTGAAATTTGATATTCTTTTCAAAATCCGTTCCTTTTGAAGTTCTAGTTTCCTAATATCATTGTGAATACTAGCCACTTGTCCTTCAAAATCATCAATTTTACATGATGGATGTTGTATCTGGCTAGATAGAGCTTCTAGCTCACTCAACTTTTCATCAATCTGACTGTCAATGTCCTTAGTCAATTTATAAGATAAGGTATACTTAATGTACAATATCTTCCCATCCTGTTGACACTTATGAAGTTCCTTGATACAAGTATCATGATTTATCAAATTATTCTTAATATTTTGACAAATGGTACTAAACAAGTTAGCATCATGCAAAATTTGTGCCATTGATTCTGCAGCACTCAACAAATTAGTAAACTCCTCACCAAATGACTTTAGCACTGCTTGTGCCCTCTATTTTGGATTTGCCTTTGTGTGTTGCACTGCCAGAGTACTATGTAATCTGTCTATAACCTCCATCAAGGTTTTCTATAGGCTCTTCACTATCTTATTCTTCTGAATGAGTTTTGACAAGGACAAGATCAAGTCAGTTTGATCATAATCATTAGTTGCTAGGTTGGCAAGTGATAGCAGAGTAGATGAACTAGAAGGTTTGGTGTCATCCTCCCTTTGCTTCTTCTCAGTTATCTCTTTGATTCTTCTTTCTTCTTCCTCTTTCTTTTCTCTTTCCTTTCTCTCTCTTTCTCTATTCTTTTCCTCTTCCAATCTTTTCTTCTTATCTTACTTAGTTTTCCTTTCTATTTCTTCTTTTGCTACTCTTTTCTTTTCTTCCTCTTCTTTTCTTTTCTTTTCATCCTCAAGCAATTTCTCCTTGGCTTCTTCTACTTTCCTTTTCTCTTCTTCTAGTAACCTCTTCTCCTCTTCAATTTGTCTCAACTTATCTTCAATATCCTTGTTCTGAGGTTCATTCTGTTCAGAACCTTCAAATGGATTTGTATCATCAATGTTAATGGTAACATTGGTCTGATCTATCTGCATAATGTCACCACTCACTAACACTTTCGAGGTTCTGGGTGCTAGTGAAGATACTACCTTAAGCTCTTCCATCATCTGACTTATTGATGTCACAATATCACTTCTTAACTTATCTTTCTCATCCACCATAAACAAAAATGGTCTCACTTTATTTCTCAAGTAAGGTGCAAGATAATAATCTCTTAATTTCTTCTTTGTCATTAGTCTTGAAGATAGCCCTTAGCATAGACTTCTGAAGTTCTAAATCTTGTTCTCTAGTTGGGGCCTTCTTCTCAATAAGTTTTTCATAGACTTTCTAGTTCACCATGCCTTCAATATCCTTGAGCTTTAGATTATTAGCTATAATGTATCTCATAGTAGATATATCAATATGATCTTTCTCAAAATTGTTATAAAAATCATAGAATTTGTTCATCTGAACAAAATAGCCCTCAATAACAATAGTTGAGTTTATTTTCTCTATCTTCAACTTCTAGGGTTGTTGAGCTTTTCCTATTGATTTCTTAGAAGTTGTTACCTTCTCTACTTGCTTGACTTCTTCTTCTCCTTCTTCTTCTTCACTAGACTCAACAATTGTCAACGATGTCTTTTGTCTCTTGCCTAGTCTAGTGGCTTGTTGCTTGACCCTTTTAGTCCTTTTGGTCAAAAATTCCACTAATCTTTCAAATTTTCTCTTTGGTTCACTTGGTTGCACATCTAATACTGCTATATATGGAATTCTCTATTCTAAAGATGTCTCTGCAACAGATACCAACAAAGGTTGCACATTTAGTATACCTTATTTCATGGTTTGCTTGACTGTCTATGAATCACTCTCGGTCATACTGACCTTTGATAAAGCTTTCTTCATAGTTTCTATTTTCTTGTGAGAAGCCTCCAAGGATGCCTAATGAGCTGACTAGATAATCTAATCATATGTTCCAAATCTATATTTAGCTTTGTCTTTCTTTGATTTTAATAATAAATCAATATATACAACTATTGTTTAATCATCCAATTCATAACCTAAGGGATCAAGAAATGTTTCCTAAGGTTCTACTATTTGTCTATAAGTAAAATCTATATCAATTTGTTAAGCCTCTTCTGAGTAACTATGCTCTAGTGTCAATTGTAAGAAATAGGGATTATTGAGAGGGTGGGGGAGGGAGTGAATTAGTAATCTACAAACTTTAGTTACCAACTGGATATTATTTCTTACTTTAAACCATACATAACAAAGTAATAAAGTAATGTTGAATAGTAATAGTAACCATGCACAAAGATAACTCATAACACCATATTTTGTTGACTAGGTAAACCCTGGCCAAGGGAAAACCTAGGTGGGGATAATACCCACTAGATAATATGCTGATATATAAGTTCCTTGTTAGAGGATGGACCCTGTTAGGATTCAATGAGAAAATTTAGTATAGAGAGTCCCTATTAGGAGACTTTGAATCCTTTTATCCTTTTAGGAGATTTCAACCATGTTAAGAGTTGTGCCAACCTTGTTAGGAGTTATTGTATAGTAGATGCAAGATGGGCCCACTACCCAAACATGCACTTTCAATTACAAGAAGAGCTCACTTCCCAAATAAGTAATTAGACTTTTGGAATATAAGTACTATTGCTTCTTCCTTGACTGATCTCTAATCTTTAGCTCAATCTCAGATCACAAATAATTTTACAAAAATTTTCATATATTATTTTCACAAAAGTTTGCATACAATTGCTCAACAAAATTTATCCAAGATAACCCACTTGAATTCGCAAGATGTCCTGTGCATAATACCATGCCTTTACACAAATTGCTGCTAGGTTGGCTATAACCACAATAAACTTTTCCAACATAGACTAAACATCTAGGACGTCATCCCTAATTGGACAAGTAATTATTTTGTAAACAAAATAATTATTTTGCTTCAATTCCACTATCATGTTTCATTAAAACATGAATATCACTTTTTTGTATAGTCCATATTGACTTCCAAGGTTATGTACATCATCATCAACATGTATACTATATCCATCTAACTTCGCTAGTCACAATATGACATCAATGATAAGTTATAAACAAAACAATACACTGTTGTATACCAAATTCCATATTTAGACAATTTTCTTAGCACCAAAAGCTAAGTATCTTTATTTCTGATGTTTCTTCTAAGCATGGACATCATGTGTTGCCATAAATGACAATAATCACATATTTCCATTAGCCAACTATTAACAAACCTAACATGTAACCTCATGCTCATTGCACACTCTATTATTGTCATGTTCATGCATTTAGCCACTCCATTTTCTTGTGGACTCCTTGGAATAGTTTTCTGTCTATGAATACCATTAGTGGAGAGATAATCTTTAAATTCATTACTATAATACTCATCACCATTATCAGATCTAAGAGATTTCAATTTCTTACCAGTCTCATTTTCAACCAAGCATTTCCATTTCTTAAAAGTTTGAAATACATCAGGTTTCTATCTAAGAAATTTAACCCATATTTTTCTAGTTGCATTATCAGTAAATGTAACATAATAATGAGATCTAGCAAGGGAAGGTACCTAAGATGGTCCCCATACATTTGTATGCACAAGCTCTAATTTCTCACTTTTATTTTCCTTCCTAGTCTTCACAAAACTCACTCTCTTCTATTTTCCATACACACAACTTTCATAGAAATCCATATTAACACATTTCAGACCTGGTAAAAATTTCTTTGAATGAAGTAATTTCATACATTTCTCACTCATGTGCCCAAGTTTTTTGTGCCACGATGTTGTATCAAAATCTACAACAGCTAATTGTTCTCCCTACTCAACTGCAACAACTATTACTAAACATTCATTTTTCTTTGAAACAATCAAAGTAGAAGGAGCAGTATGACCTATACAAAGATATAAGGTGCCTGCTTTCAAAAAATTTTCTACTACAAGGGAACCTTTTGAAACCTTTCAATTTTTATCATTAAAATTAACTACACAACCCTCATCATCGAGTTGCCATGTTGAAATTAAATTCCTACTCAGTCTCAGAACATTTCTTATCTCATTTAGTAGCCAATGATTCCCATTCTGTAACTTAATCTTAACTTTTCCCTTTCCAAAAATTTGACAAGGTTCATTATGCCCCAAATAAAAAAGTCCAAAATCCCCTTAGACATAATCAATGAAATAACCTCTATGAGGTGTAACATGAAATGAAGCACTAGAATCTAAAACTCATGAATTATCAATACTTTCTAAAGATAGATGCAAAGCATCCTCTTCAAATTTTTTGCTTACCACATTTGCCTCCTTGTTCCATTCTAGTTTTTCTCCTTCATTTTCATTTCAAGTCTAGCAATCTTTCTTCTTATGCCTTGGTTAATGATTACCAAAGCTAGTAAACTAGAACTATTAAGACTTAATATTGATGAGGTGACATTCTGTGCTTCTACCTCTTTCATCTGAAATACAACAATGGGTATGATAGATGATATATGTTGTGTTCCATCTTGTTGTCCTTGGTTTACACTTTGATCTACTTGAATATCTTGTGTATCTTTCTCTTTTACTTCTATAGATTGAGGGGACATATTTGATGTTTCTTGTGGTTTCTCTATTGCAAATGCAAGTTCTACCTTTTGGACCTCATCCACCCTCACCAATATAGGATTTATGCATAGTTGTGCTACTAAGGTGGAGTCCTTAAGGGTTTTCTTCAGATCTTCCTCAATTAAAGGATTTATGTTTTGTGTTGAATTATTAGCAACATCCTGGATAATAACCACTAAGTCTTGTTGACTCTCATGTTCTGCATGTGGTGGACTAACACTCGACACTTGTACATCTTGTACCTCCCACTGCTCATCTTCAGTTGTGGCCTCTTCTACAGTTCCCTCAGTACCACCCGCATTACCTTCTTTGACTTGAACTTCTCTTGCTTGTGCACCTTTTTCCTCTTCACCTTTCTTAGGTTCCCTTATCTCTTCATCTTTCTTTGTTGTGGCCTTGGTGGATAGACCGTCAATGTCCTTCCAAAGCAATGTGCTTTGAGTCACCACTTCCTCTATCTTATTCCTCAACATTTAAAAATCTAATATACTTGGGAGAAAATATCCCCTTGTATTTGTTCATTTTTTTATCCATCATCTACTTGTCAAAAGAAGGCATCACTTGGGCTAATTGAGCCTCTTGTATTTTCCTCTCAGTGGTAAAACTAAATTGCCACTTTTTCTCAACTCAATCATATAGAATTTTAGGTAAGGAGTCAGAAATCTGTAGTGGAGTAGATTTAAATGTAGCCATCATGTCATATATTAATTCTTCAACCTTATTCTTATCTACACTCCCTAGCTTATCAAAATCTACATGTGTGAAACCATATAAATATGTATTTGTAATGATATTTTGAAACAAATTATCTATGTTAGAAGAGGGATTATGGCTTACCACTTTGAATTGACTTAAGTCATTTGACTCTATCTTTTCCTCATTTGAATCTGGTTGAGGCATTGACTTCTTTTTCAATCTTTTGTATGTCTTCTTGGTAGGTTCACTCGTCTCTATTTTATCAAGTGTCCTCTTTCCCTTAGGCTTCACAACTTGTGTATCTTGAACTGTGTCTTCCCTTGCGTTTGACTTAGTAGTAGGTACAGTTGGCTTTTGTTGTGGTTTCTTCATAGGCTTCTTTATTTTCTCCACAGTTTGTTCTCTAGCTTTCCTCTTATTGGCCTTAGTATCCTTGGGTGCTTCCTTGATTTCTTCTCCCTCGACACCTTTTACCTCTTCTACTTGATCCTCACCTAGACCTTGAGTTAATTCTAATGGGCATGGCCTTGTTCTTCCTCTTCATCACCTTCTTCTTCTTCTCCTTCTCCTCCTCCTTCTTCTTCTTCTTCATCACCTCCTTCACCAAATCCCTCCTTCATCTTTTTCACTAGTTTTTTCTTCTTTCTAAGAATTGTAGTTGTCTTCAGCTCAATTATGATCTTTGATTTGGCTTCCTCAAAATTACCAAATGAGGTGGCACTCTTGTCAATATCTTATGCTAGTAGAGTTGTAATTGTTAGAGTAAATAATTAATATCTAATTATTTATTCTATTGCTTAAGCTTACTTAGGTCATGCATTTATTTAATACTTTTGTATTTAATGCATGTAGTGGTTAGTTGTTGACAACTCGGGAGTTTGCTCCTTTTTTAGCATATTTCACTTTTTGTGGATATGTGCTGAGTTGTCATTTTTGTCCTCTACCTCCTTCCAACTTGTTCTACAAGCTTCCTGGAGCTCTTTATATTCAGGCTCTCTCTCATTGTAACAACAACATAAAATCATAACATCATTTCTTATTGTAAATACATTTCTTCTTGTGTTTGCATTATGATGGCTCTCATGTCCGTTTAGGGTTTTTTGCCCGTGCTCCATGCTCTTCCCTTCTATGGCTTCTCTTTGACAGGTTTTGCATGCAGGTGATCTTGGCATCTTCGGAGTTGGCTTTCCTCAACTCCAACATGGTATCAAAGCCTTCCTGCTGCTGCTTCGTTGAAGAAATTTTGAAGCCGTGATTTGGAGTCACAAACCCTAGTTTGTTTGAGCAATTTTTCTTCAAATCAGGGGATCAGCAAATTTTTGGAGCACTTTCAACCCAAACAGACATCACCAATGGATCCGAAAGGCCGTTTACAGTCAGAAATCATATAAAACTTTTCAATTTCGGACACAGGGCAATTTTGGGGATTTTTTGAAGCCTCCAGGGTCTACCATACAGATCGTACGGACGCAGAGTCAAAAAAAATCAAAAAAATTTATTAAAATGGGCCACCGCTAGCGCGCCGCCGGGCGGCCACCCGCACACCGCTCGCCGGCCACCATAGCCAGCTGAGCCATCGCTGGGCAGCCTCGGCCCGGCCGCCCCCGCACCGCCCACCGCAGCGGCGCCGCCCTGTGGCCACCTTCGCCCACCAATCTCCACCGTCTGCTCCACCTCCACTGATCTGCTCCGCTCGACAAGTGTCAACCCGTCTGCCTCGCCACCTCTACAACTGACACGTGGAGGATCTGTCAGCCCAGTCTACGCGAGACACGTGGCAGGGGTGCCACGTGGCACATTGCCACGTGGACCCTGTAACGTCAGCACTTTTGCCACATGGCTGGCACATGGAACTCTTTTTTCATTGTGATGGGCCAGAGGCCGTCAAATTTAATGGCCCAGATTGATGACATCATCTTGCATCAGCACCTTGCATGCACCTCTCCTGATTTGCTTTTGGACCTACTTGTGGTTTTTTGGCCATAACTTTTGCATATGGAAGTATTTTATCGATCCGAAAGAAGTGCCGAAAAGCTGGTTCCGAGACAGAGACTTTGGTGTAGGTATTTTTTCTTTTGATGCATTTTTATTGCCTATTTTTTCTGTTGAAGTCCGAAGTCCTATTTTTGACTTCAGCATGCATATCTTTTGCGTCCCATGCCTATTTTTTGAAAACTTTATATTTTTGGAAAGCTGGTTCTATATACTTTTCAGAAATGTAGTCCTTTTTTTTTCATTTTTGGCCTCTGATCTTTCTATCATAGTTTTGACGTTTTTTCTCTATAGTGGATATTTTGACTGTTTTAGGCTCGAGGATCATTTTCCTGGCATGGTTTGCTTTATTTTCGGCTGTACTTTCATTTGTCACAGCTTTTTTTCCATTTTGATCATTGTAGCTATCATTTTGAAGCACTTCTTTGTATCGCACTGAGATAAAGTGTCACTTTTGCATTCTGGGAGTCATGAACGTTGTTTTGAGTCAAGTGTACTTGCACTATTTTCATAAAGCACCATGGGGGGGATTATTGTTTACTGTTTTAGGCATTCTCCCTTTGTCAAGTGAGTGTCCCTTCCACGACATTAGCCCATGCAGAGTCAGTTAGACCGTGTCTTTATCGGTGTCTGTACCTCTTTCCCTCTCTCCTCATTCTTGGTTCATTTGTAGAAGATTTTGGCCCACCTTCTCAGTTGCTTGTCATCACACCCCATCTGCATTAAGGGGGGGTATGTTGTTGTTCTAATGCATCTGTGGTTCGATGGTTCGATAGTGTGAACTATGTATTCAGTGGTTGATCCTATGTACAAGGCGATTGCAGTGGCTGGCTACCTATGCATTTCGGTGAGATGGATCATCTACCATATAGACATGCTCAGTTTGTGCCTTCTTCTTCCATGGAGGTTTCTTCAGATCAGCAATTTGGCAGATTTGCAACTTCTTCATGCTTCAGTGATGTTGCTTCTTCATGATCACTCTTTGTTCCTGTTTTAGGGGACAATTTCCCTAGTTGGAGACTTCTTCAGCTCTTCACTGGGTTCTTACCTCTTTTTGGGGGAGGGTTTTTTCCATGTAGTTTTCTCTCTTTCCCTACTTACAGAGGTTGCATTTTCTTGCATTGTACTTGGGTACCTAACATGGCCTCATTGCCGGGACCCATTATGCATTTCATCTTTGTTTTGTGAGCTTAAGGCATTTCCCTAAGTTGCACTTAAGGAGGGGTGTTAGAGTAAATAATTAATATCTAATTATTTATTCTATTGCTTAAGCTTACTTAGGTCATGCATTTATTTAATACTTTTGTATTTAATGCATGTAGTGGTTAGTTGTTGACAACTCGGGAGTTTGCTCCTTTTTTAGCATATTCCACTTTTTGTGGATATGTGCTGAGTTGTCATTTTTGTCCTCTACCTCCTTCCAACTTGTTCTACAAGCTTCCTGGAGCTCTTTATATTCGGGCTCTCTCTCATTGTAACAACAACATAAAATCATAACATCATTTCTTATTGTAAATACATTTCTTCTTGTGTTTGCATTATGATGGCTCTCATGTCCGTTTAGGGTTTTTTGCCCGTGCTCCATGCTCTTCCCTTCTATGGCTTCTCTTTGACAGGTTTCGCATGCAGGTGATCTTGGCGTCTTCGGAGTTGGCTTTCCTCAACTCCAACAGTAATAGTTGTAGAGGCCTCATCTACAATAATCTCATATGGCACGAGCTTCAACCATGTAACCCTGGGTATTGATGCTTGCACATATGCATAGTCTGCATGCACTAGGAAACAAGCATCATTGTAAAATCTTAAAATCTTCAAAGTAGCTACTCATTACTGATTCAAATTTATCTCCAAGTTGCTCAATTAGTTCTAAAATCTATTGAGTAACTAACTTGTTGGTCTTCCAAGAGAATTTTCCAAAGTTGGGGAATGTGTTTTTCACATAAAAGAATATGAAAACCAATAAATAACCAAACTTGCATGATGCACTTTTTGCTTTCCTAATGGCGTCCAAGTTTTCTGATAGTTGTTGTAGCTGTAACTTGGCAAGGTCATAGGAATGGTCTCGCTTTGCTATCTTGAAAACTAAATCAATAGCCATACATAAAACATTGTTTAGTTGGCTAGACTATAAGAATTTTTCATGTATGTGGCTTAAGATAATTTGAATCCATTCGGTCATGAACACTTGGGGAAAATCTAGGGCACAGGTTAACCCTTTCCTCTTGATTATTTTGTTCTCTTCCCTCAAGACTCCATTCTCACATTACTTAGTATAAATATCCCTTATCTCCATATCACCTACCTCTCCAATCTTTCCAATATAACAACATCTAACATCTTGGATTATAAATACTTTTGGTGGTATCATAGATAATGCACCAGTCGGGTCTCCTTTATAAGAAATTTTAGGAATAGCTTAAAAAGGGGGTTGCCTAGCATTATTACTTATCAATTGAACATTGAAAAATTCCTTCCCCTCTTTCCTAAAACTTGTAGAAGAGCTAGCTATCATTTTGACTACTAAAGGTTTGTGAACAATCAAACAACGTAACTCGACAATAGGTACATGCTCTTTGTGCACTCTATGATCTCTGATAAGTGAAAATGAATAAAAAATTGATTATATAACCCTTCGTTTTGTCAATAAATGCTCAATTCTTACATAGTTATAAGCTTAGTGTAGTGCCTACCCTAGTTTGCATTTCGCTATGATGGATTTCTGTATTTTACTTGTGTGTCCTTGGTGTATTTTCTATTAATTAGGTCTAATTAAAAGATTTAATTAATGACTTAATTAGATGAAAAATTAATATGATATTTTATTATTTTATTTTATTTAATGAATTGGGAAATTAATTAAATAAAAGAATTAAATTAGAGATGAAAATTATAAGTTCAAAGTTGGAACGTGATAATGTTTATTTAACTTAATAATAATATGTTTAGTGTTCATTTTTAAATAAATGTTAAATAATATTATTATTTAAGTTAATAAATATTATTATTTAAGTTAATAAATATTATTATTTAAGTTAATAAATATTTTATTAAATTAAATTTCAAAAATAAATTTTAAAGTGGAAAAAAATAAATTAATTTATTGAAATGTCATGATTGCATGATAAGTGCATGAGATTTAAAAATTAATAAATTAATTAAAAAGGGTCAGGTGAATATTAAATAAAGTAATGTGAATTATTTTAATAATTATTCACCTAGAAGTATGCGTACCTCCTTGATGCACGAGTTGTCTATGACACAGGAGTTAGAGTACTAATTAAGCACATGGTGTCTACAACCTTATCATTCTTATTCATTTATCTAGAAGGTAGGATAAGGCTCGTGCTTAGTTTTCAACACTTATCTCCTGGTTGCTTCTAGAGGATTCTAGGTGCTGCCTGAGAGGTTTTTATATCTAGGCACTCCTAGTCACTTGGGGGGTGTGGTTGGGAGGACTTCTACATGCAACAGATAATAGTGAGCATTCATATTGGTCAATTAAAGTTGCCGTGACAGTACTGATCATTATTCTTTCTCCTCATGAATATTATATTTTACTTTTATTTGTGTATAGCACTGGTTATGTTTGCTCCATTTTAGCACAATTTTCTAATAAACATACCTGCTTTATTTCCCTTTATATGGAATACTCAAGTATTCTAATCCTGTTATTAAATGATAAACTGTTTACCCTTATAAGTGAATACTCGAGTTTGCTGATCTTGTTGGTAAGAGGAATATTGTTTGTATTCATATTATTCAAGCTCAGAAGGAAAATAGAAAAGTATTATTACATAACACAATAATGATAATCATAAAGGTCCAATTATATCCATTCTCATGTACCTTCATGTAGCTAGATTTCACAGTCTTACTTCTATTCAAGGCATTTTATTTTGAAGTGTCGAGTTTGGAAATGTTTCCATTCTATTACAAGTTATTTATCATAACCCATGGGATGTTTGTATTCCTTTTCACATGACTGCTATATAAACCCAGTTCGCCATATATCCTCAACATATGCTTTTCAGGAAATTCCAAGCGCTGACAGGATATCTTGTATGTTTTTCTCCTATCAATGCACATATATTTTGTTTATATATATATATATATCGCTATTTTTCAATTTAAGAAGAAGATGATGCGTCCGAATTGGTTTTGAGAGATATGTACTTAGTAGCATCTTTTGTATCCATTGATTATTCACTTATGTATATAAGAGGAATCTTGACCTATCGGTGGAGTGATGAAATACTATCCTCTCTGTGTGAGCTATTATTATAGTGTATTGCCCTAGGCTGGCAAATATCTTCAAAATCTGAGAGATTCCTCAATTCGAGAATTTAAGAGGGGAGACATTTTGGTTTCCCTTACCCTCTCTAAACGAGTCCTCCTTTGTTTGCTTGGTTTAAGCATTCTCTTTACTGTTGTTATTCTCCTTCATCTACTAGTTCTTTTCATCTCTGGTATTCAACATCAGCTATTTTTAGCATCTTTGCGAACTTGTTAGTTCTTTGGAATTGGCAGACGTTGCTATTTCAAATCGATGTAGTGGTCAAAATATGCTACAAACACTTTTGATGTTTGCTTCAGTATTAATCACTGTTGCATTCTATGATCCATTGTCAAGATGGATAAATAGGAAAGGAGACTTCTTGAATTAAACATTGTCTAGATCTATTAACTCCTCCTGAACATAGGTAGTGCATCTCCTGCTGAATTAGACAAAGACATGGCCTCACACACAACCTCACCACTATCAAAATTGCAGTCAATTTCCTTAGGGAAAGTCACAGATTTACAAGACGTACCATAAACTATTTATTCGACAGAAAAATTGATTTGTGATTTAAGTTTTACTTATGTTAAGTCAAGATTAAAGTATTGTATGTTGATTATTATAAGGTTGTACTGCCGCAGTCTGTTGTACAGATCATCAGCCATTATGTCACGACATATGTTATATAGTTGTATAAGGGATTTTTAATTAGTAACAAGTTTGTTATTTCCTTTGGAATTGTCTAAATATTATATGCTTATATTGGATAATATGCATATATTATCAGTGGTAATATATGTTATTAAATATTAACTAGTATATATAAAAAAATGAATCAATATTAATATTTACTATGTTTCAAATATTATATGTCATTGTTGATGTATTATATTTGTTAATATTATTATTATAGTAATGTTAATATGGACTATTATTTTGTTAATAATTCGTTAATTATTATTAATTGAACAAAGATATCTGCTGGTTGAATTTAATCAATAATGAATGGTGGAATAAATAGTTTATATAATTATTAATTAATTCGATTCAATTAAAATCAATTGAGATTAATTAAGAATTGAGGTATTGTATTGGGATTAATTCTAATTGAGGGTATTAAATGATTGGAGTGTTGTGGCAAGTTATAAATCAATTTAAATGAATGGAATTTGATCAAGATTGAATTTAGAAGGGAAGTGTTTATTGGAAACTATTTCAATTGATATTTATGTTTCTATTAAGTTATTAATAAAATATTGGTGATCCTATCAATAGTTTCGAATAAGTGTTTAAAGGAGATAATGATAAGTCATTAAGGAGTTATAACTACCTAATGTTGATTGGATTTTTGTAACTTAATAGTATTGGGAATACTTAATAAATTCTAGATCGTAAGTTGTGCACTTACATGGATATGTTACAAATTAAGTCTTAAGTATTGTTGTCAGAAAACATTGGAATCATTAGATTTACAAATTGATTTATTGAAATCAATGAATAATTTAATAGGGATCAAATGAAAAAGGGAAGTGGTTAATAGAAATGAACTCAATTTAACTTAACGATTATTTGTACTATATTGGAATTAAGTCATTGAGAAATTATTAACTATAGTCTCAATGATTTAAGTTATTCAAATATTTACCCATAATTCATTTTGAGGAGGTTAATTTCAAAATGGTTTTGGGAGTTAAGCCTTGATTTACTCATGAGAGAGTCTTCTCACTTGTATAGACACATCCTGATCTCTCTTTAAAACGAGAACTTAGGGTCATTGAGTTTTAGTATAGTTATGTAATTATTAATTAATTTAATTAATTATAGAATTAATTAAATTTATTGATAATTGAGTTGTACAATGGGATTTAGTTGATATGATTATCATTGGATATTGAACATTATCATTTAATGTCTTTTAGTTGTCGTAAGGAACTGTTGTTAAGATTATGATTGTCTCTTTTCGGATGCTTTCCAGTTACTCACAGAGAACAAATGTGAATATAGTGAACTATCTTTTGATGCTTACTAGTTGCTTGTATAGGACTGAGATGTTTTGCAAGATTTCTTCTATACTATGTGGTTGGATGTCATGATATGTCCTATGATTCAAATTTAAATTTATGTTTATGAGATTTAACTTGTGGAGCATTGATGTGTACTTGTATGGAAGTATCAGCTTGTTTTTAGGTTGCCTATTAAGGAACCAAGTTTGATTATGATGGATGTTGTGGTATGGGACATAACTGTGATTTATGTTCTTAAGAGAGGTTGTCTAGGTATATATCTTTGGGAGTGGCTTGCAGTAGGGGTCTAGGGCCCAAAGTGGTTAGTACCAGGGTATCCTATTGCAAGTTATGTAATAAGTGATAATCTAGTAATTAATAATTTTGGGGAAACACACTAAAAAGATAAGTTAGGGATATTTGACCCACCCATACCTTGAGTGTTTGTATAAACTAAGGATGGGAATGGGATGATTGCCTCATCTTCATGAGAGGGCTTTCTAGTTCCACATGTGCCATGTTGAGGGTCCAGGGTCCAGAGTAACCAGTCTAGGGTAACTCAACACTTGAGGGTCCAGGGTCTATTGAGAGACCAGTCCAAGGTAACTCAAGTAGCCATGTGATGACACTCCCTAGAATGTAGCCTAAGTCTCCTTTGTAGAGTTTGTGTGTACCTCTAGTGGTGTATTTGTTGTTGGATGTTATATATTATGCTAGATGTTAATTGCTAACATGATTCTTTATATTGATGATTAGCAAGTAATAGATGATGCTATTTACTTATAGAATTATCTTATGCTTTATTTTGCATGATTAGATTTCTTATGTATATTTTGTAGCATGTTAGATTTCTTTCTACATATGATGTAGTATGTTTTAGGAGTGACATTCCTACTATGATAATACCGATGATCTCTTCGGTGACTTGGGATGTTACATGTGGAGGGATGGCTAGGGCCCACGATGGTCTAATGATGCTATTGATGGTTGGGAGGAGCCGTGCACTTAGATTAATTATGTTTTCTGATGGATGGTTATCTTTTACGATGATTTTTATATCCTTATTGATGGATGGATGTATCATGTATGTTATTAGTTTCATTTACTTTATTGTACTTGTATCATAAATTCAATGAGGATAATGCATCTTTATTTTTACATATGTATATTCTTTTAAGCTTTTCATACCCTGTGACATGTACAATGGATGATTGAGCATTTCAAAATTTCATTTTCCAAGAAGTATTGAAAACAAATGTATATTATGAACTTTGGACTTTTGATTATTCTTTCATGTTGATGCGGTAGTTGTTAGACTTGGTATAGTTAGATCAAATATGGCTCAACGTCTTGGGATCCTTAAAGAATGTAACCTGTTATGTATTCTTTAGATGATTACATGTCATTACTTCTGTTGTAATACCCCACCCAGAGATCCTTGGAAACAAGGATTCAAATCAAGCCAAGATATATTTTTTTTTAACAAGTATGAATGCACATGATAACACCATATAGGGATCACAACAATCGCAACAGAAGACTTCAACACAATCTCGACAACCAATGAATCTCTGAACGCCACTACCAAATTGACACACACAAATAAAGCCAACAACGACAACAACAAGATGAGGGCACAAGAAATGACCACTCATCAACAAAACACCAAGCTGGGGTAAAATGCAGAATCCCAAAATTTGGCTAAGCTTGAAATCCTGAAGCCCTAAAAATTGGCTAAGTCTGGATTTCTGAAGCCCTGAAATTTCCTAGAATCCATAACTTATCTCTGAGAGGTCTGAAACCTATCTCAAATGATTTGTTGCATATATTAAAATATATCTTAAGTATAAGTCAACTTATACTTAAACGATATATTTTAAACCCCGAAGGACTACAACAGAAACCCAAAAACTGAATTTCAAAAGAAACCTCCTGAATTCAAAATGCAAAAACATAGGCTCGAAGAATGCCCAAAAGGGTATCCAAAACCACTCTCAAAAAGATCAGATCACAATGAAAAGTGCCCGCTGATGGCACGCGCAGGTTTTTCACAAAAACCGTGCGACACTTTTTACTAAGGGAGGGCGATACTTCTTCTTAAGGCGTGCGACACTCTTCCAGTGTCGTACGACATTTCTCAAGAAGGCATGCGACACTTTTCAGCATTGTATGACATTTCTCAAGAAGGCGTGCGACACTCTTCCAGTGTCGTACGACATTTCTCAAGAAGCCGTGCGATACTTTACAGTGTCGTACGACATAGTTTGCATGGGCGTGTGATACTTTTTAAAGTGTCGCACCATGCTGAACAAATGTCACCCATAGAAACACAAAAACAATCCTAGAAGCAAAAAGGACCAAAATAGAGAAAAGAACCTCCACACCAGGGAGTACCGGATCCACAAAGGCTTGAGGAATGAACACTCGAGTGCAAGAACAACACAAAATGGAGAACATCAACCATCTAAACTACAACAGCATAGAACACACTGAATATAAACATCGCAGAGAACAAAAGCAACATCGCAATGTACATAAATACATCTCAAGAACAAAACAACCAAACTAAGTACGCGGTTCCTCCCAACCGTCAATACCATCATAAGACCATCGTGGGTCCTAGCCATCCCCCGCGCATAACATCCCAAGCCACCGACCAAATCATCGGTACTGTCGTAATAGGGACGTCACTACTAAAAACATGCAACAATAACAGCATAAGAAAATCTAACATGCTAGCAATAATGCATAAGATAAACCTACAGAAGATAACATCACCTATCACATGCTAAACAACAGTAAGCAACAAATATGCTAATACAACAATTCACAGCATCTAATCATATGCTAAACATCATAATAAGGGAATGCGTCAAATAAAATAACATCGTCTAAACATGATATACAAGCATCCCAAGGAAAGCATAAATCACAAGAAAGCATACTCCGAAACCTGAAGTACCAAGTGAAGACATCCCGTAACGGTCGCACTAGGACAAAGATCGTCTCTATACACCGATCCCTAGCAGTGGTGAAGGTAGCTACGCCTCCCAACCACGTGGCACCCATAGGTCCACACCCGCCGTCCTGATGGAGATAATGATCCAACCACAAACACACATAAAACACAACATCCATGGCTAACACTCACGCCAGACAGTATGATGGCTGCAACCAAGAACCTAAGACAATGCAAGGAGTACAGGTCTTGGTCAGACACTCAATAGGCTACTATGTAGGGGCTAACATCATGGAGAGCCGCTTGGAATCGACAAGCCCAAGCTCGGATCGTGCATTTCAACTCCTCAACGGAGGGCCCCGCACACACATTTTATTATCTTAATTTTTATTAACAATAACACATTTTCTTTAATTATCACTTATTTAAAACTTCCTCTACCAACCCCATGGGACTAAGGTCACCAGGCTGCGAGATAGAAGCCCCCTCCATATGCTACCCTACCCTACCCATGCTCATCCTACGACAAGTGCCCGTGGGCATGCATACTCCCATCCCAACCCCAATGATCATAGCTTTCGACAAATTCACGAAAGATCGGGCCTCGCAAGTCACCCAACAAATGTACGCGTACGTACTCGTGTGTGGCGCACCACCATCACGAAGATCATAACACAAGGACAGGAATGAGAACACAATGCAAAGAAAACACCCAACCGAAAGAAACACGGGAAGGACGGATTCTACACGAATCCCAAAGCCAATAAAATTGTACATCATAAAATCACTCAACCAGCCTCAATCCAAGAGTATGGATTCTACACGAATCCCAATGATGTAACAAGACCAAACATCATGAACTCACTCAATCGGCCTCAATCCGAGAGTATGGATTCTACAAAAATCCCAATGATGTAACAAGACCAAACATCATGAACTCACTCAATCGGCCTCAATCCGAGAGTATGGATTCTACAAAAATCCTAGCATTCACGAAACAAAAGCAAAGGTCCAACAAAAACATAACAAATATAAAATCACTCAACCGAACACAACGTCGGAAGTACAGATGCAACATGCATCCCAATGCAACATAAAAGTGCTAAAGTGGTCTGACTGATATCCAAGCAGATCATCAAGGTCCACGACCCACATTGTGCCAAGAAAACTCGAGAAAACAGTGCGACACGCAAAACAAGGTAAAAACACAAAAAAAATAAAAAACTTCAAAATTAAAACCCATTTGGCCTTTGGGTTCAAAAACCCCAAAAATCCAAAAATAAATGGAATCGGACACCGTATGCAAAAACGGCCAGCATAACGGTGCAAAATCCCAAACCCTCATCCCAAAAAATAGGAAAATGTTCATACCCACCCAACCGGGTAGAACTAACATACAGAAATGGAGGGGAACACTAGTTCTCAGCCTCCAAACAAATGGCTACCAAAAATAGAAGCTGAAACGGAGTAGAAACAATAAAACGGGAAAGCCCTACCTCACAGCCAAAGGGGCAAAACAAGAATCTGAACTATAAAATAAATATCTCGCAGAAGTAGCTGAAAATCGTGGCAATCCAAGGTTTCCCCGAGCTGGATCCAACGAGCTCAACCTCGCAATGATCCCACGCCCGTAGCTCCCACAATGAACAAAACAGTAAATCCTCATGAAGAGGATTTTGGGTTTTACTCTCCAACTTTCCAATTCAAAAGTGAGAAGTGAGGAATTAAATTCCTCTTTGGATACTTATTCACTTTTTGGGAGAATAATCGATTAGGGCAAATAACCAGCCAACCTAGTTAAATCCCGAATCGACCCAAACGAAAATAGGCTATTCCTATAAATAGGAATTCATCTATGGCAAAGCTACCAGAAATTAAAATAAATCAATTAAAAGCCCGAAAACCCAAAAACACAAAAATCACCTTAACAACTTTCGCGACAATGCGAACCTCTAAATGCACAGACACGCTTACTGGTCTAATCACATAATGCAAATGAGTTCGGATTTAATAATCACTGAAAGGTTTAAATTAAACATTTTAATAAAGGATACGTCAACCATATAAGGACGACATTGGTAAAATATGAATGGCTGAATCACTAACTCCATGTGCCACTGCCAGGGATATAAATCTTGCACACTAAACAACACGATCAAGTGCAATTGCATATAATAATATAGCCGAAGCAATAAATGCATTAAATCACCTAATTTAACCATTTATTTAATTATATTAAAATAATCTATTTACATCACTCACGTTCGCATAAAGCATAACAACGCAGGAATGAAGTAAATAACCATAGCATTAAATTCATCACACAACAAAATCAGAGGTATGTCCAAATACCAAATAACCAAATAACATCACAAAACACACTGTCATCTCAAAATAGCATCATCATGCAATATGATTAACTGAACAACATAGTAGTCTAATGTCTATGATACTAGAATCAAAGAGTAGCATTTGACCCTCGGGTCCTCTCAAATGTAAACATCACATGAGTAACAAATATCTCTCTAATCAAAAATATGACAAGGTAAATGCCTGCAACAAATAACCAAATAATCGAACAAGAACAATCCATTCTAATTACTTAAGCATTTAATAAGGCACTTAAAACACATAAGCGAACACAGTCATAAACATAACTAACCACTGCTACAGGAACCCAGTCCAGTGTAGCATGGTAAAAGAACATAGTGCAATCTCTGCACACACCTCAAGGTAATCACAAAAAAACCTCATGATACCACATCGATCCTGGTAACCACTGGCACAAACCTCAGTGAACCAAAAATCACTTCATAATCTCAAAGATCAGTCAAAAGCATAAACAACGCAACTGATAAAGAAACATAAATCCAAACACCTCAACGATGTAGACCACTCCGGGTCACAATCATGATCCCATCACAACAAAAGATCAGCAAGGTTGCATCCATCAGGACGACTTACAAAAGTCAAATGGGAGAGGCACTGCATCTGCTACTTTGTGTTTTAGGTGTATGATGTTATCTTTCATTTTTTCAAAAAAAATAAAAATTGTTCAGCAAACTTTAGGTTAATTCTTTTCGATCGCTTGGCGGGACATTACACTTAGCTATAACTATAATATCATTCACACTTGGTAGTAACTGTGAAACTTTCCATGCTTGAAAAAAAATATTAATGTCTTCCATACTTGGTACCAACATAGAAAACAACAAAACTATAGATTTTTTCTAGGTTCTAATCACTAAATTGCATCTCAATTCATGCATATATAATCTTTTTCATATCTTAGATTCTTGGAACTGATGCATAATATAACTTTTGAAATATCAGTACCATAGATACCTCTTAATTGCCTAGTTGGGGGTGATGTGATCACTTGATCCATTAGATGAAGTGACCTCATCTTGACTTGATGTGTTGCAATATTCTTTCTTCTTCCATGTATTGTTCATCTGCATTTTTATCTTCTCAACATTGACATTTTCTTTACCTTTGTTGAATTCATTTCTTGGTACTGGTGACCTTGTTGGATAGTTTTTGCTAACATGACCAGTCTTGAGACAACTAAAACATGTAGCCTCATTCAACCATCTATTGTAGTTACCTCTAAAATATGTTCTAATGTAGTTCCCAAGAACATGTCCATATTCTTAACAACAGTGACAACTATACCTTGTGTTATAATCCCAATCATAGGAATTTGTATTGTGATTTACCTTTGTTTTCATGTTTGATGTCCACTTTGTCTTAGATCTACATTTATATGCTTTGTGTCCATACTTCTAACAATTCTAGTAGTATCCTTCAAATCTCCAAGTTTTTATGGTCTTGTTCTTGCATTCATTTGCCTAATGTCCTTTCTTGTTGCACTTATAATAGTATCCCTTGAATTTATGCTTAGGGTTTTGATTTCCATTTTTGCTTCTACAAACATTTGTTGTATGAACTAGCTTTCCACAATTATGACAAGTGGGTTTATAGTTCTTACCTTTTTAATTCCTTGTTTCACTACTTTTAGACAATTCTCCTTTCTTATTATTACCATATCCAAATCATTGTGTATCATTGTTAGATCTTGGAGATTCTATCAATTTCTCAAAGTATTTTGTGGCTTCACTTGGTTTGTTGAATCTTTTAATGAATTACTTCTCTGCTCTTAGATCATTTCTTAGTTGATAATTCTATAAATTTAGAGTTGTAATCTCAATATCCTTACCTTCTTAAATTATGGTTTGCAAGCATAAATTGATTCATTGTATCTAGTTGCATGCTAGCAAGCTTTTGTACATCTAATTTCTTCTCTTCAAGTCTGTTAGTTAGAGTCCTTTTTCCATCTTCAATCATGACTTTGTCTTCCTTAGATTACTTTTTCTATTCAATCACCTAACATAGAAATACTGATTGGACTTCTTGTTCTATGTTGAGATTTTTGACCTCTTCAGTTAAGGCATTGTTCTTTTACATTAGATCTACAATTGCTGCATCAAAATCACTTGAGTTTCCATCCTCAAACATTCTAGTAGTGTTTATCTCTCTGTATTGTGTGTCATCTTGTTGAATAGCTAGTTCCTTTCTTCTCTTTAATGAGAATTTTAATTCATCTCTTACCTCCTTGAGCTGATGTAGAGAAAGTAGTATTTAATTCTTTTGGTTCTCAATAGTCTTTCCCAATTTATAGACTTCCATCTTCAAGATCTTACCTCTTACCTCCAAAGTTGTCAAACTTTCCTTCAAGAGAACTAAGCTCTGATACTAATTGTTGGAACTAAAAATGGGAAAGTAAACTCTGAAGGGGGGGGGGGGGTGAATCAACACTAAAAAAATTTAACCATAAGACATTCACCACACATTCATCTCATAATTTAGCATATAAACTAAAATAGCTAACTACACATTTGCATCCATATCATAAAGTAAATAACACATGACACAATAGATTTGGTTACCTAGATACCCTCCAATGAGAAGGTAAAACTGGGGTGGGGATGACACCCATAAATCTTCACTATTGTAGTTGTAAAGTGTATCTAATTATGGTTACAATGAGTTTGATCATAAACTATGATCTACCCTATGAGGGGTCTGCAATGTCAAAGGATTACAAAGACTATTAGGTCTCACCCTATTAAAGGATTTCAAACACCCTGTTAGAAGTTTTCTTTGATAGAGGACTTAAACTTACAATAAATTAAATACTTGTCTAAGAGATTTACAAGAGCTCATTAAGACTACAAAACCTATTAAGGCTACTCTATTAGGATATTTTCTCTGTATCACCTACTAAAATGATTTAGCACCATGATCCTTCAATTAGCACACTTCTTATAGATGTTAGATCTTCTCTTTACTGATAAATCCTTGATCCTCCTAATTAGATATGTCCTCTCTGTCCTATCTCTATTTTTCTCTATTCTCTCTAATTGATTCTGTAATTCAAAACTATCATAACATCCATAGCTACCATGAATGCTCTCTAATCTCTTAGCAATCATCTCCTTGTACACATACAACCCCTCTAGGGTTTTATTTCTTTTTAAACATTGGTGGAATAGGGTTAGGTTAGAATCAATGACTGTGGTTAATCCATATTGCTACTTAATTCATCTCTTAATTTGATTGGATGCATGTACTACACAAGGATTTGTAATATACCTCCATACTTATCTCTTAGAATTGTAAAAAAATTATTATGTTGGTCTAAAAATGGTTTACATAGGAATTTGTGTCATTACAAACAACTATGTCAAAAATTGTTTACTTGACATCCCAAGACTCTGATGCTCAACCTTCACTATGTTCATAATGTTGTAACTTGCCTTTTGAACAACTTGACACACACTTTCTACTCGACATTAGAATCACTCGACATGTATAGACTACTCGACACATGAGTGACTCAAGACATACTATCTGCTTGACACATACTAGTGCTTGACACTAACTAGGCATATTGCTCGAAATGCATTGTATGGCAACTAGTGCTCGACATGCACTATAATTTTGCTAGAGAATCACTAGGTGTTTTATCGCTACCTTGTCAAAACCAATCTAAGATTAACATTAATAACTTTGCATCACACATTTTCCTTTAAAATGGTTGTACTAGAGAAGACAAAAAAATTGTATTGTATAGAAATGTAACTTTTTTAAGTCATTAGATTTGAAGAATCTCTTAATTGCTAGATCTTTTAGATGACCCACCATAGTAATTAGTGACATGAAAATACTAACTTGAAATTTCAACCATATAAATGAATATTTTTTAATATTTATGTCAGGATTAAAGAGAGAAAAATAATAATTACATGCAAATATAACCAATATCAGAAACCACTTAGAAGAGAAAACAAGACACAAAGATTTAAAATGGTTCACCCAATCCCTAGGCTACATCTACCAAACAATGAGTCCAATATTTTTGTACTTATCTATTGATTACAACATAATTACAATATGTAATCCCTTACAACTCAATAATGTTGCAACAAGCTACAATCTCATCATACATAGTAACATCCCTAAACCTAGATCATTTTATACAAGCTTTCTATTGCTTATAAAACTAGGGCTAGAATAAGTTATCTAGTATAAAAATAGCAACTCACACCATTTACAAAAATAAAATCAGCTTTTCCCCAAGAACCTACAAGGGGTATTTCCCCTTGACCCCATCTTGGGGGGTGCTACCCCTAAACCCCCATAGAATAATCTAGAGGGAAACCATGCCAAATAAAGTAGGGAGAAATTAATGTATGAGTCTAATTAGACTCCACATCATATCAATCTCCCACTAGGAGACTGATCATACTTCACAACAATAACTTCACACTTGGAGATTGATCACATCACTACTAAACCTATAGTTCCCTGTGGAATGTAAGACCACCATGGACTATGTTGTTTCTTTAATTTTATTTATTCAAGAAGACAAAATGAAGCTAAAAAGGATTTATTTTCTCCCTTGTTACTACCTTTGTAAACATGTATACTAGATTATCATCTATATATATATATATATATATATATGTATGTATGTATGTATGTATGTATGTATGTATGTATGTATGTATGTATGTATGTATGTATGTATGTATGTATGTATGTATGTATGTATGTATGTATGTATGTATGTATGTATGTACGTACATATGTATGTATTTTCCAGATTTAATTGTCCATCATCCAAAAATAACCAAATGAAATGGTACCGCAAAAGTATGTGTTTTGTCTTGGAATATAGAATATGATTCTTTGCAAGATGAAGGGAAATCTAGCTATATGCAAATAAATAATTGGCCCTTTGTGGCTGTCCCAATTTATCCACGAAGAATTGAAGCCATATCATCTCCTTGGTTTCCTCTATAGAGACAATATAATCTACCTCTATAGTTTATAAAGAATTCACCTTCTGTAATAGAGAAATCCATCTCATTATTATGTCATCAACAATAAATACATATCCTATAGTAATTTGTCTAGCATCTGGACCCCCTATCAAATTTGAGTAAACATAGCCATGCAAATAAGCAGTAGAGCCCCCAAAATGTAAACATTTACTAGATGTTCTCTCAAATATCTAAGAATCTATTAATTTCATTTCAATGCTCAATCTTAGGATGACTCATATGCCTTCTAACAACTCTCATTGCATGTTTAATATTTGGCCTACTATAAAACATAACATGCATTAATCTTCTTACAACTAAAGCATAAGGTACCTTGGACATTATCCATAGAAAAATATTGCAATTTCTTCTCAATATAATCAGCCTAAGATAATGTCATTGTTATGTTCTTCCTATCTCTATGAATTTTCATACCAAGGATTTGTTTTGCTGGCCCCAAATCCTTCATAACAAATGAATGTACTAACTTTTGTTTCAACCCCTTGATGAGATCCATGTTAGACCCAAATGCAAGGATATTGTCAATATATAAACATAAAATAATGTAGTTTTCATCATATAACCTCTTACAATAAACACAATGGTTAGAATGACACCTAGTGTATCCATGCTCATGCATAAAATTGTCAAATTTAAGATACCATTACCAAGGTTCATGCTTCAATCCATATAAACTTTTCTTTAATATGCACACCGTGTTCCCTTTATCTTTGACCTCAAATCATTTTAGTTTTTCCATATATATTTCTTCATCCAAAAAAGTTATTTGAAGATCAGGCTGCTCCAAATGTAAATATTCAGTAGCCACAATAGTTAAAACAATAAAATAGAAGTCATTTTAACAACTAGAGAAGACATCTCATCAAAATCAATCTCCTTCTTCTATGCAAATTCTTTTACAACTAAATCAACTTTAATTTTTTTCTTACCTCCATCCTCTTCCTTCAGCTTGTAAGCCCATTTATTCTATAAATCCCTTTTACTTGCAAGTAGCTTAAATAATTTCTAAAAGTATAAATTTTCAGCAAGGAGTGCATTTATTCTATCACTTTAGACTCTCACTGAGCCTTTGTATCCACCTGCACAACTTCATAATAACATTTTGTTTCACCACCATTTCTTAATAAAAGAGAGTACAAGGAGGGGAAAAATCTTTTCGAAGGCCTACTTAGCCTTGTTGACCATCTAACATTCACTAGGGTTTGTGGTGTTTGTTGTTGATGTTTTGTGGACCATAAGGAACTACTTGACCATCATATTTTGGAACATCATCAAATATTGCATAATCATTTCTTTCTTCTCATGTTGTTGCAACAAATCTTTGTACAACACTTTCTCATTAAATATGAAATCCCTTCTTAAAATTTTATGATTATCAAAATACCAAAGTCTATAGAAAAATTCATCAATTCCATATCCAAAAAATACACATTTCTTAGATTTAGCTTTTATCTTGGTTCTATTTTCAAAATTTATATATGAAAATGTTTCACAATTGAAGGTTATGAGAAAAGAATAAATCACCTTTTTACTAGTCCATGCTTCCTCTGAATACAAAAAACCAAAGGAGTAGAGGGACTTCTATTGGTCAAATACACAATATTATTGATAGCCTCTACCTACATTTTTGAGGGTAGCCCAACATGCAACCTCATGCTCCTTTCACACTCCATTATTATCCTATTCATCTAATCAACCACTCTATTTTTCTATGGAGTTCTTGGAATACTCTTTTGTCTACAAATTCCATTAGAGGAACAATAATCTTCAAATTAATTACTCCAATATTCACCACCATTATAAGATCTGAGAAATTTTAGCTTTTTATCAATCTCATTCTCAACGAATCAATTTCATTTATTAAAAGTTACAGATGTATCAAATTTATTTTTAAGAAAATAAACATATATTTTTCTAGTTACATCATCAATGAATGTAACATAATAATGAGACAAATCAAGGGAAGACACCTAAGTTGGTACCCATACATCCATATGCACAAGCTCTAATTTCTTGTTTTTATTTTCCTTCCCACTCTTCACAAAACTTGCTCTTTTTTAATTTTCCATAAATATAACTTTCACAAAACCCATATTGACACATTTCAAACCTAGTAAAAATTTCTTTGAATGAATTAATTTTATACCTTTCTCACTCATGTGTCTTATTTTTTTGTGGCATAGTATTATTTCATAATCTACATGGACTATTTGTTCTCCCTCCTCATCTACAACAATTGTTCTTGAACATTCAGTTTTCTCTAAAATAATTAAAGTAGAAAGAATAGTATGACATGTAAAAAGATATAAGGTTCCTATTGGAAGTCTTATTGGGAAACAAGATATTGAGAGGGAGGGAGTGAATTAGGAGCTACAAAAAAATTATCCTTTAAAACAACTTGATTGTATTCACCATATTAATCATCTCATATCTAGTTTATGCATAACATAATTTAAAATATCAAATGCTGAAATAAATCTAACTTTAACATCCATGAAATGTAAACACATAACACAAAAGATTTGGTAATGAGAGAGAGATAAGTGGTGGTGGCAAGGAAATGAAACCTAGAAGTTCAACCATGGAATCTAGGCATGAACACTAGGCATGAAGCACATATTGATGTGACAACCCAAAAAAGGATGTCCCATGAGGAAGGAATGAATATATCTTTAAAAGAAGAAACTAGCATCTATATTGATATTATGAAGAGCTTCCATAATCCCCAGATTTGTAAAAATGTTTACTTTTTTAGGACAATGAGTAAGAGCATATTGACCTAGGAGCTTCATCAAAACTAAATCCTAATTTAACAAATATTTGAGTTTCCAAGAAACTATAGATGCTTGTAATTAAGCCCTTATAACCCATTAATGTAGAGGTAGGGACAAGGACTTTTCCAACTACTTATGACAATGTTGTCAAGTACTTGGGAATGTTGCAAATTTCTCAATGGATCAAAGGGCTACTAAAGGCTTATGGGAAAAGTTTGGCCTTTTCTTATCATAGTTGATTATGAAAATGCACCAATGATGTGTGATTCATAATTATCCATGTGCATAAACCACTTATAATTAATTTGTACTTCTGGGACAACGCATTTGAGATTTGAAATTATATACATTGACTAAGCAAAGAATTTTTTTAGGATAGTAAGATGATTTCACATGATTAGGATGATTTTTTTTATGGTAGATACCAAAGGATAACCTTCAATTTCTTTGAATGAGTTTCTTACATGATGTAACATTGCAAGGTGATCATAATCATTCAAAAGTAATTTAAGAGAAAACCCTCAAGTATAAACAATTTTTTTGAGCCAAAAGGAATATTACATTGACGGGCATTGTACAGGTTTTGAATAATTCTTAATGTAGAAACTATTTTAAAATGGAATATAATAAATTTGAAAACTCTATAATTCCCTCTTCTTACATTAGATTTCCTCTTCTTCTCAATAGTTTGCCGAAATAGGAACTAGAATTGATATTTAGTACATAAGGATATTTTGTTTAATAAATACCCAATGCTCCAAAGGTCAAGAAGCAAGACCTCTTGTGAGATCATGGGACCAATTTTCTCTTGTAAAATACATCTGGAGTTATAGTTTTCTATTGATCAACTTATTCTAGCCCTAATTTTGTAAGCAACAAAACACTTGTATAAAATGGCTTATAGTTAGGGATTTCATAAGGTATATGAGATTGTAGCTTCTTGCAATAGTATTGAGTTGTAAGGGATTAAAGATCATAATTAGGTTGTAATCATTGGATGATAAGAATATTGGACTTGTTGTTTGGTGGACATAGCTTAGGGATTGGGTGAACCAAATTAAACCTTTGTGTCTTGTGTTCTCTTCTATGTGATTTACTATTTTCTAATATTGGTTATAATTGCTTTTTGTTTTTAGTCTTGTTAATCCAAACAATTGTTATCAAAGTCAAGTTTTTTTTAGTCATCCTCTACAAGAAGTCTCATGGTTGAATGGGAGTCTCACAATTGAGTGGGAGCAATTAAAATGAGGGTAAGCTAAATGTATAGAAGTTTAATGGGAATAGCTTGTAATGTGAAATTATAATGTTTAAGTGATAATTAGAGTTAAAGGATAGATTGTGATATGCACTAGGACCTAATTCACATGCCTAGGGACTCAATAGTCATGAATTCAATATTTTGTCACTATGATAGAAAATAGATTATGAAGTTATGTAGAATATTAATTTGATCATGTTAAGTTATCCAATGTCCAGATGTAAAAATAAAACTTTTTACAACTTAGTGAACCCATAAAATATTATACCCATGCATTCAACTTACTAGATTATGCAATCACTAAAACTTGTATGTTTCTATCAGATCAACTTGCAGAAATGTAAAACATGAAACACAATAGATTCATCAACAAACTTAACACAATGATTTATGTGGAAACCCAATTTGAGAAAAAAAACCAATAATATGCTACTCCTTTTCACTCTTTTGAAGTGATGCCCTATGAAAGGCCAACCCTGTTAAAGGTTACAATACACACTATTAAACATGACCCAGTTAAGGGATTTCAATCACCTAGTTAGAAGTGAGCCTTGTTAGAGGACTTTAGGCCATTCACTTAGAATGCCACCCAGTTAAAGGATTTACAAATGACTGTTATGTCAACCTTAATCCAAAGGATTTCCTTTAGACTGATACAATTGTTAGAGAGTAATAATAGAGCTTTAATCTAATACAACTTACAACTTCTCTTGCAAATTATAGATCTCTGTTTAATCCTCAATTCTACTTGACTTTCATACTTCGCAACTCTGACAGCTTGTTCACCCTTCAAGCATATATCTCCTTAAGCCTTCTTGCTTAACATGCCATTGCAAATTGTCCTCTTGGGTCACTTGATGAAGCAAAATCCTTAACTCCTTCTCCTCCTTTGGTTCTTGCACATGAAAATTTTTTTTCTTAATGACTAGACATTCCTATAAATAGGAAATTAGAATATTTTCCTACTCATTTTCCATCATCTAACTTAGGGTTTTGGATGGACTAGGTAGGATACAATGTATCTACCCCATATCTTGTATCTTCTAGAAACATCTCCTAGAATCCATTAGAACTTTCCTAAAAATGGTTTATATCAAATTATGTGCCACCGACTCATCAACCTTATCTTTTTCCTAGTTCACAAGTCTTAAGAAAACAAACTTGTTAGCTTAGATTTTATGAATCTTTGATCTTTAACATAATGCAACAGCTTGACATTATCAATCTTTTGATGCTCGACATATACTATGTTGCTCGACATCAACTATAAAATCACTTGGCATAAACTAAAGTTTACTGATGCTTGACATCAACTAAACTTTACTCAAAATCAACTGTCTTGCTCGACATCCACTAAAATTTTCTTTCACTTGGCTCCAACTGACTTTCTGCTAGGCTTGCACTAACTTTTCTCGACACCTACTATCCACTCAGTCAAGCTTAGTACAGAAACTTTGTGTAACTTGTTCTTATAAAATTTCTAAGTGTAGCCAACATTTTTAAACCTTAAGTAGATTACCAATACATCATGTCATTATTGTCTTAACTAATCCTTGTACCTCATTACATAATCATAACTTAACCTTTCTTCTAGGTGCTATTATTACCTCTTATTGATCAAATCCTCTTCATCAATCAACTAAGTGATAGTACTTGAATCTTATAAGAAGTTATCTTACTAGAAAATAGCAGGTTTGACATCAATGACAAAGTAATGATTGAAACACATAGTCTTCTTCAACAATCTCCCTCTTAAAAATGATCTTTTCAATTAGATTTCAACAATCTCCCACTTTGGTATTGTTGGCAAAACCAAACTGATCAATCAAGTCAATCAAATGATGAACATCTTGTTCAACCAATCTGACTAGGTTAAAATAATAAAGAAATACCAAAAAGAAAATTTATATTGAAATTTCTCCCCCATCAACAACTTCCATCTTCTAATTAGGTTACAAAACTCTTTCTCATAACTCCCTATTTCTTAGATCATTCATGTGTCTTCTTCTAATCAGAAAAATCATCAATTATCATGTGTCCTCTTTTAATCAACAACATTAGCAATTATCTGATCTATCTCTAAGATCAATCTTGTTCAGCTTCTTTGACAATAATATCTTGCACTTTCTCCCTCAACATTTGTAAGGAATATCTCCCTCTATGATTACACTTTCTTTCTTTGATATACTTTCTCTCTTTCTGATTAGCAATGTACTTTCTCCTTCTTTGTTTTGGTAGCTCTTGATTAGTAAATCTCTCCCTTTTGATCAGTTTAATGTATTTTCTCCCTCTTTGAAAACAATGCCAAAGACATATACCAAAAAATTTTCATCTTAAAACATGTAGATATAAGCTTCTACAGTCTCTTCAATTTCTCACTCTGTCACCTTGCTTGTGACTAATTTGAAGTTTCAACTCTATAATTACTTTAGGCAACTTCTAAAGTAAGATCCACTACATCAATTTGTATAATATGAGCATTAGGTTTTTTGATGCAAGGCATTCCTCTTGTTACTTAAATATCCTTTGATAGGGGTATCACCCCTAGTTTACCTCTTAGATACTCATGAGCATCCTTAGGTAATGATTTTGTGAAGATGTCAATTTTTTCCTTTGAGTTAATATATTCCATCTTCATCTCTTTATCTTGAACTAACTCTCTCACATAATGATACTTGATTGCAATGTGCTTTGTCTTTGTGTGCATTACTAGATTCTTTGATATATTGATAACACTTGTATTATCACAATAAAGTATCACTAGTTTTGTGATCTCTTTCTTCATTCCTTTGAGTGGCTATTTGATCAATACAATGTTTGTGTAGTTGACAATAGTAGCAACATATTCAGCTTCAGTAGTAGATTGTGAAGTACAATTTTGTTTCTTGTTAGTCCATATACATCTCTTGCCTAAGAAAAATTCTCCTCCATTGGTGCTCTTTCTATCATCAATGTTTCCAACTCAATCAACATCAGTATAGGCTCTTAATTCAAGCTTTTCATTCTTCTTGTAGTATAGACCAACCTCTTCTATTCCTTCTAGATATCTTATTATTCTCTTCACAATCATTAAATGATTCTCCCTAAGATTAGTAAAGAATCTTGCAACTATCCCTATAGATAATGAAATATCAAGTTTTCTATGTACTACATATTGCAATTTTCCAATCACGGACCTGTTTAACATTTGACTCACCTCAGCTAAATCATATTCTTTGACAATTTGTGTCTTGTCACCATAGGTGTTCTTACAGGTTTGGAATCTTCTAATCCAAAATTCTTCAATATTTATTTGCAATACTTTGACTAAGTGATTTATATACCATACTTCATCTAATAAACTTACAAACCCACAAATAATCTGATCTCTCCAAACATTGACATTTCAAATTCTTGCTTCATCTAATTTGTAAAATCTTTACATAAAGCATCTTGACCTCCAAATATGATATCATCAACAAATATTTCAAATAGCAAAATACCTTTGCCTTTTTGGTCTTTATGTATAAATTTTTATTATCATTAGTCCTTTCAAATTCAATCTTGACAAGATAAGTATGAAGTCTCTCATACCATGCTCTTGGTTCTTGTTTCAAACCATATAGTGCTCTATGTAGTCTACATACCATGTTCTTATTGTTATCATCAAAAAAACCTCTTGGTTTTTCTATGTAAACTTCCTCTTCTAATATGCCATTTAGAAATGTAGATTTAACATCCATCTAATAAACTTTGAAACCTTTGTATGCAACATAAACAAGCAGAGTTCGTACTCCTTCCATTCTTGCAATAGGGGAAAATATCTCCCCATAGTCAATTCCTTCTTCTTATGCATATCTTTTGCAAACTAATCTTGCTTTGTTTCTTGTGACTTCACCATTCTCATCTAGCTTGTTTCTGAATAATTACTTGGTGCCAATCACATTCTTGTCTTCTGGTCTAGGAACTAGACTCCAAGTTTTGTTCTTATCTATCTATTCAATCTCTTCTTCCATAGCTTTGTACCAGTCCACATCTTCTAATGCATCTTTCAATATTTTGGGTTCCTTCATTCTCAAAAAACATGATTCATTTCTCAATTTATGTCTTATCATTGGCCTAACATTTTTATCTCCAATGATTTGATCAGTAGAATGATGTCTTTTGACATATTTGGACAATCTCGACTCAGCTCTTGTTTCTTCATTTTGTCTTTTAGCTACAGAATCACTGTGTACATATCTATTAGGTATCTAAACATCTCTTTCATATGTACTAATCTAAAATTTAGAATGTCCATCTTCTTCATTCTGTAACTGAGCATCTAAATGTAGTTTAGTTCCTGAATGCAACTTGACATTCATAGGATGTGACTCGACAGTCATTGATACTTGTTGTTGGTTTGTCACTTGATTTGCAACACCTTCTTTAGCAAGCATTCCTTCATAAAAATATACAAATGATTTGTATTCTTCTAGTTCTTTCATAGATTCAGCTTCATGTACCTCTGTAAATTCATCAAAATTCACATTTACACTTTCCACAATTTTTTTATTGTTAGTATTTAAACACTTATAGGCTTTACTTCTTGTGGAGTATCCAAGGAATATAACTTCTTCATTTTTTGCATCAAGCTTTCCATTCCTAACATCTTTAAGAATGTAGCACTTACTTCCAAATATCTTAAAGTATTTTACATTGGGTGGATGCCCATACCGTAGTTCAAAAGGTGTTCAATGTGTACCTTTCTTGATTTTCACATGGTTCAATGTATATACAGTAGTACTTATAGCTTCTATCCAGTATTTCAAAGAAACATTCTTCTCCATCATAAGTGTTCTGGCATAGTCTATTATGGATCTATTTCTTCTTTCAGCAATCCCATTTTGTGGAGGTGTCCTAGGAGCAGATGTATGTCTTTTGATTCCTTTTTCATTATAGAACATCTCAAAATCATTTGATGTGAACTCTCCTCCTATATCTAATCTTAAGCATTTTAGACTTTTACCTATTACTTTCTCAACTCTTGCTAAGTACCGCTTAAACATTTGAAACACATTAGATTTCTATTTCAAAAACATGACTGTCATCATCCTAGAATAATCATCAATGAACAACATTATGTACTTATCTCCTTTGTAGAGGTAATCTCTAACATCGCCTGATTGTGTTCTTTCTTCTTCTTCATATCTTCAGTAGTTAGGGCTCCAACTAGATCAACATGTTCCACTGTAGTCATATATTGTGCATGATCATCAAGTCCTCCAAGATGTAGCTTCATCAAACTTTTCCATGTAAGAAAGTTATCTCTATTGAGCTTGGGTACTTCTCTTTTAGACATCTTGATCTTTGTTCTTCTACTACCTTGAAACTATTTCTCTTAAGGAGATGGCTCTGATACTAATTGTTGGAATACTTTAGAATAACTAAGAGGGGGGTGGGGGGGGGGGGGTTTGAATCAATTATCCAAGGTTTGGGTATACAAATAGAACTTTTCACAACTTAGTGAACCCATAAAACATTCATATCCATGTGTGCAACTTAATGGATTATGCAATCATTTAAACTTTTATGTTACTATCAAATCAACTTGTAGAAATGTAATGCATGAAATATAACAGATTCATCAACACACTTGACATAATGATTTATGTGAAATCTCAACTTGGGAAAAACCACTAGTAACATGCTACTCCATTAGACTCTTCTAAAGTGATGCCCTGTGAAAGGCCAACCCTGTTAAAGGTTACAACACACACTGTTAAATGTGACCTAGTTAAGGGATTTCAATCACCCTATTAGAAGTGATCCTTATTAGAGAACTTTAGGCCATTCACTTGGAATTCCACCTAGTTAAAGGATTTACAAATGACTATTTGGTTAACCTTAATCCAAAGGATTTACCCTAGACTGATACAATTGTTAGAGAGTAATAGTAGAGCTTTGATCTGATATAACTTACAACTTCTCTTGTAGATTATAGATCTCTATTTAATTTTCAATTCTACTTGAGTTTCATACTTTGCAACTCTGACAGCTTGTTCACCCTTCAAGCACATATCTCCTTAAGCCTTTGTGCTTAACATGCCATTGCAGGTTGTGCACTTGGGTCACTTGATGAAGCAAAACCATTAACTACTTCTCTTCCTTAGGTTCTCACACATGACAACAAATTTTCTTCATAAATAGGAAATTAGAATATTTTCCTACTCATTTTCCATCATCCAATTTAGGGTTCTGGATAGATTAGGTAGGATACAATGTATCTACCCCATATCTTGTATTTTCTAGAAACATCTCCTAGAATCCATTAGAATTCACCTAAAATGGTTTGCATCAAATTATGTGCCACCATCTCATCAACCTGATCTTCTACCTAGTTCACAAGTCTTAAGAAAATAAACTTGTCAACTTAGATTTGGTGAATCTTTGATCTTTAACATAATACAACAGCTTGACATTATCAATCTTTTGATGCTTGACACATACTATGTTGCTTGACATCAACTATAAAATTAGCTGGCATCAACTAAAGTTTATTGATGCTCAACATCAACTAAAATTTATTCAGCATCAAGTATCTTGCTTGGTATCCACTAGAATTTTCTTTCACTTAGCTCCAACTAACTTTTTGCTCAGATCGCACTAACTTCTCTCAACACCTACTATCCACTCGGTTAAGCTTAGTAGACAAACTTTGTGTAACTTGTTCTTCTAAAATTTCTAAGTGTAGCTAGCATTTTGTAACCTTTAGTAGATTACCATTACATCATGTCATCACTATCTTAACTGATCCTTATACTTCATTACATAATCATAACTCAACCTTTCCTCTAGGTGCTACTGTTACCTCTTATTGATCAAATCCTCTTCATTAATCAACTAAGTGATAGTACTTGAATCTTATAAGTAGTTGTCTTACCAAAAAATAGCAGGTTTGACATCAGTGACAAAATAATGATTGAAACACATAGTCTTCTTCAACAATCTCCCTCTTAACAATTATCTTTTCAATAAGATTTCAGCAACCCTAATGTTTGAATGTGATAATGATTTATTGCACATATTTACATATTGCTTACATGATTTTCTTGGACTACTGATGCTTGAGTTTAGTGTGTAGGACTTTAACCATGGGATTTAAGGGGAAATCAAGGCTCAAACCCATGTGAACATAACATAGCCAAGGCAATTCTTTGGAAGATTCAAAGTGGTGCAGGGCACCCAGCCACTCCAAGGCATGATTCATGTTGTTAGGAATGGTAGTGTAGAGGTTTGGTCCATATGTTGTAATAAAAGACTCATTGTAAGGTCCATTAGCAATGTGGTCATGTTATAAACCAAGTGGCTTAATGAGACCAAGGAGTCAAAAATAGATTGTTCTAAGGGTGAGTTGGGTTAGTTTCAGCCTAGGCAAGAAGTTTTGAGTCATTTAGAACTCTTTAGGTTCATTTGAAAAAGTTTTAAAAGTTGCTACAAACTTTTGAAATTTTCTTGGGTTGCTTAAAAAGCTATTATTTGGTTGGGAATGACCATTTCATTGTTCCAATGGTCACAATAGGTTATAAACCTATCGAGTATGAGTAGAGAAGTAGATCAGAATGGGATGTAACAAAGGTTGAAGAAAGTTGAATGAAAATCCCTTTAACTTTCTGGTGAATTCTGTGTTGCGGTGGATTGTGCAATCTCTTTTTGATTGCTCTATGATGAAATTTATTGAAGACGTGTAGGTAGGAGTCATTTATTTTGGTCTGAAACTATTTGGAGTCATAGCTTAGGAGATATATGTGGGTTTATATCAGGAATCCTATATAGCTTGATTTCAGGGCTCTTGTGCAAATGGTGCCCTAACTTGTATATTCTTAGGTGGAACCCTCTGAAACTGAGGAATATGCAAGTTAGGGAATCTTCTAACATGATTCCAGAGGTTGGAGGTGTGGTGAGCTAGGTAAGTAGTATTTCAAGCTAGCTCTAGGTCAAGCAAGACCATGTGCTTGACTGGGTTTGAAAGCCAAGTTGGAGATGGTCGAGATGGAGGGCACTTCTAGCTTGATGTAGCATTGATGGTGAATGTATTGAGTGTCTATGGATTGCCATAAGTGTTGGGGGTCTTGGGAACCCATCCTTTCCATTATTCTTTGAAGCCCTATTCCAACCTAATCAACTGAGTCTAGGTACCAAATTGAGGTTTGGGGGGTGCTAGAGCAATATCTTCCAAGAGGCTTCTAGGATCCATTGAAGAGTCCAAAAGAGTTTTGAATAGGCAGAGAAACCCTAAGGTGTTAAGGGAATTTTTGAGAGAGGTGCAAAAGCATATTTGAAAAGGCTACAAGAATTGTAGGCCTCAAAGTGGAATTTGGTGTTTTGAGATTAATCAATCCAAGTAAGTTATGGATTATGGCTGGTTGGGGTGTCCATAGATTGTCTCCATAGGTTGAGTTAGTGGGTGAAGTGAGGAAGGAGATTGCTTCATTGGGCTCATTGGTTGAGTATACTCGATGTGCGTAAAAGGACTTGAGATAGGTCCTAGAATCCAAAGGTAGATTTTCAAAGCCATTGGAAGGCTATAAGTAAGTGGTTGCTATAGGACTCAGCATCACAAAGCCTCATTGTGATGTGTTTATTTTGTAAATGTAAGCTTGGATGTATGTGGTAAATTTAACCTTATAAATACATTAGAGACATGTCATGGTGGTGTGTAATCTATTTTAAATGTGTCACTTGACACTCGTAATTGTTAATGTGTTAATGACATGTCACCTAGGGTTTTGGTCATAGTTACACTTAACCTTAAATTAATTACCTTTCATAAGTTTAAGTAAATCCACTTGGAGAAAGGATAGGATGGGTCACCATCAATGAAAATTAGAATTAAAACTTGACAAGGATTTTTAAGGGTCAATAAGTGGTCCCAAAGTGTCATTTTTGTGAAAATAAGCCACTTATATGTCAGCATTACATTTTAGGGGCCTAAATTTGACCATTTTAGTGCTTAACTAGCCTAGGGGGCCCCTTAACCATTGCATTCTTCCACCAATTCGAAAATTGAGTTTTCCCATGAGTTCATCCCCATCTTTCCACTTAGTCAAAGCTAGCAAAATTAGTAGGGAGAAAGTTGTAAGAGATAGTGGCTTGATGTTTTTTCCAAAATAGATAGTGGAAGAGTCTTTTTAGGGAACTTGGATAAACTAGGGGGGTGTTCACCCACTTTAGAGATAATTAGGGTTTCGAGGGGAGAAGGCCAAGGAAGGGAGCTCTTCAATGACTATAATTTTCCTTTTTTCTTGGATTGAAGGTTGGTTCCCATGTCATTATTTTCATTGAGGTTGCACAATATTGTTGAATCTATGTTCACATAGTAATGAAACTATGCATTGTGTGTTGTGTTGTAAGTGTTGTGATGTGTTTATTGTTGTATTATTTTCCTTGATTTTACCTTTTTTTCTTTGTTTTGACATGAGTATTTTTTATGGGTGTGAGGACTTCACTCACCCTTTGGAAGGGAAGAGAAATCCAAGGTGAAGGGGTTAGTTGGGCTTGACAATGTAGTTGAGAACCTCAGAGTATGGGCTTCATTGTATGCCATAATCATTCATATCTTTCTTGGGGGTGATAAGGAAAGTACTATGGAGAGAGGAATTTAATGGATTATGGGCTCCAAGGAAGATATAGCTGATGGTAGTGTGTTTAGAGGATGATTGTGAAAGCCTTGAAAGGGCATAGAATCTGTTGATTTATGAAAGCCTCGAAAGGGCATGGAAATTATTTATTGCAGATATGGAAAGTCTCCTATTTGAAAAGCACACCTTCACCTATGTTCATGGTTCCATTAGTGAATCATTATTGAATATCATTGGGATGAAATTATTCAAGTGTTGAAATGTAATGTATATACATTTGCAGGATTGTATGTAAAACCCAGTTTGAGGCTTATTGCTGTAGCTTGAGGGTGGTCTCTTTGGAGGCCTATGGCTGGGTGGAGAGTACCCATGGTCTTTGTTTTTTTATTGTAATGTATTTTCATATTTTGTTCTCAAGGGAGCAATGATAAAATCCTTCTCCATGTTATTGTATATTGCATTGTAAGAGTTGGATCCTTCTGTTCTGTCATTTGTGTACTAAATTGTAAAGTAAGATCTTCATTTTATGTACATTTTTGTGAAGGATGGGTCCATGAAATTAATGAAGAAGTTGGAATATGGACATAGGTAGTTGCATTGCAAGATTCAATGTTATGCATATAGTTTGCATTGAAATAGAAATATTGTTTTCAATATCGTAGTTGTAGATGAGATAAAAGAAGATGAGATAAAAGAAAGCATTTTCATGTAAAGGAATAGTCATTAATATGATGCCCAAGTATTGATTATGTAATTGAAGATTTTATTCTCATGTTGTTTCATGAATCAAAACAATAGGTATGTTGTCATTATTTTCTTTTGTATAAGAGATTCTTTCAAAGGGTAGCTCATTACTTTTGACTACTGAAGGAATGAACATGCATTGCTTATAACACACTCATTTTGAATCATGATACAATAGAATGCATCTCTTGTGTTAATTTTATTGTTCAAAGTGATATTAACAAATCTATTAATCTAGATATATATATTGGAATGTTAGAAATAACATCAAACTACTACCAACCAAGATTCTTAAAATCACAGTTGAATAGAGAAGACAAATAAAATAGATAATATAACATAAACTTCCATAAGAAAAGAAGCTTTTAAGTGAAAATTTAACTCTCTGTATCTTGTATGAGAATGGAGAAAAATAACACACAATCAACTTTTAATACAGATCAATATAATAATCAAGTGAATATTCTATAGAATCTTATGCCTTGAAAAGAAAAGAAAATAATAAGGTGACTAGTTGTTGACTAAATTAACAATAACTATAAATTTAGTAAGGAGATGTATACATGAGAGACTCATGATTGGGACTTGATGCATGAGTCTCATCAGATAAGAAGGATATATATATATATATAAAATACCATGTTATAAGTTGACTTGTGTATTAGTAGACATAAATAATAATAATAATAAAAAAAGGAAAATCATATTTCACCATGACATGGTGACCTGACCCTTACTTCTATGCCCTCCCAAACATGCGATATCTCTCCCATTTCAATGCTAGGACATGATTGGTCATAGTCCTGACCCATATGATAGGCTACCACCACTAGGGAAAGGACATAAAGTACTATGTGGTCAACCAAGGAGGAGAATAGAGGTGTCAGCCCAAAATTGACTTGGATAGGATGGGCACTTAGGGAGAAGTGATTAGGTACGTGACCATTTGGTGGAGTGCTTGGTAAAGGGAGAAAAGAGTTTAAGATTAGAAAAATAATTTAATACTTAGACATGGGGGTTAGAGGGGTCGATGAGTAGAGCCTAGGAGAGTGTGCAAGCTTGTCATGTAAACCGTGAGAGGGGAAAAAATGTCTAACCCATGGGTATCACATGACTCATGTAAGTCACCCAAAAAGCTATATATATATATATATATATATATATATATATATATATATATATATATATATATATATATATAAACTCAATCATGTTACCCTACTAATCAAGATCAATATGTTTCCAAGGAGTGGTGAAGATTTTATATATATATATATATATATATATATATATATATATATATATATATATATATATATATATATATATATATATATATATATATATATATAATAGTTGGAAGTTTTGGTCAGCACCCATTGATCATTGTCCATCACCTTCCAAGAATTTTGGCCAAGACCATGTCCTTCCCTAGCCTCCTACACAAGTTCTTGTACCATGTACCACCCCAGAAAGTCATTTTCCACGGGCCTAGTGAATCACCATCTTTTAGCGCATAGGGTGATTGCATGGATAGTGCCATGTCTAGGGTGATTTCTATTTGGTATTTTTGAGGAATAGAAGATTGGGAAGTTATAAAGTTAGGAAATGGGATAGGAAAAGTGGGGTCACATGGGAGTAAGATTAGTGATAGGAATTTGGGAATTGGATGGGATTACTTAGATAAATAAAGGGTGATTAGTAGGTAATACATAATAAAGATAGGATAGTCATTAGTATCCTAACCAAATTAAATGGGCAAATAAGTTAGTAAAGAAGTTTATAATTTGAAACTAAAGTAGTTTAGTAGTATGTTAGTTAGTAGGACATATATTATAATGTTATAGCATTTATTATATAAATGATGAACTTACTTAGATGTTTGGAAATTGGTAATTTAGCATAAATTAGATTAGGTGATGATATTAGTATGTTGCTAAGTGTAAGTAGTAGTTAGTAATAATGTAATTGGTTATTAATTTAAGGGATATGTTATATACATATACATTATTGTAGGAGTAGAAAATGGACTAATGTCTAACATACTATGAGCAAATCACAAACTCAATAAGCATACATTGACACCCTCTAGTCTAACATGAAAGCCAAATAAACAAAAAGGAAGAAACACAAAGTTAGAAACCCCCTCTTTCATTTGTAGCTCTCAGGTCCTTCTTTCTTCTCCATGTGATGTAGCTCCAATTGTCTATAGTGCACACAATTAGGAAGTTAAAGCCTAAGATAGTGATAAAACTATGAGAATACTAGAAGATGTGATTTTAGCTTGAGAGATAGAGAAAAAGACTAAGAAACTAGGGACTTGAAAGACTTAAGAATTAGAGACCATAAATGAGAGGAAGAATGCTCATTTTATAATCAATTTTCAAGATGAGAGCATTGGAATTTTCACCTTGGATATGCAACTTGGCAAGAGATTCCTTCGAGAATCCATGATGCATATGACACAAGATGCCGAATGTAGGATTGTATGATGCTTTGGAAGTCAAATGTGGCTATAAATGGAAGAGGGTCTATGATGCTTTATATGACACCTCAAACCCACTTAAATCCAAGAATCTATGACAATGGAAGCCAAATATGGATGTGCATAAGGGAATAAGAATATATTGATTATTGATGCAGGAAAACGGGCGAATAACTATGGCCAAAGGCTCACCCAGCTATCCAAACCACCCTGCAAGAGTTAACACAATGGAAACAAACACAAAGAACATCAACCAAAGGAGGAAGAAGAGTGAATTACTTTTATTTATTCATCAAGAATATCTTCATACATGCCCAGTTATAAGGCCTTTTTGGGTTACAGCCAATTAAAAATACATTCACATTCAAAGATCCAACTTCTTTTCTTCCAATCTCCTCTCCAGAAACCTACTTAACTCTAAGCCTAAACACTCTATTTATACTTTCCAAAATGACCTACAGATCATTCTAGAACATTACATAAGAGAAAGGCTGACACAAGATCCTATCATTAAATTCACAATCAAAATTAAATATGCAAGTTGGCTCCCACTAAGAACCAAAAATAGACAACTCGACATCCATTGGATAACTCGGTATCCACTAGGAAACTAGTACTCGGCATCACTCGATATCTGCAGGAAACTGGCACTCGGCAACTCGATAACTCGACACATGAAGGAATAACTCGGCACACACTAGGTAACTCAGCACATGAAGGAATAATTTGGCATGCACTGGGTAACTCGGCACACGAAGGAATAACTCGACACATGAAGGAATAACTTGGCACATGAAGAGTGCTATAGTAACTCGGCACCAACTGTAGGATGAACAAAAATGAGCAAGATAACAAGGCAACCCAGGATGCTCCTACATCAATTATGACATACCTTAGCCAAGTGTAAATGGAGAATCCATGATGTGTCATGATGATTGCAATATTATGTGGAATATTTGAATTAAAAATCCCTTATTCCACACAAATAGAAATTAGTTAAAAATGGAATTAATGGTGAAACATATGACTTAGGAAATTGAGAATTTCTATGGTTCATGAATAATGAATCAATTAATTAATAAAATTAATTTATTGAGAAGGTTAGTTAGGAAGAATAATTAGTAAAATGACATAGGATTAAATTATGGGTTATTTAATCCTATAGAGCAAATTAGTAGATGATTAGCGAGTTTGATAAAATAAGTGCAACAATATCCTTTGATGAAATATGACAATAATGGAGATTAACTAGGATGATGATAGATAGACCAAAGCCATGGTAAAATTGATTGATTGGTGAAAATGATAACATGCCAAGGACACATGACATGAATCAAAGATACATAACATTTAACTGACATTGTAAAATACTACAGGATTGAGATCGGTTGATATGGTTGATCGTATTAACATCAACAAACACTATCAATATTATTAAATGGTTGATAACTCCATGATCTGACATTGAGAGACCTGACAATGTCAAAGATTGGATGAGATGAATGCTAGTTTGACCTAGCACTGAGAGCCATGATAGTACTAAGGTCAGATTGATAAGATTTGATAAATTAATAAGTTTCCAAGGCACTAAAAGCCACAAAAATTCTTAGGATTGGACAAATGATGATAGATTTGGAATGTTTGACATGTTTTAGGTTGATTAAGATTGATTTTGATGATTATAGGTTGATTTTGGGTGATTTTGAGTTGATTTGAAATGGTTTCGAAATGATATGAAATTGATGTGAAAGAAGATACAAATGATGAAAGACACTATTGAGATATGATCAAGTTGGCCAAAAGATTAGAGTTAGTGGAATGATAAAATGGGATGAGTTAGTATGAAAAGTGATATAGCCATAGATTCAAACCATTTTTTAGCTTCTACATTTTCCCCCTCTTTGATACAATGCAATTTTGAGTGTTGTGTCAAAGAACACTAATGAAAAATCCACACAATATGCCCTACTAGGGGTATTGTATGGGTGACCCCTCAAGAAATTGATTGAGATAATAAAATGATAGGTCAATTTTTTTACAAGAAGACAAAGCCATAGCAATTGACAGATCACAAATCGAAGCTCAAATGTGAAAGTTATGGGCTCTGGAGTGCAAAATGGGGGTCAATCGGGAGCCCAAGAGTATTTTTAGGGGTTACCACTTGAGATAATGAAAATGATAGCTCATTTTGTTCACAAAAAAGATACAAAACTAACAGATTACAAATCAAAGTTGAAACACAAAAGTTATGGCCTCTAGAGTGCAACATAGGGGCTACAGGAGTAGTTTTGGGCATCTAACACCCTTTGTCTTATATCTTTAGCTATTCCTTGGCCTTATTGAGGAGTATATCAACATCTACATACTTAGAGGAATCTATGGGTTGTGCTTCATTATTTACTAAGACTTGGTATGCAGTAGCATCTCTCAAATTAGCACAAAATTGGAAAGGATTTGAATCACCAGGGATGGTAACCTCCACATTTTTGTAGGAAAACTTTAGACATTGATAATATGTAGAGGGCACTAATTTCATAGCATGGATCCAAGGGCATCCTAGTATCATGTTGCAGTTCATTTCAATATCTAGAAACTGGAACAAAGTATTCTCAATAGTTGGACCAACTCTGATAGGTAAGATGATGACCCCCATGGAGAAGCATTCACCATCATCATAGGCTTTTATTTTGATTCTTTGAGAGGGATACACATCATCCTCAAAATAACCCAAACCCTTGACAACTTTAAGTGTACAGATATTCATGTTGGGTTCACCAATTGTAGTACCATAAAATGGGCTAATGTCTAACATACTATGAGACAATCAAAAACTCAATAAGCATACGTTGACACCCTCTAGTCTACCATGAAAGCCAAATAAACAAAAAGGAAGCAACACAAAGTTATAAACCCCCTCTTTCATTTATAGCTCCCATGTCCTTCTTTCTTCTCCATGTAATTTAGCTCCAATTGTTTATAGTGCACACAATTAGGAAGCAAAAGCCTAAGATAGTGATAATGCTATGGGGTATGTGCACCAAGTTGTGGTGCCAAAAAGGTGACACCATTTATTTTTTATAATTTTCAATAGTGTGTATGTGCTATAGTGTGCATGTGTTATAGCATGCATGCACTATGGCTTGGGTAACTCGAGCCATAGCACATACACGCTATAGCATGTACGCACTTTTAAAAAACCCAATTTTTATAAATGGGCTACATACTTGCAACTCATTCATTTTAACCCTTTTTTGCTACTTCTCCTCACTATAGTATGTATGCAGATTGCATTCAAACAAGTTTTATGCCATCTACCTTGCCAATATGCCTCCTCGCTATTGAAGATTGAGATCACGAGCATGATGTATGTTATCTATCTTTCTTTTTGCATTGTTTGATTTTTTTTAATATTGTTTTGTAGGTTTTTTTCAATTTTGTTTTTTTAAAAATTATTTATTTAGATTTCAATTGCTTTCTTATTAGAAAATGTCAATAATGAACTGGAAAATCCCCAAGAAGGTCAAAACATAAACCCTCAAGATGATCAAAACCAAAACCTTCCACAAGAAGAACAAAAAATTTTGTAACCTGAACCAATTGCAAGACCTCCTCCTGGCACACAAGAAAATATAATAAATGAAATAAAAAGAGGCAAGCCTAAATTATAAGGACTCATTGGTCAGTTGAAACAATATGGACAAACCAATCCAATGAGAGCTCAATTGGCATCATCCTTCGAATCCATTAAGACCCACATAGCTAATGTTAGTGGTCATTTAGATGTTTGGCAGGTTAAGAGGGAAGAACAAAATTATGCAAATAAATTATCATATCAAGATTTTTTTTAAAAAGATATACCAAAAGGTAGAATATGTGCATTATTTAGAAAACCTGGTGAACAAGATACTATTAGAGAGGGTACTAAACGGTTCCCCATCCATTGGTGCATACATGATGCTATTAGAAATAATTTTTTAGATAGATGGTCGATGGTTTTTGATGCCCCTCCTTGCAATAATCATGAGATCCCCATGTATTTCTTAAGGAAATTGTATTGTGAGTTTGTCCTTGGGGAGATCCCCAATTATTTTGATATATTAGACTCTTAGGGTAGAGGTGGGGGGTCATCATTTGAGAGGTCAGGGGCACGTCATGACCCTAATGTAGTTAGCATACCTGTGGTCAAGTCATAGGTTGAGCATGTGACTATTCCTTTAGTTGTGAAGGAACATGTAGAGACCAGTGCTCTAGGGACTATTAGAGCTTTGATGCAAACCCTCATTCATGGCATGAGTCCATTAGTTGAGGAGGAGCCTTCTGCACATCGCAGTCACATGTGCACATCATGTGGATCCTTATGCACATTTGGTAGTCATGCTGAAGATGGTGTGGATGATGGGCTAGTGACTAATTAGTTCCTTAATGAGACATTTGGCATTGACACACAGGTAAATTACAATCATAATAAACTAATTTGATCACATTTCATATGTATAGTGAATGACTAATTAATTAGCATGTATTGACATTGTTCAAAATTCAGGGTCAAAGTGTTGGTGAGCCTAGTAGCAATCCCCCAACCCCATTTTTCATCCCCTCAATGAGTCTAGAGGAATGTATTGATTTAATCATTTAAATGAATACAGATATTTATTAAGTAATCATATGAAGGATTGACAAAAAATTTATGCATGTGCATTAGTTCTCTATAGGACCGTCGACATTCACTATAGACTCTAAGCCTAAACGTGACACAAGCTTCATAGAGGTACATTTGTTTCATGTTAATTTAATTCATTTGATTATATTTTTTTCATGTTTCATGTTACATTTAATGCATATTGTATGACATGCAACTCTTGACATTAGAGACTCCTCCTCATCTTCGGCAATCTATTGATCGTAGAGGGGTTACAGCTATGGTTAGTTCACAACCATTGACTGAGGTATGAAAGAATTTTCTTGGTTTTAGTTGTTTTTTATAATAGTTAGTATCAAAATTTCTAATGTTATTTATAAGCTATTATATTGATTCATTTTTTGTAGGGTCTTGTCACACCTGATCATCCATGAGCCTTCGAGGTGGACTTACAGAGCAATTATATGATGGTGGTAAGAAAATAATTAATTTTGTGTGTACATGTATTTGATTTCAATGTATAATAATTATTGATTCATATCTACTTTTTTTGTATCAGCTCGAGTTAGAGAAGAGCCTCAACAAGAGGACAAGTGAGCGTGTGAGGAGGACCCCATCATCACCACTATCTCCCTCCACATGATGACCGAAGGCCTCTAGAGATTTGTTTCCTTCCTCTCATGGGAAGGAGAAGATATAGTTGATAGACATGTACATGTATAGGCATCAACAAACATATATGTTGGATTTTATGTCAGTGGACATATTCGATATACATTTGATGTATGTATGACATTTTATATTTGATGTATGACATTTATTTGATGCATGACATTATTAAACTTATGACATTATTGGTTAATATATGATATGTTTGTTCATGTATGACATTATTGGTTATCACAATATATTATGTGTTTGTTAATGTACATGACATTATTGGTTATCATTTTATATTATATGTTTGTTCATGTATGACATTAAATTAGATATGTTTGTGTATGACATTAAATTAGATATGTTCATGTATGACATTAAATTCAATACCTAATTAGTTTGAAACTTTAATAGAATATTGATTAACAATAAACTTTATCACTGTTAAAGCATAAGTTTATCATTTCCAATATTTCATCATCATATGATTTATTATCTTGTTCATGTTTAAATTTTTCCTTCTCTATCATTTGTTTATCAAGCTTAATTCAATACCTAATTAGTTTGAATTTTTGATATAATATTGATCAGTAATCAACTTTATCAATGTTAAAACCAAAAATTTATCATTTGCAATTTATGTCATTTTCATATTGATCTATGATCTTCTTGTTCATGTTTAAAGCCTACCTTCTATGTTATGCATCTAAACATTTATCATAAATTATTATTACAAACATATAACAAATCTGAAACTAAAAATAATACATTACATTAATTCCAAGGTTTAGTTATGATGTAGAGCCTAATAGGATTCTCAAGGTTTCATTAATTCCATATGTTAGATCTACCATCATAGAATACCAATTGTAATGGGCACTCACATGCATTCCAATGCATATATTTCCTTACATGCACAATTGGTCAATGGTGTACCTTATAGAAGATAGAATTGTATAGGTAGAATTACTCAATCTTGTACTACACTAGATAAGATGTTCTCTATTATGCATAATGTTTAGCTTTGGCATTGTTTCTAAGAGTGTTTCAAGGTTGGGAACCACTTCAACATCCTTTGCATGGTTTAGAGGTAATGTCATTGTGGCAAAGGCTTATGCAAGGGAACAAGCCTCATGATTTTGGCATTTACACAGAAGAAAAACTTGCTTCTTCAACTCCTTACACTCAACTCTTCATTGAAGTTAATCTTATAGTACTGAGAATAGCTGCTACAAATTCTTGGGAGGCAAGGGACCCTAAACCTATGCTACATTTTCTAGAGACATAGGAGAAGTTACTACATGCTTCAGTACTTCATAACATTCTGGATCATATAGTGATGCCCAAATTGATCCTCATAGGGAGACTATGCCAATACATGCATAGTTACATCCTTGGCTTCCATTTTTGGGCCAGCGTATGGAGCCTTTATATCCAACCATTCGTTATAAGTTGGGGAATGTACATGTAGGTTTCTTATGGCTCATTAAGTGCATCACTTCTTGATATTTTACTTCAACCCAAGATCATGTCATCTTTTCCATATTTTTCTTTATTTATGAGTTGGGGATGGGAGTGTCAATAATGTCATAAAGTCCTCCAAAAGTATCACCAACAAACTTTTAACTAGCTTGGTCTCATTTAATGGCTATCGGTCAACAATTGGAAGCTCAACATGAATCCATTAACCAATCCAAAGGAATTTGACCAACTAAATATATATAAGTAACACTTTCTTATGATTATAAAATAATTAAAATTACACGCGAGTATTTGTTTTAGTTTTATTCTATTTAGTATTGATACTAACTTTTTGTACATTATTGCCAATGAAATAAATAATAAAGAAATTAATTCAACAATATGTGATTTCTAAAACAACTTCTTAGGATGAAACATTAAAGAAAATAATTCCTTGTTGTTAACAAACTAATATATAAAATTTATATGGTAGGTCTAGTCATCAATAGTTTTTCATCATTTTTTTATGAATTGTAAAGTATTTATATGTGTTGCCAAATGGTAAGAATTACCTTTGAAAAAGTTAACCACAATTCAAATGTGCTAGAAAATCAATAGAAACAAATGAAATCAATTTTGAATTACTTAAAGGAAAGAAAGAGAAATTTAACTTCTAATTCCCTATCTAAATGCAAAGAGCTAGTATCATTCATTCATTATGTTTGGGCATATCAAAATATTATCCAAGAAACAACAATATGATCCATCCCATAGAAACTTTTGGACTCAAACTTGTTGCAATTGAGGAGGAGGAGAACTTTGAAGAGGAATACTTTTATGGCATCATGTTGAGACAATTATGATGCAACTAGTTCCTAGTTCTTTGAATCTAGACTATCTTGGCATTTCACCTATGCTAAATACAACCCACCTTTAGCCCTAATGTGAGTGGAAAAGATGACATCACATTTTTAATGAGAATTGGACAAACACGCTCCCACAAAATTCCCCAACTTCCATCCCAAAATTGGATGAATATTATTAATGCTACACTTATGTTGATCCTAGCACTTTGAAAAATAGGGTGTATGTAATAGGATTCTCAAGATTTAATGAAACATTAATGAAGCAAAGATCTAACTACTAAAAAGGTTTAAAAAGTTGTTCATCACACTCACTATTGTTGCCTTCAATATTTTTCTTTGATCTCATTCCTTTGTAATGCCCTTACCTTATGCATTGATTATCATTAATGTTGTCTCTATAGTGATGCAAAATAGTGATCTCTATCATTCCTTTGATAGTTTTGACACAACCTTATAAACCTATGGCACATTAGAATATGTGCCATATTAAGCCTACCTCTAATAAACCCTTAAGATCATGAGTTATGATGAGGAGGAAAAGTTATAAGCCCTTTATAATCTTATCCTTCTACACATCACACCATGTTTTCTCCATGATATTTTCAATGTGGGTGAGATAAATAGAAACTTATGAACTCTTGTAATCCCCTTAATGTGTCATTATCTTTGTTAGGGACATTTTGGTTCAGCATGCCCAAGAATGTTCGAGCACTCAACAAGATAGGAAGAGGTTGGGACTAGTGTTTACCTAGCCACCTGGAGCTAACACAATAGATATTTTGATCCCAGGAGGAAAGGTGAGAGAGATTTGGTAGTTGGCAACTTTGTACTGGCCAACACTACAAGTTTCAACATCACCTGAGATGGCATCGCAAAATCAAAATGGGGTAAGATCTCCAAAAAGTGAGAGAGGTTACTGTAGGTCTTCACAAAATGGTCTTGTAGGAACTAGAATTGCATCCATACCTCACATGAGCTTTGAGATATGCCCTGTCAAAGATCGTAGCTCTATAGCATTTAGTGACCCTTAGGGACATTCAAGTTTGGCATGCCTAAGAATGTTTGAGCACTGAATGGGATAGGAGGAGGTTTGGGATAGGGTTTACCCATCCACCTAGAGCTAATGGAGTAGATAGTTCGATCCCATGATGAAAGGTGAGAGAGATTTGGTAGTTGGCAACTTTGTACTGGCCAACACTACAAGTTTTAGCATCACCTGAGATGGCATCACAAAATCAAAATAGAGTATGATCTCTAAAAAGTGAGAGAGGTTATTTTAGGTCTCTGCAACATGGTCCTATAGGAACTAGAATCATATCCATATACCTCACACGAGCTCTGAGATATGCCCTGTCAAAGATCGCAGCCCTATGGCATTTAGTGACCCTTAGGGACATTTTGGTTTGGCGTGCCCAAGAATGTTTGAGCACTGAATGAGATGGGAGGAGGTTGGGGATAGGGTTTACCTAGCCACTCAGAGCTAATAGAGCAAATAGTTCAATCCCACGACAAAAGGTGAGAGAGATTTGGCAGTTGGCAATTTTGTATTGGCCAACACTACAAGTTTCAACATCACCCGAGATGGCATCGCAAAATTGAAAAGGTGTATGATCTCTAAAAAGTGAGAGAGGTTATTGTAGGTCTCTACAACATGTTCCTATAGGAACTAGAATCACATCCATACCTTGCACGAGCTTCAAGATATGCCCCATCAAAGATTGTAGTCCTATGGCATTTAGTGACCCTTAGGGACATTTTGGTTTGGCATGCCTGAGAATGTTTGAGCACTGAAAAATATGGGATAAGGTTGGGGATAGGGTTTACCTAGCCACCTAGAGCTAATGGAGTAGATAGTTCGATCCCATGAAGAAAGGTGAGAGAGATTTGGTAGTTGGCAACTTTGTACTAGCCAACACTACAAGTTTCAGCATCACCCGAGATGGCATCAGAAAATCAAAAAAAAGTATGATTTCTAAAGAGAGAGAGAGGTTATTTTAGGTCTCCAAAACATCATCTTATAGGAACTAGAATCGCATCCATACCTTGCATGAGCTTTGAGATATGCCCCGTCAAAGATCGCAACCCTATGGCATTTAGTGACCCTTAGGGAAATTTTGGTTTGGTGTGCCCGAGAATGTTCGAGCACTAAAAAAGACTAGATGAGGTTGGGGATAGGGTTTACCTAGACATCTAGAGCTAATGGAGTAGATAGTTTGATCCCACAAGGAAAGGTGAGAGAGATTTGGTAGTTGGCAACTTTGTATTGGCCAACACTACAAGCTTTAGCATCACTCGAGATGGCATCGCAAAATAAAAAAAGATGTATGATCTATAAAAAGTGAGAGAATTTATTTTAGGTCTCCACAATATGGTCCTATAGGAACTAGAATCACATCCATACCTCACATGAGCTCTGAGATATGCCCCATCAAAGATTGCAGCCCTATGGCATTTAGTGACCCTTAGGGACATTCTAGTTTGACGTACCTGAGAATGTTAGAGTACTAAATGGGATGGGAAAAGGTTGGGGATAGGGTTTACTTGGCCACTTGGAGCTAACAGAATAGATAGTTCAATCCCATGACCCTTTTTCCACTAAGTTGCAAATTTGAGCAACTTTTACAACTTTCAACAATGCAACTTTGCACAAAAAGTGCAATTTTTACATTTTTCACTTGATTCCAATTGTAAAACTTGGAAAAAGTTTGGCAATAGTAAAATAACTTATTTCCAAATGCTCATCCCTTCACCAATTCCCAAACTCTTGCAAAGTTGTCAGCATTTTTGCAATTTTGCTTTGACAACTTTTGCAATTTTTTGCAATTTTTGACATCTTAACTCCTAGACACCTAAAACTTAACCTAATGACCCTAATGACCTTTATAACCTTCAAAGAAACATAAAAGTATTTTTTTCCTTGAAAAAATCACCTATATTGCTCATTTTTATGCCTAAAAAGTGGCCCATAGTATAACAATAGAGACTTGGTCCATAACAACCATTCCTCATATTTTGACATGTTATAGAGGAGTTAAATGGGTATCCTAATCTTCAATTTATTTTCTTGATGTTATGGAAAAATGTGGAGGAAATGCAAGAGGACAACATTTTACGTAAGAGACATTTTATGCATTATTTCTCTTTTTACATCATCACAAATTAATCAAGGTCTATAGCCTTAGATTGCTCCTATTTAAAGGTATTTCTTCCTATTTAGTAAGAGATGTGACTTTGATACCACTTAGATGCAATGGAATTGGTAGTGGGAATGCACAAGGTTCTTAGAATCCTCTTCACTGAAGGTTAAGGAACAATGAGTATCGTTGTTATTCCAATCAGCCCCAAAAAACCTATCACAAGTGCTTGATAATATGGTATGGTTATCACAACCCAACCACTCCTAGGAATCCCCAATCACAAAGACAACTAATCACTAGTTGCTCTTAAGGGCATCACAAGGCTTATTTGACACAAAATGCCACAAATAAAAATAAGGACTAGGGGTGACTTCCAAGCATGGAAAGGGTCTATTTAAGTCCAAACTAACATGAATCCAACATTAGATTCAAACTATGCAACTTTCATTGGCTAGTTGCTTCACAAACTCAAGACTAGGCTTGTAGCCTTGAACATGGAAAATCACAAACATCTTCTCACAACCCAAAGAAAAGAATCACTGATTTGGATATCCTTTTTGGTTTTATACAATATACTAAAGCCTTGGGATCTCAAGAGAAGTATGTAGCAACTAAGTTTTTTAAGGCTCACTTAGGAATGTAGGCAATTAGGCATCCATTAACAAAGGAAGTACCCTACCCCTTGAGCAAAAATTTAATCCAAAAATTGGAACATGAGGGGGATCATGTAATATGATCACATACCAATTTAAAAGCCTCGAAACCTTCTTTGTAGCAAGTTATGAAAGATGTTGCTACAAATTTCTAGCATGCACATGGATCTTGCATGCCTAGGGCATCAAGTTTTTCTCTCTAGCCTCATTCTTTTGACCTAAAACCAAAATAAATAAAAAACACATTGTCCTAACTTGGATTGCACCAAGGGTCGTTAACTTCCCATGGTGGAATCTCAAGATATGAGGAAAAATAGATGAAACCCTACATAATGGCACAAAATGGGGACAACAATTAGTAAAATGGGAATATCTTGAGTTGTATAAAAAAATAGAACCTCATTCCAAGTGTAATAGAAAGAATATTCACAAATCTATTCAACCATACTAGATATCCATACTTATATGTGATCAATGTGGCCAATGAGCTAGTGTTTTTCATGAGTTCGAGTATAATAATCTATCTTTTGTTATGATTGAGTTCAATATTTTAGTGTTCTTGTTGATTAGTGTTGATTTGAGTCAATTTGCAAATATATTTGCAATAAAAGTTGTCTTAGTTCAAAAATTGCAAAATTGCAAAAAAGTTGTTAACAACTTTTCAAAATACAACTTCCAACAGCTAAAACTAACCAAGGGTTGGTTAAATCAATTGTAAATAGACTATATAGGCTCTGAGCATTCAAAGAGGAGATATATAGAGGTTTTAGTTGTATTTTCTTTCAAAAATCAATAAAATTTCTATTGTTCTAGTACTTTTATCTAATTTTTCATGTGTTGTATGAAATCCACTAATTGGGGGATGAATCTTCTGATATGAAAAGTTGGAGTTACCTATTTAGAAGATTTTGGCTTTGATTTGAAGAATTTATCATTTTTTTGGCAAAAGTTATCAAATTTTGTTCCTTGTTGGTCTGTGAAAGCCTTGTTTTGAGGGTTTGGACAATAAAATGCCCCTACCTTGAGATTCCACTAGTGGATTTCTCTCTTCTCTAGTATGGAGCAAGTTCGGGTTGTATTTTATCTGATTTTTGCAGTTTTGGAGTAGGAGGACAAGCTGGTGAATTTTGGAAGGAAGCCCTAGGTCAAATATCTACATGTATTTGACCCTATTTTGGAGAGATTATAGCAGATAGAATGATGGAAATAGTTTGAGTACTTGGTGTCAAAACAAATTGCCCTTGTTTGAGCCTAAAGAACAGCTTGGAAGTGGAGATTTGATTTCATGCACCCATTCTTAACCATTTTCCTTGAAAACCAAGCCTAAAGTGGCTAATTAGGCCTGAGTACTTGGTGTTGATTGGGATATGCTAGAGTGGAGTTGGTCTTTGAAACTTTGGAGTTTGTTAGTGCCCGAAAAAGGGTACTTGAATTAGCATTTTATTCCCTTGATCCTTTGATGAGTTTTAGAGTTATTGGTAAAAATTAGTTTTAGGAGACCTAATAGGCTACTAGGTCTAAAATTGCAAGTTGAGTTGTGAGTTATTGGGAGTATAGTTATTGGTTGATTTTCCTTATTTGTGTTGAGACTAAGTTGCCCCAATCCCTTTCTGGTGGTGGAAAAGCCTAAAACAACAAAATCCTCATTTTACCCATTTTGACTAATCAGTGCATGCATGCCTATCTACCATGATCCAACTCTTCACCATGGTGCAAAGCACCTAACTGGTGTAGGGAACCAAGACAAAGTTGCATAGAAATAGGTTAAATGATGTAATCTTGAAGAGTCAAGACCACATGTAAGGTCAAATGAATCCTTGGTGCCATTATAAGCTAGGATGTCATTTGAACCAAAGGTCATTTCTTTGGTCAATCGAGGTTGTTTTAGGTGGAAATAATGAATTTTTAGTTCCTTAAGAGGTTTTAGGCACCATATTATTCATTTGGCATGATTTAGAAGAATAGGTGGGCAATTAGGACAAAAATTGTCAAAAGAGCAAAAAATTGCAAAAATGCAAGAAAAGTTGCTAAACAACAATTTTTGAAAAATAAATTGTCAAATTTTTAGGGAGTTGTATGGTCCTCCCAACCATTCAAAGTGGTTTTGATCATTCGATAACATCTATTTAAGGTTTCCACAAGAGGAGAAACCCATTGTACGGATGGGTGAACAACAAACATTGAATAAAACTCAGAATTTTTGCCTTTTTCTCTGTTGTTTCAATTTTGTACAGCCTATATAGATTTTTATGAGTGAAATTTTGGTATGGTTGGAAAGAGGATTGAGTTAGTGTTCCATTTCATTTGGTTTGAAGTCTTTATCTTATCTACAACAAAAGTTACCTTAGTTTTTGTAGAGGTTGGTCAGATTTACCCTAAATCTAAGGGTTTCTTCAAGATGGCCTCCTAACTTGCAACTCCACTGTGTGATTTCAATGAAATTTTGGGGAATGCAAGTTAGGATAGGGTACTTCAAGATGGTAGAGATTAAAAATTATAGGTGTAGGTTACCTATTTTTACCAGCAAGCCCTAGACTAAACATTGTTATATGTCTAGTTTGGATTTGAAGAAGAAAAAAGGTTCAGGCTTCCAAACTGATTGATTTGACCTAGTTGAAGGGTGTAGGAGGATTAATTGGATGTGAAGAAGAGTTAAAGGGGGTGGATTCAGGTTTATGAACCCATTTATTCATACTTCCTTTGTAACCCAACCTAATCTAGCCAATTAGTTATGTGACTCAAAGTGGGTGTTGGTGCTAGAATAGAGTTAGAGTTTGATCTTTTGGAATCTCTAAGAGGTGGTTAAATGGTTTCTAAAGAGGTAAAAAGATAGTGTGGCCCTTTTCAAAGTTTTGGAGCTTGACTAAGAAATCTAGGATTAGCCCTATTAGAAATGTTGGTAACAATTATGCAAATCAGTTGTTGGGGGTTTGAGAACTTTAAAGTTGGGTGTTTTTGAGAGATTAGGTCCATAGAAACTTTTTCTATCAGGAAAGTTGAGTTCTAAACCCATCTAGGGAGAGTTTTCATTTTTAGGTCTATCAGAGAAGGGGAGTCCCTAAGAAGTTGTGATTGATCTAAGTTAGTTGAGAACCCTAGGTTTGAGGGTTGGACATGTAGAGTGGAGTCCACTTGCAGGGTAGAGTATACTTTTGTTAGAAGCCCTTTCGATCAGTCTGTAAACCTTTAAGGAAAGTTAAGGTGCTATTTGGAAATTTGAAGTGCATTTGGTGCTTTTGGCTGCAAGTTGTACATCACTAACCGTCTTTCTTTTCATGATGTATGACCCATCCACCTTTTAATGGACACAAGACCCCATGGTACAACTATAAGCCTTGGACATCAATTGGTCTAATAAGTGAATTTTTGGTCATTTTTATGTTTTCTAGCTATGTATAGGTTTTTAGAACATTAATAAGGTTCCTACAAGTGAGTAAAGTCCATTTGCAAACATTCTTGCAATAAAACTTGTCATAAGCGCAAAATTGCTAGAAAGTTGCTTAGCAACTTTTGCATTTTTGTTGACAACTTTTTGAAATGTAACTTCCAACGGTTCAAAACTATCAAGGGGTGGTTAAACCTATTGTAAATGTCCTATTTAGGCTCAAATCATTTGAGGATGGTGAGGGTGTGAAGATTCAATTATATTTTGCTCCTAAAATCAATAAAATTTGCTAATTTCCTATGTAATTTACTTTTCTTTTTTCTGTATAGTATGGAATATAAGGTCTGCAAGTTGATCTTTGGACTCTAAGAAGTTAAAGCTATCTTTTTAGAAGATTTTGATGTTGGTTTGGAGTTTCATCATTTACCTTGCAAAAGTTATCAATTTTTTTTGGGTGTTGGTCTGTGAAACCCTTAATTTTAGGGTGTGGTCATAAAAATGACCCTAACTTAAGTTCCTATGGGTGGATTTCCTTCTTCCCTAGTATGGAGAAATTTAGGGATGTAATCTATCATATTTTGGTAGTTTGGGAGCAAGAATTTTTTTTGGTGATTTTTGGGGACGAACCCTAGGTCAAATATTCTCATGTATTTGACCTTTGTTTTGAAGAAATTTGAGTGGACAAAGTGATGGGAAGGGTTTGAGGACTCGATGTTTGAACAAAGTGCCCTTTTTTTAGCTTGAAGAACAACCTAGAAGTGGAGACTAGATTCCATGCACCCATTTTTGACCACTTTCCTTGAAAACCAAGCCTAAAGTACTTAATAAGGTCTGTGTACTCGGTTGTGATTAGGATATGCTACAGTGGAGTTGGTCCTTACAAATTTGGAGTTAGTAAGAACTAGGAAAAGGGTGCTTAAATCTATAATTTATTCCTTGGTTCCTTTGGTGATTTTTAGAGTTATTGGTCAAAATCAACATTAGGAGACCTAATAGGCTTCTAGGCCTAATCTTGCAAATCTGGTTGAGGGTTGTTGGGAGTGCAACCAGTAGTAGATTTACCTTATTTAGGTTGAGTCTAAGTTGTTCCAAGCCTTTGATAGAAGTTGTAAAGCCTAGAAAAACAAAATCCCTATTTTGCCCATTTTGAGGGAGATGGCTCTATTTGCTCAAGTTGGGTTCAGATTAGCTTTGTGTCTTGCTTGGAGTGGTGAGACTTGAAACTTTCCTTAGTGATTTCTAGGAGGGATATACACTTGTGAGAGTAGAACATAACATCAATTCAACCCTTGGAGAAAATTTGAAGGTTGTGTGAGATTTGGCTTATTTGTTGGAGCCCTTCAACCACTTAAAGTAGTTGTAAATGTACATTCTAATCCTAATGCCCTATTTTTTAGCATGAAAATGGCTAATTTAACAAAGAAACTCCTAGTTTAATAGACTCTCAAACCTTGTAACTTTCAATAGTCATCATTCATGGCATAAAACCCCCAATTCCATAAGCAATCTGTCCCAGACCTACTAGAACCCCAAAATCCCAAATTACCTTCTTTCAAACCCTCAAATCTAGGGTATCACCAATATCACCCTTCCCAAAACTTCTAGATCAAATTGGTTGATCATACATATTTACATTGGTCATATAAGATGATCCAAATCACAAAATACTCTTTTCATATTGCTAGAACTCTCGTTATTGTACCTAACCACCATTTCCATGCTAATTTCTTCACTGTTTCAGATTGTGATCACATTCCCATCCATTTTTAAAAAAGATCCCCTTACATGGATTATAGTGCATCCCAATAGACCATTCCAACCATTATCTAGCCCCTCTAATCATTCAATCATTCCCAACCATGACTGGTATCAAAACAAGCACTAGTTTCTATAGCAAACATCAACAAACAATGATCCTCTAAGGCCCTTACTTCATATTCTGATAATAGAACATGCCATTTCAATGTATTGTTACATTAATGAACCCCATCCCACCAATTTATAGTCACCACAAGGGTGGGAGGGTCACACCATGTTGTTGGCTACAAATCTAAATGTTGACTATGCCTAGAATGCCAGCCACTGGCACAACAGTCCCTTACTTTAAATCAATAAAAGGAAATCAAGATAACATAATACCAAAGGAAATTTCTTAATGACCCCAAGAAATGCACTTACAATATTAAATACAAATTACATTCAATCCAAAACACAACTTTTTTTTGCAATGACTGTCACGGGACAATGAATACTATGAAATGCAGAGAATTAAATTTTTATTGTTGCAAACCATTGCAAATTTGTATCAATGCTTATCCCTCAGGATTCCCTCTTCATTCCCATGTTTATATTCCCAAAATATACTCTACACATCACGAAAATGATAGTAACTACTTCCTAACTATCTCTAACTATGAATTTAATGAACCAAATACATTATATTTGACTATGACATTAACATTCAGTGACTTTTAACTCCTTAAACCTCACATGTGCCATTTTGGCCTAAGTTTTCCCATTCTTGGAAATGTATTTAAAATTTGACAATTTCATGCTTCCCTTTCATCCTTTAGGTTTGTGGGATAAAATGGGGTCTATGATGTAGAGGTGGCAAGGGAATATGGTGGATCGAAGGTCCAAATACAAACTCAATCAAATGCACAATTGAATCTAGTGACCAAAAGTGCCTTCAATAAGTGAAATGGTAAATTATTAACCAAGAAGTCTTATGATTTGATCTGATAGCCCTAAAATATGCAATCCAATGTACTTGAATAGGTTTCAGACTTTCTTCAATGGTTTAGACACCAAAACTTCAATATTCCCCAAACTAGGCCTAATAGCATGCCTTGTAGCCCTGCAACAACACTCACAAGGATTTTTCTTCAACTTTTTCCAAAATATCAGGTAAATAAATTATATATTTAAGTAACCTTTATGGATTACCTTAACATACCAAAAGGATAGGGTAGGTTTCTTTGGAAGGTATATGATTTTTTTCACTGTTTCTCAAATTTTTAAGGCTTAATTCTCATGCATTTACAAAGGAAGTGCTAACCATTCTAACTCCCAGACTCCAAATCTTTTTATAGTGTCATAAATAGGTTCAAATCAAAGTAATATGAAGTAAATTTGACTCCAAGAGGTTTCTAGGTTCCAATGCCCCAAATTGTGCCCTCAAAACCCTTAAATTTAGGGCTTCCTCAATGTCACACTTCCCAAAGTGTCATGCAAAAAATAAAGGTTGGAACACCTTTTATACAAAATTTCTATACACATTCCATCATAAATTAGTGCCCTTTTTTGGCCAAAACTCTCTAACCTTCAGCCTATCCTCCAAATTCACTTAGTTTCTTAGTCTTCTTTATAGTGATCACCACATAAATTAATCAAACTTTCATTTCCAAGATTAGTAAGATACTAAACATGTTAAATTGATATTATGTATGTCAATAAGATGCCATTCTATGAGAATCAGAATGCTACATTCATAGATGATATTCATAGTGTGAAATCTACACAAAATTGTCTTAAAATTAGATTTTCCAAAGACTGAACAGTACCAAAATGATTAATAGTGATTGTAGTAAGGTTTTTAGAACATGAAATAATTCAAAGAGATGAAATATGAATGATCAAAACATTTTCCAAGGCAATCCAATCAATAAGAACTTTGAATCATACCAAAAAACCCTTTAACTTTGCAAGAAATCAAAATTTTTTAATTCAATTTGTTGTGGCAGTCCATACCATGGATTCTCTACCTATACAATGGATTTGTGAAACATTTAATAAACTCCTATAAACTACCCAAACCAATCCAAATTGGTTGGATGGTTTAATTTGGCTTCAAACAATAAAGAAACTAATTCCCTCCTAGATGTCCATGACAGTTATAATTTGAAAATTCAAATTTATAACTTTGTAACTTTTGAATTTTTTAAATTACGAAGTGATGAAACTTTACCAAATCATTTAAATGCACTTATTAAGCTATTAAAAAGACTAGTTTATCCTAAGGACCCTAATACCTAAATCATCCTTATTTAAGGTATTTCTACCTATTTCCCTAGATACTTAATGCCCTATAGGTCTTAAGGACTCAAGGTTTATAGAAACACCAATTAGTCTCAAGCCTTTACAAATGGGCTGATGTCAACTTGAAACTAATCCTAACATTCTAAAAAATTATAACCTCCATCATGAGTCTACTAATTAGTGCATGCACGTGATCTCCATGCATTTTGCATTTTTAGAATAAAAAAGTCAAATGCATACTCAAGTTTAGTTTAAAACCAAAAATGGTATTTTGGAGTTTACATACCAAAGGTTTTTCATTTGAACTCCTTGCACCTGTATCTAATGATATCCCTATTTGGTCTTGATCTGTTATAGTTTTCACTTCCTTAGCTCCCTTAGATTTTCTTCCACTTCCATTTTACAATCACATTAAATGCTGGAACAAAATCAAGAAATACAGTAAAAGTTGTTAACATAGGAACCATTTAATGGAAGAGTAAATTGATTGTCTGTATACTTTCAATTCTTGTCAAATCCTTCAATAAACATTTTATATCCTAAAATATCAAAAGTTCCATTTGTTTTTAATAGACTTAAATAGTCTTTTGGTTCTCTCAACTTATACATCGGCTAAACAACATTATCCTTAGAGAGAACTATATTTGTAACTGCCCCATTATCATCAGATCGAGACCTATTTTCCTTCTTACTTTTTGATGATTGTGATCCTCTGCAATCACAAGCATAAGATTATTAACACACAATGGTACTTGAACAAAAAGCACTAATAAATATTAGGGATGTGAATTGATAATACCATTTTGCAAATGATTTTGGCATCTCACCCTTTATCACTGGTGCTTCAACTTTATTAGCCCTCTTCTTTGGTGACCTGCAAATGAAGAATTAGCACAATAAAAAATATAAGATAAGATTAATCCACTAAAATTAGAGAATGAAAAAAATTGAATCTGGCTTGTCATTAAGATTTATCCATTTGTACAAATCCTTGCTTTCTGAGTTGTATGATAACTCTTGCTTCATGAGTATTAGAAACTTCTCCCATTGTATCCTTTCTTTTGCTAGTTTGAAGTTTCTGGTTACATACACACAATCATGACTTTACATCACAAAACATTCACATTCTAACAATTTTCATGTTCTTTCATTACATTTTGATCTAAACAAAAAATTGTAAACTTTCATTTATTCAAATGACTAATATGAAAATGGGTCCTATTAAAGAATCTAATATAAATTCAATTAATGTATCTAGATTCTAAACAAATCAAAACATAAAATCTGTGATTTAAAGTTATCTCATCACTTACACATAATAACAATACCCACCTTACATGTGGAAAGTCTTGGGGGAGAGGTTGCAACATTGTATTTGGATCCAATTCAATCTAATGAGCCACCTGGATCTGCTCTACATTTTAACATCTCAAGTATTGCCTCGTGGTTTGACTTGTGAACTTTCCAAAGAATCTTATTATCTAGTTTTCCACCATATTTTATCAAGTGGACATTTGATGCAACAACAAGGTTTGAATAATGAAGAATCTTCCTCTCTATTTGCCAATCCTTGAATAACCACATGTTAGGGTTCTTCATAGAATATCATCTAAGCCATGTGCTAGTTACAACCACTGCATCGACATGGTACTCTAAACCTTCACCATCTATAATCGAGTGATCCAATTTTTGTTTGGCTTGGATACAATGACACAAATAATAATCTATCCCTTCTTCATTGTCTTTAGGTGCAATAACAACAAAAACATGGCCCACAGTGGCAAATGTACAAAATGCGGTCATTAATTCAAAAAATATCTAGGTAAAAGTTATAAAGTTACATATTGAATTTACAATGATATATAAATATATATATTACCAAGTTGCACTAGATCAGACAAGTAGTCAAAGTTAATAGACAAATCTATCTCTACCATTTCTAGTGCTTGTGGGGGATGATAGGTGTCAGTTGGGTCCAAAATCTATATATCCCATTTGTCCACCCATTTAGTCGACTCACACTCATCCCAATTTTCCTTTACACATGATGAACAATAGCATGCCATATTTTGTGTGTACATACTCCATGAACCTGCATCAAAGATTCTAAAAGAGTGCAACTCACTGGATCCTGTTAGTGTGCAACAATCTTGATATGGTGCAATGTTAGTATTATCTATTGACCAAAAAAATCTATGAATCGTAGACTCACCTTCCTTTCCTGGACCCATTGTAGCATTGCACCACTAGACAATGGATTTTTCCTCTATCAATATTGCTCCATCTTTGTACTTTAGTTCTTCATGAGCTAAGGCTCTTTTGATGCATGCACCTGCACCATGATGCTCTTCTTTTCCATGACTAGCCTCTGTGAAATTCAACATATATTGAATTCTACACAACCTGTGCATCCTTCTCAACCAATAGAACATTCATGCATTCTTGAATTGAGATGTACAATTGTCTAACCAAATAATGTGCTAACGATATGTGATGCCCTTGTTAGCCAAATCTCCATAAAATAGTTGAAAACAACCCTATATAAACTTCGTAGAATGTGATCGATCATCACTAATGTAAAAATGGTACTCCCTCAAAATCTTCCTGTCATCCTCTATACTTGTAGGTGAATGCATGAATGTTATATGAACAAATATGGAAACCTATTGAGAAGTATAATACTTTGCTTGCACCTCATTTTGTGGTTGTAGTGTGTAGTTCTCTACAAAGTCTATAACTGAAACAATGGTTTCCAATGGAAACGTATCCTTACACAACTTGAATTGAAAATCCAGCCATCGAGCTCTATGTGTATGCCTTGCATACTTGTAAATAATCTTTTCAAGAAAAATCTTCATGAACTCATACACTGGAATCTTTTCAATGACTAAATCACATCTTTTACCCTGTTTCCCATCTTTTAAAGCATATGTCACTGTTTTGAATTTTCCATAATCTACTATTTCATTTCCAATTGCATGTGTATTATCCATATGTTCACAAGATGATAAAAGTTCCAAAGAACCACAAAATAAGCATGTACCATCCAAGCATGATTTCTTATAAAAAAAATTGGCCGTCACCTTTTTCACATAAAATGTTGAATATGAATTCCCTTGAAGATCTTGGTGGCTCATTCATGTCACAATCCTACAAAAAAAACTTAGAATGCAAAAACACACATATATGCCTAAAAACATCAAAATGGTTTGAAAACTCAATATGTATCCTACAGCAACAAGTTGTGCATGTGTGATTTATCTTGACATAAAAAGGTTTACCCATCTCAAAAAAAAATTGACTTATTCAAATTTTAGGATACATACCAATAAATTTTGCAAAAAATTGTGTCTAAGTTGAGTCCAAAAAATGTTTCGCATGTGGGTCATGATTTTGGCTACCAATCCTCCTTCTTACAACATCTTTTTGATTAAGGGAAACACGTGTGTTATTTTTCCAAAAATCTTTGATCAATGATTTCAAAGCTTCACTAATTTCTTTATCCTTTCATGGTAGTCTACCACTAAATGTCCATAACTCATTTTTTGTTGGATCTTCCAATTTCTCACGCATTGGCATGGCTCTCCTTATAGTACCTCTACCAATATTTAATATTTTTCTTGTCTTTCTCATGAGTTGAGATTTCTTCATTTGGCTACTTACTATTGTCTATGTAAGTACTCATGTTGTGATATTACTATCTTTGGTGTGTGATTTAGAACCCACTTTGTCATAAGCACTCATTAGATTCTTTACAATGTTTTTTTCATTTGAATCGTCCATCATTCTTAGCCCAAGAATCTTCATGACAGGCCTAAATTTCAAATTTCTCATCATTTCAAAAAATAATTGGCATTGACCTATAATATTTAATTCTTCAAAAAATAATCTCCACATACAATTAACTTTTCTTTGACAAGTATGCTTGCTAATCTTGTCAGGCATTGATTTCAAAATGTTAGTATCAATATCAATAAAATATTTTGGTCTTTTAAAACAAATTCTAGAAGGCATTATAATCTCTTCCATTCCCTCAACATTTTGAACATCAACATAAGGTTGAGTGTATTGCATACCTTGAACCGAAGATGATGTGCCTTGGCAATAAAATGCAAAAGATGGAATATCACCTACTTGATGTGTTGATGTTGTGGCTTCAACATGACATGATAGAGTGTGTACATCATCAAATCTACAAATTAGTATCTCTTCAACATGAGAGGATGATATGAGTCCAACATTGGAAGATGGTGTAGCTTCACAATTCAATTGTCTTCTTGAGCATAACAATCTCATTCATTCTCTTTGTCTTTCCAATTCTTTCTCTTTGTTTCTTTGTATCAGTGGTTCTTGATCCTCTTCGAAAGTCAATTCTTCATTATTTCTTTGCAATTTTTTTTGTTCACGTAGTACTTTCATTTTATCTCTTTTAATTGCCAAATCTCTCTCCTTATCTTCATTTGTTTTATTTTTTAGTTTCTTCCTTGGCATGATGATGATTTCTACATGTCAAATTATTCAAACATCTGAATTAATTACAATGTGTAAATTAGAAATCATTCAAATAAATATAAAAATAACAATTATTTCAATGAATACACAATATATATCAAACTTGTCAAATTTCTAACCATCTCGAAATAACATTTCATTCAAACATACAAATTTCAAAGAATTCACTATATATTGAACAACATGTCAAATTATAATCAAATATGTATCTATATATCAACAAACAATATTTAAAAAGGATTGCACTAACCTTTTCTATATAAAGAATATTCAAAAAGTTTTCAAATCGCGTATCCAATGATTGAATTTGGTGTTTGCTAGCTTCAAAAAGTCTTCAAATAGTGTTTGCTATGTTAAAAGCCACATTTTCCATTGGAACAACAGAATGCACAATAGACCAAAAGCAGAGAATGGATGAAATGGGACCCAAACTTTCTTTTTTACCATTTTTGGGTGATTTGACATAGTGCGTACACACTATGTCAAAACTCATCTCTCCCTATCCCACCATCCCCCATCCCCTACTCTCTCTCTCTCCTCTCCCATCCCCTACTCTATCTTAGTATCTCTCTCCTCTCTCATCCCCTACTCTCTCTCTCTCACTCTCACTCTCCTACTCCCTCTCCCATCACCTACTCTCTCTCACTCTCCCTCTCTTACTCCCTCTCCCATTGCCTACTCTCTCTCTCCCATCACCTACTCTCTCACTCTCTATCCTCTCCCATCCCCTACTCTCTCTATCTCATACACTCCCATCCCCCCTCTCTCTTAGGTTACTCTCTCCCATACCCTACTCTCTCTCTATCTCCCCCCTCTCCCATCCCCTACTCTCTAGATCTCTCACACACACTCCCATCCTCCCCCTCTCTCTCCCTCTCCCACTACCTACTATCTCTCTCTCACTCTCTCTCTCCTCTCTACTCTCTCTCTCCCATCCCCTACTCTCACTCTCTCTCTCCCATCCCATTCTCTCTCTCTACCACCTCCTAATCTCTCACACACACTCTCCCATCCCCTACTCTCTCTCTTACACACACTCCCATTCCCCCTATCTCCGTCTCCCACTCCCTCTCCCACCACCTAGTCTCTCTCTCCCATCTACTACTCTCTCTCTTTCTCTCTCTACTCTCTCTCTTCTCCCTCTCCCACCACCTACTATCTCTCTCACCCTCACTCTCACTCTTACTTTCACTCTCACTCTCTCCCTCTCTACTCTCTCTCTACCACTCCCACTCTCTCTCACATTTTCACACTCTCTCCCATCCCCTACTCTCTCTCTTACACACACTCCCATACCCCCTCTCTCCCTCTCCCACTCTCTCTCCCACCACCTAGTCTCTCTCTCCCATCTGCTACTCTCTCTCCCACCACCTACTCTCTCTCTCACCCTCACTCTCACTCTCTCTCTCACCCTCACTCTCACTCTCTCTCTCACTCTCACTCTCTCCCTCTCTACTCTCTCTACCACCCCCACTCTCTCTCATATTTTCACACTCTCTCCCATCCCCTACTCTCTCTCTTACATGCATTTCCATCCCCCCTCTCTCTCCCTCTCCCACTCCCTCTCCCATTGATTACTCTCTCTCTCCTATCCCCTACTCTCTCTCCCCCCTCTCCCATTCTTTACTCTCTCTCTCTTTCACACACATGCACTCCCATCCTCCTCTCTCTCGCTCTCCCTCTCCCACTCTATCTCCCAAACCTACTCTCTCTCTCCCCCATCCCCTACTCTCAATCTCTCTCTCACATCCTATACTCTCTCTCTCTCTCTCTCTCTCTCTCCCCATCCTCTACTCTCAATCTCTCTCTCCCACCCTGTACTCTCTTTTCCACCCTTACTCTCTCTCACACTTCCTCTCTCTCCCATCCCCTACTCTCTCTCTCTCTCTCTCTCTCTCTCTCTCTCTCTCTCTCTCTCTTTCTCCCTCTCTCCCTACTCTCTCTCCCATCTCCCATCCCCTACTCTCTCTCTCTCACTCTCCCTCTCCCACTACCTCCTCTCTCTCACCCTCTCCCACCACCTACTCTCTCTCACCCTCTCTCCTCTCCCATCCCTTCCTCTCTAGATCTCTCACACACACTCCAATCCCCCCCTCTCTCTATCTCTCCCTCTCCCACTCCCTTTCCCACTGCCTACTATCTCTCTCTCTCTCTCTCCCCCCTCTCTCTCCCATCCCCCTACTCTCTCCCATCCCCTACTCTCACTCTCTCTCCCATATCATTCTCTCTCTCTACCACCTCCTACTCTCTCACACTCTCCCATCCCCTAATCTCTCTCTTACACACACTCCCACCCCCTCTCTCTCTCCCTCTCCCTCTCCAACTCCCTCTCCCACCACCTAGTCTCTCTCTCTCATCCACTACTCTCTCTCTCTCTCCCCTCTCCCACTACCTACTCACTCTCACTCTCACTCTCTCCCTCTCTATTCTCTCTCTACCATCCCCCTACTCTATCTCACATTTTCACACACTCTCTGATCCCTTGCTCTCTCTGTCTCTCTCTCTCACACACACACACACACACATTTCCATCCCCCCTCTCTCTCCCTCTCCCACTCCTTCTCCCATCACCTACTCTCTCTCTCCTCCCTCTCCCATTCCCTACTCTCTCTTTCACACACATGCACTCCCATCCTCCTCTCTCTCATTCTCCCTCTCCCACTCTATCTCCCACTACCTACTCTCTCTCCCCAATCTTGTACTCTCAATCTCTCTCTCCCATCCTGCACTCTCTCTCTCCTCATCCCCTACTCTCAATCTCTCTCTCCCACCCTATACTCTCTTTGCCACCCTACTCTCTCTCACACTTCCTCTCTCTCTCATCCCCTACTCTCTCTCTTACACACATTCCCATTCCCCCCTCTCTCTCTCCCTCTCCCACCACCTACTCTCTCTCTCCCATCCCCTACTCTATCTCTCTTACATGCACTCCCATTCCCCCTCTCTCTCCCACTACCAACTGTCTCTCTCTCACTCTCTCCCTCTCTACTCTCTCTCCCATCCCCTACTCTCACTCTCTCTCTACCACCCCTACTCTCTTCCATCCCCTACTCTCTCTTACACACACCCCCATCCCCCCTCTCTCTCCCTCTCCCACTCCCTCTCCCACTACCTACTCTCTTTCTCTCCCATCCCCTACTCTCTCTATCTCTCTCTCCCCTCTCCCATTCCCTACTCTCTCTTTCACACACACACACACCCATCCCCCCTCTCTCTCCTCTCCCATCCCCTACTCTATCTCTCACTTGCTCTCCCTCTCCCACTTGCTCTCCCACCACCTACTCTCTCACTCTCACTCTCTCCATCTCTACTCTCTCTCTACCACCCCTACTCTCTCTCACATTTTCACACTCTCTCCCATCCCCTACTCTCTCTCTCTCTTACACACATTTCTATCTCCCCTCTCTCTCCTTCTCCCACTCCCTCTCCCATTGCCTACTCTCTCTTGAGCTACTCTCTCTCTCCCCCCTCTTTGATTCCCTACTCTCTCTCTCTTTCACACACATGAACTCCCATCCTCTCTCTTGCTCTCCCTCTCCCACTCTGTCTCCCACTGCCTACTCTCTCTCTGCCACCCCTACTCTCTCTCACACTTCCTCTCTCTCACACTTCCTCTCTCTCCCATCCCATACTCTCTCTCTCTCTCTCTCTCTCTCTCTCTCTCTCTCTCTCTCTCTCTTATACACATTCCCATTCCCCCCTCTCTCTCCCTCTCCCACTCCCTCTCCCACCACCTACTCTCTCTCTCCCATCCCCTACTCTCTCTCTCTTTCACACAAACCACACACTCTCATCCCCTCTCTCATCCCCTACTCTCTAGATCTCTCACACACATTCCCATCACCCCCTCTCTCTCCCTCTCCCACTACCTCTTCCACCACCTATTGTCTCTTTCTCTCTCCCTCTCTACTCTCTCTCCCTTATCCCCTACTATCTCTCTTCCCTCTCCCATCTGCTAATTTCTCTCTCTACCACCCCTACTCTCTCTCACACTCTCTCCCATGACCTACTCTCTCTCTCTCTCTCTCTCTCTCTCTCTCTCACGTACACTCCCATCCTCCTCTCTCTCTCCCTCTCTCCCTCTCTCGTTCCCTCTCCCACTACCTAATCTCTCTCTGTCATCCCGTACTCTCTCTACCACCCCTACTCACTCTCTCACACTTCCTCTCTCTCCCATCCCCTACTCTCAATCTCTCTCCCCCATCCCATACTCTCTCTTTGCCACCCCTACTCTCTCTCATACTTCCTCTCTCTCCCATCCCATACTCTCTCTACCACCCCTACTCTCTCTCCCATCCCTTACTCTCTCTCTCTCTCTCTCTCTCTCTCTCTCTCTCTCTCTCTCTCTCTCAAACACACACACACACACACACACACACACACACACACACATAGCCACCCCCCCCCCTTTCTCTTGCTCTTGTTTTTCATCTCTTCTTCCTTCTCTATGCACTATTTAGGTCTCAATAGTGTGTGCGCACTATAGCATGCATGCGCTATTGAGACCCAAATTCAAAATCTTTAAATAGTGCATGCGCTCTATAGCACACACATGCTATAGGGCATACACACTATTCAAAGCTTTGCATTAAAACCAAGCTTAAGGCTTGGTTTTTCCTTGGAGATCCAACCCAAGGTTTGGAGTTTATAAACAGGTCTAAGACATGTTCTACTGCAAACATACAAAAATTGATTGATTTTTCTTGTGTGCTCTCCTTTAGGATTCCTCATGGTTGAGTATCGATAAGATCAGGTTACATGACATTGTAGGTCTCTGTGTTAGCTATATAACCATATAATTTATTTTTAATTTGAACTATTTCAAGCCTTTCATCTATAATTTCTTTTGAATGTATGTCCATTTTTTGTCAAAAACCACCATGTACTAATTAGGCTATAGATTTTAGCTCGTTCATTGAATTTTGCAACAACTTAATTTTTTAGAAACTAGACTTCATTCTACACACTTTGAAAAAAAAAGTTTTGATTTTAGATTAGTTTTCAATTATTTCTAGGGGGAGAACATATATATTTCACATTTTTGGAATGTGTCTAGTTAGAAAATTCATTAAAAAAAATACATATTATAAAATTACCCGAAAAATCTAGGATAAACTACATAGTGTTAAGTAACTTTTGACTAGAGCAATTAAAGAATTTCAAAAAAAAAGTTAAAATTTTAGGGGGCCACACTTTGTACTGTGTTATGTTTTTTTGGAATAAATAGTACCACTTTCTATGGGCCCATTTTTTGAGGACCTAAAACTAAACCATTTTGAAAAAAAAATTAGTAGTTTAGAAACTAGATTCAAAGGACTATGACTTTTGTTTTTGTCATATCTTAAAATTTTGAGCGTAACTATCTTCAAATTCTTGTTGAAGTTCAGAAATTGCTAATTTCAAGAAAAAGGTGTCCACTTATACCCCCCTTTTGGCACCACAGCTTGGTGCACTTACCCTATGAGAATACTAGAAGATGTGATTTTAGCTTGAGAGATAGAGAAAAAGACTAGGAAACTAGGAACTTGAAAGACTTAAGAATTAGGGACCAAAAATGAAAAGAAGAATGCTCATTTTATAATCAATTTGCAAGATAAGAGCATTGGAATTGTCACCTTGGATATGCAACTTGGCAAGAGATTCATTTGAGAATCCATGATGCATATGATATGAGATGCCAAATGTAGGATTGTATTACACTTTGGAAGTCAAATGTGGCTATAAATGGAAGAGGATCTATGACATGTCATATGACACCTTGTTGCCCAAATATCAAATTTTTCTCAATTCCTATTTTATTAGTGCTATGGTTATTCTCAGAATATGCCTTGTTTTAACCATTAAAATGGTCATTTCCTCTCTGATTTTTTGAGAAATTATTCCCTTCAATGTCTCTGGCTTGTTCCCAGCTTCACACAACACTTTGAATTTTCAAAATCCAGCTTTTGAGCCCAAGGTTATCGTAGGTTAATGGAGAGGCCCAAAAATACATATTTTTAATGTTATCATTAACCATTAACCTCTGAAAAGGTTAATGATAAGTATGATAAGTTTCAAATTACGTATTTTGGAAGAGGTTAATTAACCTCTCCAAAATTAAATATTCTCTCTCTCACCATTAACCTCCCAAAAATTTAATGATAAGTTTCAAATTACATATTTTGGAAGAGGTTAATTAATCTCTCCAAAATTACATATTCTCACTCCCACCATTAACCTCTTAAAGAGAGGTTAATGTTTGAGTCCAAAATACGTATTTCTAAGATAGTTATTAACCTAGTGATGGATTGGGTATGTGAATGGCTCGTAATCAATGATCATGAGAACTCATGTTTTCAATAGCAGGTTTGCTAGGATGTGGGAAGAGTTGCAGGTTATGGCAGATTTTTTTTTTTTTTTTTGTGGCCTAATATAAAGCGAGGAAAATTTACTTCTTCTAAAGAGGAACTAATATCATTCTACCATAAAAAGCTTGGAAATAGGTGGTCTAAAACAATAAGAATACCAATGCCCATGGACTGTATGACAGAGTACCTCTTGACATCATGTGGGACATTGACTTCACAGTATGACTGTAGAGGAATGGGTAAGGAAGTATGAATGTCATCTAATGATGTGTCTAACCAAACTATAGCTGAATCATAGTGACTTCCTTCCCAGAAAACGTAGTGTGGAGTCATAGGTAAGCATTTGAACCATTTGACCAAATGCTTCATTCTCCAACCATGGTTTTGCATAGCAATCACAAATAATGATGGCACACCAACGAAGTTGGAAGTTTCTTGTTTGGGAAGTTTGAAGTCTTAGAAGAGTGAGTAATATGCCTAATGCCTCACTACCACCCTGAAACACTACACAGTTGTTAACCCACATAACAAGGAGTTTGAAATAAGAATGAATATGAAATGTTTGACCAGCCTCCTTTCATCTTCCAAGCTAAACACATGGAGATCAATGACATCTACATTAAATGGTGATTAGGGAATTGACAATTTGTGCTTATAATGGTCTTGACACCATAAATCTCACTTCATGTAGTATTCAAACAAAGGGATAGAATTTCGGAAATTCATTATGACATGCATCAGGTAGTATAGACAATGCCCTTGAACTATTTGACGAAATGGCACCATGATATTTGTTAAAAGGATTTTATAAAATTTCATTTAAAAAGGAAACCATCTGCAAGGCATGTAAATTATATTGGGAATTGGAAATTATACATTATGTGGGGACAAAAAAAGTTGTTTTACATAGAAGATATAACATCATTCTTACTCCAATGAGCTTTGATTGGCATCATATTCAATGCATTGGATATCATTGTCATGTATATGGCTATATGAGGAGTGCTCTTCATATATGCTGGAAGAACATAGGCATCACGTCAGAACTAGAGGACAATAGAGCCATGTGGAATGAAGAAATATCAAGTGGTGCTTGTGGATATGGTGAGTGTGATAGAGATGTCAAGAGTAGGAAATTTTAGGTTAGAAACCATAATTGCCACCTCATTGTCTATCCTAGGGGATGATCATAGCCACCTTGCCACCTTTCTATATTTCTTGAAGTTATGGATCCCCGTAATAGTTCTATAGAGTGGAGTTTCTTTGTTAGTCATCGATTATCTATTGTTGATCAAAAATATGAAGATAGATTACTTACAAAGGAGTCACAAAATTGGTACTCAAAAGCTACCAAAGAATGGGGTTGGTGTGAATTTGTGATTCTAACTAGTCTTTTTGATCAAGATTCAAGATTTCTTGTACAAGACACTATGGTGTTTTCTATAGAGTTTCTAATCTTAAAGGAAACCTCTGCAATGCAAGGATATGTAGAATATGATGCAGATTCACATTCATTGGGATCTGATAAGACTATCAACAAAGGCACCTTCACCTCGACAGTGGAAACTTTCTTGCATTAAGAAAATCATGATGAATTTGAGAGTAATAAGGGGCAATAGTGGAGTTTTACAATGTGTGATGATCAAGGAATGGAAGAAATCTACAATCATTTCTTGATGGGAAATTTTACTAAGTTTGGAAAGGATTGTGAAATACTTGCAAAAATGTCTTCAAATGTACAGAGATCTTAAAGTCTTAATGAGGCTATATAAATGCCCTATCCTTCATGTGATATAATGGTTTTAATCTTCTACCTATGTAATCAACGAATTTTTTCATTTTGGGTTAATATTGTAGAGGTTAATTAACCTCACCCAAATCACATATTTTGGAAGTAGTTATTAACCACAAAGAGGTGGTTATTAACCTTTGTATCTATATAAGGGCTCTTTTGGGCTTTGTAAAGGAGATTTTTTGGCTTTAGAATAAGGGAACACTATGCTAAAAATTTTATCAAGAGACAAATTTTGGAAAGTATGTACAACTTTTGTCTCTGAAATTGAAAATCTCTATTATGTTCTTGGTGCAAGGAAATGAAATGAGATATGCTTTTGGTTTCTTGTTCTAAAATCAAGATTATTGCAGTTGTAGTGAGCATTCTCATGGTATTGTGTGAATGTTTATGAATCATGAATCTGTATGGTAATACTGGTCATTTTCAAGCATAGTTCTTGATTACCTTTGTTATCATTCTATGTCCACTCAAGAAAGTTGTAGGATCATGTGGTGCATTCATCCTGAACAACTTTCTCTAAATATTTAGAGTTTTAGATTCTTTATTTGAAAATCTTTACAAAATTATATCATACGAGGGAGATACCCCTCTAAATGTAGAGGAAGGCTGCATAACAAGGGCCTATCCAACTATTGTGAATGGGTTTCCACATACAATCTGTTGGGAAAGTTTACAGTGACAAATCTATTTACCAAGACACCTCAAACCCACTTAAAGCCAAGAATCTATGACAATGGAAGCCCAATATGGATGTGCATAAGGGAATAAGAATATATCAATTATGACATATCTTAGCCAAGTGTAAATGGAGAATCCACGATGTGTCATGCCCATGTGTCATGATGATGTCAATATTATGTGGAATATTTGAATTAAAAATCCCTAATTTCACACAAATAGAAATTAGTAAAAAATGGATTTAATGGTGAAACATATGACTTAGGAAATTGAGAGTTTCCATGGTCTATGAATAATGAATCAATTAATTAATTGAGAAGGTTAGTAAGAAAGAATAATTAGTAAAATGGCATAGGATTAAATTATGGGTTATTTAATCCTATAGAGAAAATTAGTAGATGATCGGCTAGTTCGATTAAATTAGTGCGATAGTATCCTTTAATGAAATCTAATGATAATGGAGATTGACTAGGATGATGATGGATAGACCAAAGCCATGGTCAAATTGATTGATTGGTGAAAATGATAACATGCCAAGGACACAGGACATAAATCAAAGATACGTAACATTTAACTAACATTGTCAAATGCTACAGGATCGAAATTGGTTGAGAGGGTTGATCATAATAACATCAACGAACACTATCAATGTTATTAAATGGTTGATAATTCCATGATCTGACACTAAGAGACTCAACAATGTCAAAGATCAAATGACATGAATTATAATTTGACCTAGCACTGAGAGCCATGACAGTACTAAGGTCAGATCGATAAGATTTAATAGATTGATAGGTTTCCAAGGCACTGAAAGCCACAACAATGCCTAGAATTAGACAAATTATGATAGATTTGGGATGTCTGACATGTTCCAGGTTGATTAAGACTGATTATGGGTGATTCTAGGTTGATTTGGGGTGATTTCGAGTTGATTTGAAATGGTTTCAAGTTGATATGAAATGGTTTTGAAATGAAATGAAATTGATGTAAAAGAAGATATGAATGATGACATACACTGTTGACATATGATCAAGTTGGCAAAAATATTAGAGTTAGTGGAATGATAAAATGGGATGAGTTAGTATGAAAATGTGATGAAATCGTAAACGTGAACCATTTTTTAGCATCTATAATTATATATTATTTCTTTTATAAGTAATTGATTTTATAAATTATAGTTAATATATATTTAATATATTGAAGTATTAAAATTTATCATAATATATACCTATGTGTTATATCATATCTTTTAATCAATACACCCAACAATCTATAATCAATGTGCCTATAATACAATGCATATTTCATATTATCGTATATATAGAGACTTAGATGTTATTGAGCATTTTTGCATATAAATCATATCATTCCTCACAAAAGTTATAGTATCTTTCCATATTCAGAACTTGACACCATCAAAATGCAAGGAAATTCTATGGGGTACCAAGCCATATGGGATATAATAATGTTCCCTCATTATCATTTCATACCCCTCTAATATTTTCACTATGCCTTAGGAAAACCTTTAAGTCATCATTTCGAATGAAATATTACCTTGCTAGCAGGTCATCTATTATTTCACCTATATGATTATGAAAAGTATTGATTAGGATCTTACACAAAATCTTTCAATGATCTTGATACCTATTTAAGATTACACTCACAATCCAACCAACCTTAAAAGAAAAATTATCATTATTTAACCATAATGCATCATAACATCCAAGACTAGTTAATAATCTCAACTCAACTTAGACCTTAGAATATTGTTCATGACTAGTTACAAACACCCCTTATAGTAATGTTTGTTATTAGAATAGGATCTAATCAAGATTGTGTCACTAAGAATGTTAGTGCTAGCATTATTGTGACAAGTAAGGCACTCATTAGGTTGAACACTTGAAGTGATGATATTCATTATCAACTAACTCAAAGGATCACCTTCAATTTAGTGATTGAAGTATGTATCGCCCTAACAAACATAACTATTTCCCAAGACCATGAGTAGGCATTTTTAGAACACCTAACTATTGTTAATCTTGTTGCAACGTGCACTTGTCAATATGTGATTCCTTAAGTTTAGTATTTTAAAAAAAATGGTTGTGTTTTGCCCTAAAAATTTGGGCATGACAATTTCAATACAGTTACTAGTCAATTATCTTCTATAAATATTAATTTTGATTAATAAATTATAGATCTCTTGATTTTGTGTAGTTTTCCTAAAAGATGGAATGGCTTGGTAATGGTTGAGAGTAATTTTGTCTCTGGATCTAATACCCTAAATTTTGATAATGTGATTGGTGTTATTATGAGTGAAGAAACTCATAGGAAAATATTAGGTGCATCTACATCAGAAAGTGTCTTGAAAATAAAAAGAAGAGTTAGAATGAATGAGAGAGGAAATCTAGTGGAAAAATTGAGAGTACACCCACACTAGTGAAATTTTATTTAAGTTAGCAACATGGAAAACCTCTAGCTTCCATGATAGAGTGACATGATTCTTTCCACTATCCCATGGGCTTGTGGTGAGAACAATAATGACATCTTCATCAACTATGAATTTGAAGAGGAAAAGACCACCAACCATTAAAATAGTTGTTACACTTCCCTTTCACTTTTGTTTGGTAGTTGCCCATGATCTCACCATATCAAAGGTTGAGAAAATTTAGATTTTTTTTCCAACCATAGCAATATCCAAGGATGAAATAATATGATCCACTATAATGTTAGTTCATATAATAAAAACTAATAAGGTTTAGGCTGATTATTAAGCCAAAAAAAAATTCTCAAGGGATATATCAAATAAATCTTGTTCAAAATCATTGCCCATGAGCATATTTTTACATACCTTGCATTTTGAGCTTCCCTTTGGAGGTGCATCCTCCAGGTTTTTAGTCCTTCATAGATAAACCATCCTCTCTTTTCTTAGATGATCCATCAAGTAGAGTGCCAATCCTTGAGGTGGTCAAGGAGGGATACATAGTGATCCCAGGTAGTACTTGAAGATTCTTTGTAGTAGGATCCTTAAAAGATAACATAAGGTTAGTACATTTGTAGGAGGATTTACAAGAGAAATAATAGGGCCCCCACTTGAAGTGGGCACCATGTGCAAGAGTTGAGGTCATGGTACAAAATTCAAAAGTTGTAGAGAAGGAAAATAAAAATTGGTTGATACATCATCATTTGTTAATGGTAAAGACAACATTTTTTTAGTTGATTAAAACAAATGAGATTTATACAAATTTTTGGATTTATTTACAAAGTTTACTTGTTTATATTAGTAAAACATAACATAGTCATGAGGAAATTTTCTATTAGTATATAGAAGATTTACATATGTATGGTATGGGGTCTTAGTAGAGCTCAAGGATACATACTGGATAATGAAAACCTATCATCTACTATTACACATTCCACCTATCGATTGCATACTAATACTATCTCATAAATTCTCCTATAGCTACGAGGTGCAAAAAAATTGACATGTGGCAAAATAATGAGATCAAAATCCTTCTATTATTTACATATATAAAGCCATTCCATGACTTCCCTATTACTAATCATGGCTATAGTTTTATACATTAACAATAGAGAATAGAAGAAGAAACAATAATTTGTACAATTAGTTTGGGCAGCCCTAAATCCTTAGTTAGCAGAGAGTTCTACACTTTAGCATTTCCTTGGCTTAGGCCAAGATGATTCACTACCTCCATTTAAGCATCCCTTTGTCTTCAATGATTTCCACCAAAGATTATTTGCTCGAGTCTCCACTTTTTATCCCCTCTTCTCTTAAATATTCCTTAATCCAACCTCTCCTTTGAACTTTAGCTCTACAAGCTTTTGTGAGAAACCCAGAGTCTTTACCATAAGCGATTAGTTTTAGAATGAGAATTGGATTTAAGGCACGAGCTTCACACTTTTTGGGAGGTATCGGTAAGTAGTGGTGTAGTATGGTTTACATGTGGTTACACTTCTGTCATAGTTTACCATATGAAGAATAGACAATGGTCACGTCATCGAATAGATGATACATTTGATTTACAGCACCCTCACAATCTAACATTTGTAACATTTGAGCCTACCTTTTTGTCATTTTGAACCCCTTTGCTAAAGGTGGGAGTTGGCTTATAGTTTTGGTTTTGCTTGCATCCATGTAACATTTTGGGTTTGGCATAGAGAAATAACTGACCTAAAAATTCTTTTTGGGTTTAGCTAATGATGGTCTATTTTAGTTGGGCATTGTTGTCAGTGTTGTTGAAGTGTAATAAAGGATAGCTTCCTATCTATCTTTCTACCATTCACACTTGCAATGTCTTTGCTTTAAACAATTCATTGTTTCATGGTTTTTTCCATTACAATGACTCACTTTTTTATGAACATATATTGATGACAAAGTTTTTCATGAGTTCAACAAGATTGAGCCATAAGTAGTGTGTTAACATTTTGGGCATGGTCTCAGACAATTGCTCCTGTGAGACAAGATCAACAATTCAACACTGAATGAGAATTGAAATACAATAATATTCATGTAGTATAACAAAGTATTCAATTTTCAAGTTCAAGTTTATCTATATACTATTATCAAGTTCATCTATATACTATTATCAGGTTCAAGTTTTAATAATTGGAATTTTTAAGTTTTAGAGAAAGAGAATCAGTCACCAGTATAGCTAACTTCTTGAAGCCTAAACTTTTAAATGATAGATAGGATTTCAATGATTTTTTATTTTTCATTGTATGTCGTAATGTACTCTTCAATTTTTAGTTCAGAATCGTGTTGTGTATTAACTCAATTTTGTGCTGCTTTGGTACTTTTAACTTATTGTAGTACAACTTTTAAGTATTGAACTTTTACTAGTTAAACAAAAATATTTTCTAAGATACTATATACGTGCCAATAGAAGTTTATTAGTTAAAATTTCATAGCTTCCATTACATAACAGTGTTTATTGTGCTACATATCATTTCTAGTACTTAATATTATGCATACGGCTTTAACAACATCCATTTTATGATTAGTAGATGTTTTATTTTTTATCAAATTTTGAATTGTGTGGAAGTGTTTTGAACATGGATTTTTTTTAGCACAATCATGAGACAATAGATAGGGAGAGAATGAAATAAATGAATTTTAACAGCCATAGAGGTGTATAAAGTTGTCCTTTAAAATTAGGCTTTCTAGTTTTCATCAAAATATTCTTTAATTTCTTGTTACCGTCATTTGTCACAATGGAACCCCTTTGTGGAAATTTTTATAGCTTCCAGTAAATAATGATGTTTATTGTGTTGCATATCATTTCTAGTGCTTAATTTTATACATATGTCTTCAACATCATTCATCTTATGATAAGTAAATCTTTTATTTTGGATCAAATTTTGAATTCTGTGAAACAGTTTTGGACATAGTTTTTTTTAGCATGATCATGAGACAATATACAGAGAGAGGATGGAATAAATCAGTTCAAATAGCCACAGAGGTGGATAAAACTATTAATTAAGATTAAGTTTCCTAGTTTTCACCATAATATTCTTTAATTTCTTGTTATCATCATTTGTCAAAATGTAAGTCCTCAGTGGGCAAGCAAAAATACATGTGTAGTTGCTACACCTATATTATCTTGGAATCACATGATCAAAATTCTACTTTCTTAAGATCCTTCCTTTTGGCTTGATCTTCATTCAAATTCTTAATTCCATTAACAATTTGATCAACTTTACTAAGATTCATAAATTTTGTATCTCCCACATTGAGATCCTTTATAGATGTATAGTAAGTTCCAATCCAAGCAACCCAGTAGAGCACATCATCAACAATCTTAATATCACACAGGAGTAAATGAATGGTGTTAAAATTTATTAAGGGAGGAACTAAGAAAGCTGACAAATACCTTTAGCCTCATTTAACCTTTGGATAGTTCAGAAATTGTCCACCTACAATGGCATGTTTTTATTGCCGCAAAATGGAGGTAAATTGTGATGATGTTTGATATATTCTCAATATTACATGATTATGACCTTATGCAAGCAAGTTAAGATCCTTTAGTTTATTCTCAAAACTTTCTTTTAACATTGAAGCCTTTAACTAATTCATTTTTTTGCTCTTTCATTGTTTCTATGGAGGTGGTAGTGTAAAGTTTAATGGATCTTAGTTGGAGATTTTTGTTTTTTTTTATGAATAGTTACCTTTTCTATTAATAAAATATACTCAGTTTAAAATTCATAAAAAAGGGGCCAGGGGATACAAGATCACCCCATGAAAGAGTTCAAAAAGCCAAAGTTAGACAAGAAATGCGGCCGTAGCCAGAATCAAAAACTATTCATAAAAAAAAAACAAATAAGCAATATTAGGCTGCCAAAGCAGTGCCAGTCGAGGGTGGTGGATCATCTTTATCTTGAAAACCCCAATCATCTTTGGGATTGGGGGGTAGGCTGGGAACTATCTAGCCATCTTCACCAGTAGTGGCAATAGTGGTAGCCTCTACATCTTTAACCTCTAGTCATGGAGGAGAAATCGCTAGGTCCAGGCGAGGCCACTTCTGTGAGTGCACACAATGGGAACTAGGAGGAGGATCTGGGGACCAACTAGAACCACCATAGGGTGGGGAAGCTGAGCGGTGCCTCTATTCTCCATCACCACCACTAGGAGAGTGGTGGTAGGAAGCTTGGGAGTGCAGGGTGTACAAGTGGCAGCCAGAGGAGTGGCACGTAGGATGGCGGTCGTGGGGCATTGAGGTCTTTGCTGAGGCATCTAGAGGAAGTCTGATGATAGTACAAGGGGCATCACCCTAGTGATTGAGTAGCTCTTGTAGGTGAGCAACTTCAAGTGCAACTTTATTACCTTGCACCTATATCTGCATAATTACATTATTACAAATGCATGCCTTAGTATACATAGCAATGTTAACAACCAAAAAATTGTGTGTGAAAAGAACAACATTCCTATCTTTCCACAAAGAAAATAGGATCTCCAGCCTAAAGGTATGCCAAATCTGGGTGTACTTCTGACAAAATCTGGGAGAGTCACCCAGTAAAATCATATGCCAATAGAAAAACTCAGGTCTAAATGTCTTGAAGAAATCATGAATCCAATGCCAATAATTCTGAGCATGCTTGCAGAACCAAAAAATATGCAAGAAAGACTCAGGTTGTCCACAAAAGGGGCATCCATGGTCAGAAAGCCCAATGTGTTTGAGTTGAGGCCATGGGGGAAGACCTTGGAAGGCTAGGCACCAAGAAAAATGCACAACTTTGGGTTCAATTATAGCATTCCATATGGTGTCAAAGCAATTTATCCATTGAGAAAGGGAAGATTGCAAATGCCATATGTGGTTTAGCATATCCACCATGGGAAGATGAGGTGAAAGCCATCTATAGCCCAAACTTGGCTTGTAATTAGAAAAAGGAGTGGCAAGAAACCACCTCCAATCAAGCCACTAGGGGCAAACAGACTGAATCCCCACTTTATGAACTAAGTGAACAGGGATGGAAGAAAGTAGAAGATCAAAAGTCTGGTCGTCTAAATGGACAAGGTGGTACTATACTTGCATATCTTCCCAAGTCCTAAATTTCATGGTGACCCATGAAAAGAGATCCTTTGGAGTTCTGATACCATGTTTGAAAAAATGTAGAGCACTAGCCCCTTGAGTCTTGGCGAGGGGAGTACCTTGAATGGAAAATAGGGGAGACCACCATATGTTATGCTAATTCAAGGAGAGGCCATTGCAGAATTCATCTCTAGCCCATCAAATCCAGGGCTTGACAACCTCCTAGGCTTTCCAAATGCTCTTGAAGACAAAGGAGCTCTAAATGACCATGGGCTCACACATAATGAGAAGGGTTCTAAAGCCAATCCCATTCCAATTAGGCCTATTAACAAGGAAGCTGAAAGAAATGTAGTGTTGAACCAGAATCTTCCAAGATTCATCTCCTGAGAGAGCCCTAATAATCCATTTTGCATAGAGAGCAAGGCCTTGTCTCCAAGTGGAAAGAAAGCCAAGACCACCAAACTCTCTTGGGAGACAACAGAAGTCTCAGGCCACTCTGTCAAAGCCATGGTGATCAGAACTAGAGGCCTAGAGAAAATCCCTGAGCAATCATTCTAGCTTCATGTAAGAGGCTTTGGATGGAGCCCAACAAGATGAGTAATAAACATGAGTGGCCACAAGATTCTTAGAGTAAATCTAAAATTTTCTTGCGAGGGAGTTAGTTGGAGATTTATCAAATAGTTTCAGTCTTATTTCTATGATATAGAAGACTAGTGTCTTTCTTATATAATGTCAGACTCTTTATTTCTATATTCTTATTATGATAATATCCTATTCTTATTATTATGATCTATGGATATAAGATTGGAATTAATATATGTATATACATATTGAAGCACAACCAAGTAGGGGCATGACCCTATGTGGTCATGCCTTAATATGCACAAATACTAACATTGGTTCATAATGATTATTTACCCAAAAAAAATAAAATACATGTCATGGTATTAGAAAACCTGATAACAATGTATAACATAATGCATGAAATGTCACCCAATAATACAATTAGTGTGACTGAGTCTGGAACCCATTCGATAGCAACAATTTAATACCTATCATCACCATAATGTTGAGGTTAATCGACAATAGACATTTATTTGAAGTAATTGATAAATCCAAATGCATAAGATTATAATAATGTAATTAATAATGGAGATAGTGCAATATTATAGTGATAGTAATTATATTACAATTATATATATGTATGTATGTAATAGCTGATTTTCATGGTGTCTGACAAAATATAGCCTAATAACCATGATGGATATCAATGTGTCCAGCCTAATAACAATGACACCAATAATTTCCATGATGTTTGGCAAGATTTGACTTAATAACACTGATGGATATCAATGTGTCTAGTCAAATTTGGCCTAATAACAATGACACCAATAACCTTCAATACTTTTGGTATTAGAAGGTTGGTCATCTATTGATAAGATCATCACCTTACAATAGAGACTTTTGAACACATGAAAGATCACCAACTTTCATTTAACAAGTTTGCAAACAATATAATTTAATATATTCATGAATAAATTTACAAAAAATGTAATTAAAGATTTGTTATACCAAGTTTAGATCTAAAATAATCTATTTTCACTCTTGCAAGAGGTTTAGTGAAAATATCAGTATTTTGATCATTTGTATTAACATAAATCAGCTTGACCATATTCCTGTCAACCATGTCTCTGATATAATGGTAAGGAGTATCAATGTGCTTTGACCAATTGTGGAACACTGGACTTGTAAAAGTTTGATGCAACTCTGATTGTCACAATGAATCATAGTAGAATCTAACTTCTTTCCAAATAATCCAAATAATAGCTTCCTTAACCAAACTGTTTCATGTGCTCCCATGGAAGCTGCCATATATTCTGTTTTAGTAGAACTCAAGGTAAATGTAGGTGATATCATTGTTGATATGAGGCTAAAGTAGCATCTGGTGGTACTCTTATGATTTATAGAACAACCAGCTCAACTAGAATCAGTATAGCCTTCAAGTTTGATTTCAACATTTTTATACTTTGTTCCAAGACCAATAGTACCACATAGATATCTCAAAACCTATTTTGTAGCGATTAAGTGTATTTTCTTAGGTTCACACATAAAGTGACTTAGTAATTTTGTGGAATAACAAATATCAAGCCTAATGTTTACAAAAAACATGAGAGATCCAATAATTTTTCTGTAAAGGGTAGGAACAATAGATTTTGAATGTGCTACTTTCTCTTTTAGCTTGTGTAGATTAGTTTCCATTGGAATTGCAACTGGCTTGATGTTCATCATCCTAAATCTATTCAAAATATCCTAAGTATATTTTCCTTGATTTAAGAATACGTAGTCTTTCTTTTGACATACTTCTAGACCCAAAAAGTAATGTAGTAAACCTAGGTCTTTAATGTCAAATTCAGTAGTAAGATCTTGTTTAAATTTAGCAATAAGATGATCTTCACCTATTATCAAGAGATCATCAACATAAAGGACCAATATGATCATATCTCCATTAGAAATTTTAAAATAGATATTAGCTAGGATCGGCTTCATTTCTAGAGTATCCTAATTTGATGAGATAGATGTCAATTCTTTCATAGCAAGCTTGAGGTGCTTGTTTAAGGCCATACAAAGCTTTCTTTAGTTTACATACATATAAGTTTTCATTTAAAACCTTCAGGTTTTTCAATATAAACTTCTTCAATTATGACTCCATTTAAGAATGCAGTTTTCACATCCATTTGATGCACCTTCTATCATTTTGTTGTTGCTAATGCAAGAACTACCTTGACTAAAGTGAAACGAGCAATTGAGACAAAAGTTTCTTCATAATCAATACCTACCTTCTATGAAAAACCTCAAGCAACAACCCTTGCTTTATGTTTCTCAATGCTCTCATCTGTTGCATACTTGATTTTATAGAGCCACTTTGAAGAGACAAAATATTTGACTTCAGTTCTAAGTACAATATTCTAGACATCATTTTATAGTATTAATTGATATTCTTCAACCATAGCATCTTTCCACGCTTGACAAGTTAGAGCTTCTTTAATAGATGTAGGTTCAGATTTAGTGAGCTTAGTTAGTAGTGTAGTATAACATGATTTATTTTTGGTTTTCTTGACTTCCTTAGTAATTTCATCTAGTTCAATATCATTTTATTCAAGCATTTTACTTGCCCAAAAAGATCTCTTTTTGATATTTGAGATGTTTCTATTTTCTACATCTTGTACTGGTCTAGTTTATTCTGATATATTCTCCCTCTAAATTTTAGATTGTGGACTTTCATCTAAGTCTTTAATGGGATCATCATCTATGCTTCTAGATAGTTTTAAGACATGATTCTCCTTGAATATGATATCTCTGCTCACTTCTACTAATCTTTTTCCAAGAACATAAACTTTGTATCCTTTCAAGTTTTCACTAAAGTTGATCAGGTTCTTTACTACTGAACCATGATATCATTGTTGATCTGAGACTGAAGTAGCATTTGGTGGTACTCTTATGGTTTATAGAACAACCAAATCAATCAAAAAAGATGTCCAGCCTATAGAACCATAATAGCTGATTTTCATGGTATCTGGAAAAATCCAGCCTAATAACCATGATGGATATCAATGTGTCCAACCTAATAACAATGATACCAATAATTTTCATGATGTTCGAAAAGATCCAACTTAATAACCATGATGGATATCAATGTGTCTAATAGAATTTGGCCTAATAAAAATGACACCAATAACCTTCAATACTTTTGGTATTAAAAGGTTGGTCATCTATTGATAAGATCATCACCTTACAATAGAGACTTTTAAACACATGAAATTTTGCCACCTTTCATTTAACAAGTTTGCAAACAATATAATTTAATATATTCGTGAATAAATTTACAAAAAATGTAATTAAAGATTTGTCATACCAAGCTTAGATCTAAAATACTCCATTTTCATTCTTGCAAGAGGTTTAGTGAAAATATCAGTATTTTGATCATTTGTGTTAACATAGATCAGCTTGATCACATTCCTATCAACTATGTCTCTGATATAGTGGTAAGGAATCTTAATGTGCTTTGACCAATTGTGGAACACTGGATTTTCAAAAAGTTCAATGCAACTCTGATTGTCACAATGGATCATAGAAGAATCTAACTTCTTTCCTAATAATCCAAATAATAGTTTCCTTAACCAAACCACTTCATGTGCTCCCATGGAGGCTTTCATATATTTTACTTTAGTAGAACTCAAGGCAAATGTAGGTTTTTTTCTACTAAACCATGATATAATAATGCCAGACTCTTTATTTATATATTCTTATTGTGATAGTATCCTATTCTTATCTAAGATCTATATTCCACTTTATTGATATGATCTATAGATATCATTGTTTCTATGGAGGTGGAAGCATAAAGTTTGATGGATCTTAGTTGGAGATTTATTAGACTGATGTCTTACTTATATAATGTCAAACTCTTTATTTCTATATTCTTATTGTGATAGTATCCTATTCTTATCTGAGATTTGTATGCCACTTTATTGATATGATCTGTAGACATCGTTGTTTCTATGGAGGTGGAAGTCTTCCTAGAGTAATCAATGAATGTTATGTAATAGGAGTAACCTCCTAGGGAAAGAGTTGGCATGGGCCCACATAGATCTAAGTGAATTAGTTCCAAGATTGATTTGGACTTATGTTCACTAGGAGGGAAAGATTTTTTAATGTTCTTTCCTAGAGCACATCCTTTACATATATCTATATGTTTAGAGTTTAAGTTTGGTATTCCAAAGGTGATTTTTTCTATCTTTGGTAGTGAATTGAAACCAATATGAAGAATTCTTCTATGTCAAATTTCATTAGAGTTTTTTATTTTTATGACTAAGAGCTTGGTTCTGAATGTTGCATAGTTTATATAAGATCCCATCTTTAGTCCGTATGGTGATAGCATTTTTTAGATCTGAGCTTTTCGGCCATTACAAAATTTTGTCTTCGTTAAATATATCCTGAAATACCTCATCTATGAATCTAGAGATTGAAATTATATTTATTTTTATTCCAAATACAAATAGAACATCTTTTAACCTTAATGTAACTCTAGTCCTTAATTGAATAGAGCAGGTCCCAATACTTTTGACTGGATGAGTGGAGTTGTCTCCAATAGTAACTCCTTAAGATCTGTAATTTTCAAGTGTTTCAAATTTGTCCCTGAATCCTATTATATGTTGGGAAGCACCACTATCTATTATCCACACACTTTATTAGAGTTTATCTCACTTGATAAAGCAGTGTAGAATAATAGATTTTCATCTTTCTTACTTTTGGCTAAAGAGGCTAAGATTCTTTCCCTTTCAGGAAATTTACTAAAGGTATGTCCAAATGTCTCACACTTATAGCATTTAACTTTGGAAATTATTTTTTTTGAACTTATTATTCTTTTTTTTATAGTCATGTTTCTTTCCTTTAAATTTCCTCTTTTTCCCTTCATGATTTGGAGCTGAGAAAAGAGCTTGATTTTCTTCCTCTTGATTTGATGCAATACCTCTAGAGATTAATCTTGACTCTTCTGATGTAAAATCAATATTTAGTTGATCAAATGAAGGGATTGAAGGTCTACTAACAACTTGAATGAATGCTTCCCATGATATTGGTAATCCTCTAAGTGCTAATATAGAGAGTTTTTGATCTTCTACTTTGTTTCCAATGGAATTTAGATGATTTGTAATTTTAGAGATCCTTCCAAAATAAGATAAGATTGTTTCTCCCTTATTCATTTTAGTATTAATCAATTGATTTTTTAGAGTAATCAATTTTCTTGAGTTGTTGATTTCAAATGAATTTTTTATTGTTATGAATACTTCAAAGGCTTTCATCAGATTTGATATGGATGGAAGTATGTGATCTTCTACAGAGTTAACTATGATTTTCTTTGCTTTATTGTTTCGCCTTTTCCAAGTGGTTTTTTTTTGTTTCATCTTTAGGAATTAGAATATTAGATTCAATGAAATTATTTCTAGTTCTTCAAGGATCATAGTAATCTAAATTTTCCATGAAAAGAAGTTTACAACACCTTTGAGTCTGTCTTCTACTCTTAAATTATTTGACATGTTTGATTTTAATAGTCTCTCTACCAAGTAAGCTCTGAGACCATGTAAAGTTTAATGGATCTTAGTTGGTGGAGACTTGTCAAATAGTTTCAGTCTTATTTCTATGATATAGCAGACTGATGTCTTCCTTATATAATGTCAGACTCTTTATTTCTATATTCTTATTGTGATAGTATCCTATTCTTATCTGAGATCTGTATGCCACTTTATTGATATGATCTGTAGATATCATTGTTTCTATGGAGCTGGAAGCATAAAGTTTAATAGATCTTAGTTGGACTTATCTACTTTAGTAGAACTCAAGGCAAATGTAGGTTGTTTTCTATTGAACCATGATATCATTGCTGATTGTTGCCCCACTTTTCATCCTATGCCCATTTTACAAAGTGGAAAATGATCTTGTGTCTTAGTTTGGTTTGGGTATGTCCAAGTCTAGTTCTTTCCCCTTAAGTGAAAATTTTCTCCATCAGGTTTTTCACCTCTTCTCTTCTCCCACATTAAATAATCGGGTGGGTTTTCCTTGTTGTCATGAGTTTGTGGGTAGTCTAGAACCTAATTTGATGGAGATTCTTGGGTCATATAATGAATTTCACAAAGTTATTTCCAAGGATGAAATTTTTTGCGGCTTATCATAGCTTGCACATAAATAAAATGAAGCTTGTGAAAAATCCAACATTGCCTTCTCCTCGGTAGGTTTCCAACCTGTGAAGGCAATTTTCCTTAGAGGTCAACAAATGAGGTTTACAAGCTAAAGCAAGAAGGAAATGAGTTTTTTTATGGATAGATCATCCCTACATTATAGTATTCCACCTTTAAAGTCACTCAAGATCCATCATAGTGCTTAGAATCACATCTAGCAGAAAACTTTGAAGTAACTTCTCCACAGCAGACTTTCGACCCATGAAGTCAGCTTTTTGATAAAGGCATTTTTGAGAAGAGAAAAGCAAGTAAGTGGATTTATTTTTCACTTCCGCAACCCTTTTTAGATTTTTTGAAGCTTAGAGGCACATTGACTTAAAGGGTAAATTGAAAATAAAGGCAAGGGTAGAAAAATAGAAGTTGCTTTCTCCTTGGCAGGTTTCCAACCCTAAAAGGTGAATTTCTGCATCTATTGAAAAATCACTTTTGCAAGCATGTTGGGCTCATAGATCAATCACAAGATGCTTTAAAATGGTAATGGAAACAAATTAATTACATTTGGGAAGGTATTTTAAGGAAAATTTGGCTGAGCATATTTTTCCTTATAGAGTACTCCATTCTTAATTCTCTGGAACTTGGTGAAAATAGGAAAGTATGTAATTAAATAAAGTTACTATTGGGCCAACAAAAATAGTGAAAAGACATGGAAAATTCGGTTGCAAACCCTCACATTTACTAATCTAATAGATTTATCCTTTAATTCACTTGTGTGGCATAGATCTTGAAGATTAACAGGTGAATTAGGATTTCTATATAGAGATGAACATAACAAATTTTCAAATTACCACTTTCTTAATTGAATTGTTATTTTGTTGAATTGAATAAAAATTTCAAAGCTTTTTGCAAAGTTCTACTCTCTGCACTACTTTGAATTTTAAGGTTTTAATTCATCTCTATCTTAGATAAAATGGCAACTAGATTCACTAGTTTCAATGGGTTGAATGAAATTAAGTTAATATTGTAGAATGTTACAGACACCTCGCTTCATTTCTTCGACATGTAAGATTTTCAAAGGACATTGAGGATGGAGCCAATTCACCCTATAATAGAAAAAATCTGAGGAAGTGGGCTAGTGGAAGTAGCTAGATTTCTAGTGGCAGTTCAAGCTCTCGACCTTATTGTCAAATGTATAAATTACTACAATCCAGACACTGGAAAAATTTTTTTGCTTGACCATACAATTTTAATCTCGATTGATAGGAAAATTGTAGTAAATTTCCTCTGGGTTGTTGAGCAAGAAGAATTATGTTTGAGTTCTCTTTGAAGAAAATGGTGTGGCAAAAGGAAATTATGAGGTCCTAGTTCCAAAAGCCACATGGAGCTACAAGTAAGGTTCCTAAGACTTTTTTTGGCACTGATCTCAAGCTCAAGATCATAGAAATTCTAGTTCTTTTACATCAATTGAAAGGTGAGGTAGAAGCACTCAATTTTGTTGAACAATATTTCTCTTTGGTAGAAATCATCTATTCAGATACACATTATGTTGATTGGGCATATGAGGTAAGTGAGCATCTGTCCAGAGCCCTTAGTGCCCTAAAGTTTTACAATACCTTCTACATGTCTTCTTTCCTGATTTATATGTTAGCTTCTCTACAATTGTGGCCAGGCCTTCCCAGGATAGAGAAATTCCCTAATGATGTGAAAAGTTATGAATTTTATCCATGCTTGCAATTACAGAATAGCTATGCAGAATATGTCAGAGTTAATGACTCATTCATAATGAGGATTTGTAGAGAACTCCAAGGATGCCCGAAGAGGAGGTTTAGCCCAGAAGCAATGGTGGCCATTAGTTAGTTTGGTAGCTACTTTATTTAGTTCTCATCCTTTTCATATTTGCGTCTTACAACTTTTGATGGATTTCCTTTGAAGCTGCCCAGATAGCCAAGTGATCTGATTGTGTTAATAAAGATTGTAAGATAACTGATCTAGGTGAATGTATTGAGCACCAAATTGAATAAGAAAGGGTATGAATTCCCTATGAAGGTTGGAGCTTATAGTTGTGAGCCTCAATTTGATGCCAAAAATATGCTCAAGGAATTCAAGACTAAGTACAAGTTAGAAGAATATGAGGTTGTGAGACCCATGTTTGATCCAAATGGATATAAAAGAGAGGTGCTACAAATTGGGAGTGTGATCAAGCATGTCACCACTATAGAAGATTATTGGGTTAATTAAAAGGATGATTTGGAGAGTTGAGATCATGCTTTTGCTAAGCTCACAGTGGAACAAGTAAGGACATATAGTATTGATCTTAATGTTGAAGTATTAGAGGATGATGGTCAAAATATGTATAGCAATACCTATTTGACTAAGTTGAGGGGGATTTATATTAGTGATGAGCCATATGTAGATGTGGAAGAGAATCTTGATATCATGATGGCTAGGATAATCAAGAGAATAGGGAAATGGGTTGAGTGGAAAACCAAGAAGAGTCAAAGCAAGGGTACAACCACCCAAGCTTCTCCAATAGCTACAATGCCTACTTCATCTCAAAGTGCTATAGTAGATGTGACCATAGCATCCACTCAAGGGCTAGTTCAACCTTCAGGAGGAGGTGATCAACCTCTGGACAAGAATGTCCCTATAGCTAAGACCTATCATGATGGTTCCTTACCAGTCATACAAACCCAGACTGGCACTGAAGAGAAGAAGATGGAAGAACCAAAGGACAATGCCTCCACTCTGGTCCCTTCCCCTCATACTACTCCATTTCCATCTCCTCATACTACTCCATTTCCATCTCCTCATACTACTCTAATCCCATCTCCTCATCATAGCCATGTTCCATTAGTAGGAGCTTCACTTTTGAGGCCAAGTGGTTCCCCTATATAGATAGTGGACTTAGGGGATGGAAAGAGTAGTAGCAGCAAGTTTACTGAGTCAGATGAGGCAGCAAAGAAAACTTCAAAAGTGGAGAAGGGCCAGACTTCTCCCAGGTTAATCTCTAAAGATTCAAAAAAATCCTTTCTCTTCAACTGCTGTAACAATGACTCTAGTTAAGAAAAAGATGTTTAGTATTGAATCACTTGGAATGACTTCCAAAGTGATAGGAATGGATTCTTGGTTGGAAGATACTTTGGAAAGGAAGAGAAAGAGAAAGGATGAAAGTGTTTTTACAAAAGATATTGTATCTCTTATAGTTCATTTTGGGACTGCATTAACAAAAGTAAAGAAGCAAAAGACTTTGTCAATACTTGGGCAAGATCTAAAAATAGGGCACTTGACAATGGAAATAGCCAAGCCAAACAAAGGAGGAAGAATCAAGGACATGATGCCTAATGATTTCACTCTGCATTCAATCAATCTTGGAGAGGCCAGACATGACACAAAATTTTTCTTGTGGAGATCAAGTAATGGAGTAATAGAAGGAAAATTAGAAAGTCTTAAGTTATCAAAGATCAAGATGAAAGTTGAGATAGAAGAGTTGAACACATTTATCAGGCAACTAGTCACTCCGCTAGCAAGTATCTCTAGTGTGTCTATGACCCAGACTCCTACTGTAGCTAAAGTGCAAGCCCTCATTTCCAAGCTCCAAGAAGATAGGCATTATGGCCAGATTGGAAAGAATGGATCAAGAAACTCAAATTGGAAGGAGTCACAATCGTAGAGAAGATTGGTAATGTTATCTTAAGATTGGAAACTAAAAAAGATAACATTATATCAAATAGCAATACTTTGGTTGGAGAAAGGGTGAAATTCAAAGATTGTATCTCCCTCTTAAAGATGATCATCCAAATGAAAACCAAAAGAAGTGGTGGAAGCTAAAATCTTACCAAAGGGAGATGAGCCTTTGTTCAAGTGGCTTCAAAGCATGCAATTTAAAATTGAGATGATCCAATCTATAGAAAAAGGGCTCAAAGAAATAGAGGAAAATGTGAGGAATACATAGGATAGAGGATTTGAACTTATGAGAGAGTTACATATAGACTCTCAAACTAGTGGCCAAGGAAAAGTACTTGTTGGAGTCAATGTCATAAAGGAGAACTTTTCTAGATTCCTAGATAGTTTGTTAGATATAAACTTCCATAGTCAAGGCAGGATCACTAAATTAGAGGCACTCAGTGGATGTTTACACATGGCCAAAGAGGAACTACCAAATTAGTCCAATGTTGTGGAAGAATTGCCTAGAGAGAATTCTAAATGGCTCTTAAGGTATACCAATATCCATGTACCTAGACATGAAGAGCTAATTCCAATAATAGTTGATGCTAAGGCATAAAGGGAAAAAATAGAAAAAGGGAAGAAGTCTAAATGATTCATATTATGCCTCCTTTTCATTTTCTTTTGTATTTTTATAATACGACAAACTGGCACCCTGCCATTTGTCATATTTAGAAGATGAACTGATTAAGCTTCCATTGTAATGGTCATCTCAAAACTCTATATGTATAAAATTGAAAGATTAATGAAAGGTCACAAATTTTTGGTGTGAAGTACTTTTTGATGCAAAGAAAATTGAATGGTATTTTATGTCAATCATTTTCTGTTCCAGTTGCTATGATATTTAGTTTATGTTTTCTCTTTTGTTTGAATCAAAATGAGGGAAAAATAGAGTTTTACCTCTTCTATTTTGAGGCAATGAATGAATGTAATAGGTGTTGTTATTGTTCATTCATAGAGAAACCCTTTTAGCATTTTCAATTTATTTATCATAATTTAGATTCAAATTCACTTAGTTCAGTATTAGCTATTATTTAGATAAGTTTTATGAATTCATAAGATATGTAATGCATAAAACTTTTTTGGTATTTAGAAACTTCTATTTGTCTAAGTTAGATTCTATTTAGGTCTAGCTTGGTTATACCTCTTCTATTCTCAAATTAAGAACATACCCCCAAATTAATTTAGAAGAAAACATTATTCATTGCAAATCTATTTTAGGGAGTTGTACCTACCAATTTAGAGCAAAGCCAACTTATCCACAAGTGGCTTTTAACCTATTTGTAATTAGATATTGTTCCAAGTTGGCCATTTAAGAGTAATAATCTAAAAGAACAAATCTATTTACCAACACTGATCTAAGACTGAAGTAGCATCTGGTGGTACTCTTACAATTTATACAATAACTAGCTCAATTAGAATTAGTATAGCCTTCAAGTTTGATTTCAACATTTATGTGCTTTGTTCCAAGACCAATAGTGCCATGTAGATATCTCAAAACATGTTTTCCAACCATTAGTTATATTTTCTTAGGTTCACACATAAAGTGACCTAGTACATTTATGGAATAACAAATATCAAGCCTAGTGTTTACCAAAAACATGAGAGATCCAATAATTTGTCTATAAAGGGTAGGATCAATAGATTTTGAATGTGCTACTTCCTCTTTTAGCTTGTGTAGATTATTTTCCATTGGAATTACAAGTGGCTTAATGTTCATCATCCCAAATCTATTCAAAATATCCTAAGTATATTTTCCTTGATTTAAGAATATGTAGTCTTTATTTTGACATACTTCCAGACACAAAAAGTAATGTAGTAAACCTAGGTCTTTTATGTCAAATTCAGAAATAAGATCTTGTTTGCATTTAGCAATAAGATGATCTTCACCTGTTATCAAGAGATCATCAACATAAAGTACCAATATGATCATATCTCCATTAGAAATTTTAAAATAGATATTAGGTTCAGCTTCATTTTTAGAGTATCCTAATTTGATGAGATAAATGTCAATTCTTTCATACCAAGCTCAAGGTGCTTTTTTAACACCATACAAAGCTTTCGTTAGTTTACATACATATAGGTTTTCATTTTTATCACAAAACCTTCACGCTATTCAATATAAACTTCTTCATTTATGACTCCATTTAAGAATGCAATTTTCACATCCTTTTGATGCACCTTCCATCATTTCATTGTTGTTAATGAAAGAATTGCCCTAACTAAAGTGAAACAAGAAACTAAGGCAAAAGTTTCTTCATAATCAATACCTACCTTTTGTGAAAAACCTCAAGCAACAACCCTTGCTTTATGTTTCTCAATGCTCTCATCTATTGCATACTTGATTTTATAGAACCACTTTGAAGAGACAACATATTTGACTTTAGGTCTAGGTACAATATCCCATACATCATTTTATAGTATTAATTGATATTCTTCAACCATGGCATCTTTCCATGCTTGACAAGTTAGAACTTCTTTAATAGATGTAGGTTCAAATTTAGGGAGCTCAGTTAGTAGTGTAGTATAACATGATTTATTTCTAATTTTCTTGACTTCCTTAGTAATTTCATCTGGTTCAATATCATTTTCTTCAAGAATTTTTCTTGCCTACAAAGGTCTCTTTTTGATATTTGAGATGTTTCTATTTTCTACATCTTGTACTGGTCTAGTTTATTTTGATATATTCTCCCTTTGAATTTTAGATTGTGGACTTTCATCTAAGTCTATAATGGGCTCATCATTAATGCTTCTAGATAGTTTTAAGACACTATTCTCCTTGAATATGATATCTCTACTCACTTCTACTAATCTTTTTCCAAGAACATAAACTTTGTATCCTTTCAATTTTCACTAAAGTTGATCAAGTTGTTTACTACTGAACCATGATATCATTGTTGATCTAAGATTGAAGTAGCATTTGGTGGTACTCTTATGGTTTATGGAACAACTAGCTCAATCAAAATAGATGTCTAGCCTATAGAACAATAATAACTGATTTTCATGGTGTCCAGCAAAATCCAGCCTAATAACCATGATGGATATCAATGTGTCCAACCTAATAACCATGATGGATATCAATGTGTCTGGCAGAATCCAACCTAATAACAGTGACACCAATAACCTTCAATACTTTTGGTATTAAAAGGTTGATCATCTATTGATAAGATCATCACCTTACAATAGATACTTTTAAACACATGAAAGATCACCACCTTTCATTTAACAAGTTTGCAAGCAATATAATTTAATATATTCATGAATAAATTTACAAAAAATGTAATTAAAGATTTTTCATACCAAGTTTAGATCTAAAATACTCCATTTTCACTCTTGCAAGAGGTTTAGTGAAAATATCAGTATTTTGATCATTTGTGTTAACATAGATCAGCTTGATCACATTCATGTCAACTATATCTTTGATATAGTGGTAAGGAATCTTAATGTACTTTGACTGATTGTGAAACACTAGATTCGCAAAAAGTTTGATGCAACTCTGATTGTCACAATGGATCATAGTAGAATCTAACTTCTTTCCATATAATCCAAATAATAGCTTCCTTAACCAAACCACTTCATGTGCTCCTATGGAGGCTATCATATATTATGCTTTAGTAGAACTCAAGGAAAATGTAGGTTCTTTTATACTGAACCATAATATCATTGTTGATCTAAGACTGAAGCAACATTTGGTGGTACTCTTATGGTTTATGGAGCAACCAACTCAATCAGAATCAGTATAGCCATCAAGTTTGATTTCAACATTTTTGTATTTTTTTCCAAGACCAATAGTACAACATAGATATCTCAAAATGTGTTTTCCAACCATTAGGTGTATTTTCTTAGGTTCACACATAAAGTGACCTAGTACATTTGTGGAATAACAAATATCAAGCCTAGTGTTCACCAAAAACATGAGAGATCCAATAATTTGTCTGTAAAGGGTAGGATTAATAGATTTTGAATGTACTTATTCCTCTTTTAGCTTGTGTAGATTAGTTTCCATTGGAATTGGAATTGGCTTGATGTCCATCATCCCAAATCTATTTAGAATTTCCTAAGTATATTTTCCTTGATTTAAGAATATGTAGTCTTTCTTTTGACATACTTCTAGACCCAAAAAGTAATGTAGTAAACCTAGGTCTTTTATTTCAAATTCAATAGTATGATCTTGTTTGCATTTAGCAATAAGATGATCTTCACCTGATATGAAGAGATCATCAACACAAAGGACCAATATGATCATATCTCCAAAAGAAATCTTAAAATAGATATTAGGATTAGCTTCATTTTTAGAGTATCTTAATTTGATGAGATAGCTATCAATTCTTTCATACCAAGCTTGAGGTGCTTGTTTAAGGCCATACAAAGCTTTCTTTATTTTACATACATATAGGCTTTCATTTTTTATCACAAAACCTTTAGGTTGTTCAATATAAACTTCTTCATTTATGACTCCATTTAAGAATGCAATTTTCACATCCATTAGATGCATCTTCCATCATTTCATTGTTGCTAATGCAAGAATTGCCCTAACTAAAGTGAAATGAGCAACTACAAAAAAAAATTCTTCATAATCAATACCTGCCTTTTGTGAAAAACCTCGAGCAACAAACCTTTCTTTATGTTTCTCAATGCTCTCATCTATTGCATACTTGATTTTATAGATCCACTTTGAAGAAACAACATATTTGACTTTAGGTCTAGGTACAATATCCCATACATCATTTTATAGTATTAATTGATATTCTTCAACCATAGCATCTTTCCATGCTTGACAAGTTAGAGCTTCTTTAACAGATGTGGGTTCAAATTTAGTGAGCTCAATTAGTAGTTTAGTATAACATGATTTATTTCTAGTTTTCTTGACTTCCTTAGTAATTTCATCCGGTTCAATATCATTTTCTTCAAGCATTTTTCTTTCCCACAAAGGTCTCTTTTTGACATTTGAGATGTTTCTATTTTCTACATCTTGTATTCGTCTATTTATTCTGATATATTCTCCCTCTAAATTTCAAATTGCGGACTTTCATCTAAGTCTATAATGGGCTCATCATTTGTGCTCTAGATATTTTTAAGACACTATTCTCCTTGAATATGATATCTCTACTCACTTCTACTAATCTTTTTCCAAGAACATAAACTTTGTATCCTTTCAAGTTTTCACTATACCCAACAAGTATTCCTTTCTTTCCAAATGGTTCTAACTTAGTTCTTCTTTCTTTAGTTATATGTATAACACAGGACAATCAAGAATCTTGAGGTGACTTATGTCAGGTTTATTTCCTATAAAGACTTCTTTAGGTGTTATATTTTCTAGAATGGAGTGTGGACATTTGTTTTGTATGTATACAATAGTATTTGTGGCTTCCGCCTAGAATGAGAAATGTAGGTTTTGACCATGAAGCATAGCTTTTGCTGCTTCAACAATATTTCTATTTTTTCTTTCAACTACCCCATTATATTAAAGATTATAAGGTACTATATACTCCCTCTTAATCCCAACAAATGTACAAAGGTTTTAAAATTTTAAAAATTATATTCTCCTCCATTGTCAAATCTTAGAGTCTTAATTTTCTTTGACACTTGATTTTTCACCAATTATTTGTATTCTTTTAATTTTGATAACATCTTATTTGATTCTTTAACTTTTAGAAAGAAAATCCAAGTTATCCTAGAGTAATCAATGAATGTTATGTAATAGCAATAACCTCCTAGGGAGCAAGTTAGCATGGGCCCACGTAGATCTAAGTGAATTAGTTCCAAGATTGATTTAGACTTGTGTTCACCAGGAGGGAAAAGTTTTTTAATGTTCTTTCCTAGAGCACATCCTTTACATATATGTTTAGAGGTTAGGTTTGGTATTCTAGAGGTGATTTTTTCTATCTTTGGTAGTGAACTGAAACCAATATGCCCAATTCTTCTATGCCAAATTTCATTAGAGTTTGTTATTTTATGATTAAGAGTTTGGTTTTGAATGTTGCATAGTTTATATAAGGTCCCATCTCTAGTCCCTATGGTGATAGCATTTTTTAGATTTGATTTTTTAGGCCATTACAAAACGTTTCCTTCATTGAATGTAACTTGAAATACTTCATCTATTAATCTAGAGATTGAAATTCAATTTGTTTTTATTCTAGATACAAATAGATCATCTTTCAACCTTAATGTAACTCTAGTCCTTAATTGAATAGAGCAGGTCCCAATACCTTTGACTGGATGAGTGGAGTTATCTCCAATAGTAACTCCTTTAAATCTGTAATTTTCAAGTATTTCAAATTTGTCCCTAAATCCTATTACATGTCGAGAAGCACCACTATCTATTATCCACACACTTTTATTAGAGTTTATCTCACTTGATAAAGCAGTGGAGAATAATGGATTTTCATCTTTCTTACTTTTGGCTAAAGAGGCTAAGATTCTTTCCCTTTCAGGACATTTACTAAAGATATGTCCAAATTTCTCACACTTATAGCATTTAACTTTGGAGAAATCAATTTTGTTTAACTTATTATTATTTTTCTTATAGCATTTAACTCTTCTGATGTACAATTAATCTTTAGTTGATCAAATGAATGGATTATGTTCTACTAACAACTTGAATGAATGCTTCCCATGATAGTGGTAATCCTCTAAGTGCTAATATAGAGAGTTCTTGATCTTCTACTTTGTTTCCAATGGAATTTAGATGATTTTTAATTTCAGAGATCCTTCCAAAATAAGATGAGCTTGTTTCTCCCTTATTCATTTTAGTATTCATCCATTGATTCTTCAGAGTAATCAATCTGCTTGAGTTGTTGATTTTAAATGAATTTTTTATTGTTGTGAATACTTCAAAGGCTTTCTCCAGATTTGATATGGATGGAAGTATGTGATCCTTTATAGAGTCAACTATGATTTTCTTGGCTTTATTGTTTCACCTTTTCCAAGTGGTTTTTTTTGTTTCATCTTTAGGAATCAGAATATCAGATTCAATGAAAGTTTCTACTTATAGTTCTTCAAGGATTGTAGTAATCCAAATTTTCCATGAAAAGAAGTTTATAGCACCTTCGAGTCTATCTTCTACTCTTATGTTATTTGAGATTTTTTATTTTAATAGTCTCTCTATCAAGTAAGCTCTAATACCATGTAAAGTTTAATGAATCTTAGTTATTGGAGACTTATCAAATAGTTTCAGTCTTATTTCTATGATATAGCTAACTGGTGTCTTCCTTTATAAATATTAGATTCTTTATTTTTATATTCAAATTGTGATAGTATAATATTCTTATCTGAGATCTATATGCCACCTTAATGACATGATCTATAGATATAAGAAAGTCTATCAATATGTTGTCCTAGAGTTCTCTCCCCTCTAGTAGTTTTGTTGAGCTAGTCAAGTTCTCTCAAAATGTCCTACATATACTACAAACTACTAATTTCCTTCTTCATTAGCCTCATATTACCAAAGATCCCTTTCAAAAACCCTTGGTCATCATCGATCTTGTTATGAGTAACGTCATCCTCATCCCCACCAACATTGTCTCTTTCATAATTAGTCTCCTCAAGCCCTTTAACATCCACCTTCCCTTGAGAAAGTACATTTTTCCCTTTTCTCTCCATCCTCTTAATTGAAGATTCAACATTAGAAGGTATGCTTGAAACCATGTCCATATTCTTCCCCTTGTTTCTAGAAACCCTACTACCAATGCGACTTTTCTAGTTAACCTCTTCTAGATCCTCTTTAGAATCCATATCCATTTCAAAATCAACCTCCTTAATCTTCCTTTTCTTCCTAGATGAGCTTCTAGGATCAATATTTTTCCTCTTCTTAACCTCTATATTTGAAACCTCATCCTCCACATTCTCATCAAATTCCTCATCCTATTCACTCCCCTCAGTGTCACACTCTAGAGTTTTCTTACTATAACGGGGTCTAACCACTTTTTTTGATTTGAGAAGGTTCATAAATAGCACCATTAAACCCTCATGACAAGAATGGCCACCTTTAGGATCATTCTAAATAGCTAATATTGTATTACCCAATGAGTACCTGAGGTAGAAGGGAAGATTAAGCATAAACCTATGCCTAAAATGGTTTACCAACATAAAATAATACCCAAATAACTTAGTAAAGTGACAATCCAAAGTTAAATATTCAATAACAACAAACATGAAAAACCTCCAAGGCTAAGATATAGAGCCAGGTATAAAATAGGAATTACCAATTTTAACCAATCTATTACTCTCTTTAGCTGTATCTACAAATTCTTCCACTACCCAACCCGAAAGCTTCCTATCTCTGTAAAAATTGGATCCCTCTATGTCAAGGCCTATAGCTTTCACAATGATGTCTTTAGTAACCTCCATTCTCTAATTACCCACCAAAATTCTCCCATCCTTCCAAGTCTTAATGAATTGGTGGGTAAGCTTCTCCATAAAATTCATGAACTTCCTCTATTCTAGAATTTCCCAAATCTTTGTCTTCTTCTTCCAGTTCTTATAGCTAGTTGGTCTGACCCTCTTTCTCCTTCCTCCCATCTTATTCAATCTATTTTAGATTCTCACTATCTCAAAATAAGAATTCAGAAAGAAAAGCTTGGTGTTGATATCAAAGCAAAACAAATTGATAAATAAATGTGCCCACAATCCGTGTGACAATGAATGAAAAGTCTCTACCAATCTAATCATAATCTACCACACTCCAAATCTACCCAAAACATAATTAATCCTTATTGCCTTGTTCATCATTAATAAAACTTTTTTTCCTACTTCTCACCTTTTCATACTTAATCAAGGATAACCCCTCGATAGGGATATTATCATCTTGATTCCAAATCAACTTTTCATCACTTCTACATGTTATGTTCATAGCCTGATCAACAACATGGTTAGTTTCTCTATAGTTATGAGTGATAACACAATTATTGAAAAAATTAATTAAACAAATGGCCTTACAAATAATATTATAAATTTTCCAAGAAGGGTTGTTAATTTTATTAAGACAATTAATAATATTGAGGGAGTCCCCCTCTAGCCAAATCATGTCCAAATTCATACTCTTGGTATATCTAAGACCATAGAGAGCAGTACTAGCTTCCACCACATGATTTTTTTGTTCCCTAATAGGGATGGCCATCACACCAAAACTATCCCCATTTGTATTTCTAATGATGACACCACAACTTGCTATCCCTAGATTGCCCTTTGAGGCCCCATCAAAATTAATCTTACATAACCTTAAGGAGGGAAATCCTACCTAAAAAAATTCCTAAGGTTATTCCTATTTTGGAACACACTCAACCCTTCCAAGTTCCATTTCTAAATCACTTTTTCTTTCCATTCATCCTCAGGTTGATGCCTTTTCCCAATAGTCCTAATATTCTCTATCACCAAATGCCTAATCTTATAGAATAACTGGACAAAATTGGTCTCCTTACCCCTTAACACCCTATCATTTCTTTCCTTCCACACAACCCAATAAAGAAAAGGGAGGATGAAATCCCACAACTTCATAATCAATGTATTACAAGAGGGAGATTTCCATCCTTTAAAGAACTCTTAAATATTAAGGGGGGAGACCCAAACCAAATCCAAGAAACCACATATCCTTTCCCATAACCTTCTAGTATAAGAACAGTAAATAGTTAGATGATTAATTGACTCTTCCACTTCCTTACAAAGATAGCACTTGTTGACAATATTCATACCTCCCTTCATCAAATTATCAGGGCTTAGAATTTTATCCTACAAAAGAATCCAAAAAAATACATTAATCTTAGGGGTCATTTCTTTATACCAAGCTTCAGCCCAGCAAGTTGCCTGATATTCCTCAAAAGCATTGGCATACAAAGAAGAAACAAAAAACAACCCATTGGAGTTATATTTCCATATTAAGTCATCCTCCTCTTGAACTAAAAGGACAAAATTCAAGATTTTGTTGAGATCATTAAGATTGTTATCCATTTTATTGAGGTTAACCCATTTTTCCTCTTCCCAATAATTAGCAACAAAACTTCCAAATAGGTTCTTACATTGATCTATAAATCCATTCTACCTCTAATTAGAACTGAGGGTATGACCAAAAATCCAAATATCATCCCAAAAATAAATAGTCCTACCATTTCTAGCGTTTCATCTGACCCCTTTATTTATAATCTGCTTATTTTTTTGAATTTGTTTCCAGATTATAGAACCACCTTGGGAAGCCTCATTACTAAGGAAGAGGTTAAACCCTTGATTCTCTCTATTATATTTATCATTCCAAATGTCTCTCCATTCTCGCTCTTCTTGATGCCATCTCCAAATAAACTTAGAAAGTAGAGAATCATTTATAGATATCACCCTTCTAAGGCCATGACCTCCTTCATTGATTGGAATGCAAACTTTATCCCAAGCAATCAAAGCCATTCTTTTCTTCTTTTCCATACACATCCATAATAATTGTTCTTGAATTTTCCCAATTGCCAAAGCAAACTTCCTAGGAATCTTTAAAACACCCAAAGCTTACAAAGGCAAATTCTATAAAGTGGGTTTAAGAATAATAACCTTATTAGCTTGTCTAAGGAGGGATTCTTTCTAGCCAGCTAATTTTGAGTGGATTTTGTCAATCAAAGAACTCCAGAAAGTCTCAGGAGGGTCGAGACAGAGGGGTAAGCCAAGATATGAGCCCGGAAGGGTACCAATCTCACAACCAATGATTCTTTTATTTTTATTTTGTTTGTTCTTTTTAACATTGATAAAATAAATCATACTCTTATTTTGATTTATTATCTTACTAGAAGCATTCCCATAATCCTCAAGAGATTTCTTAATATTTTTCGCATTTCTCACAGAAGCTTCTCCCATAACAATCGAGTCATCTACAAATTGCTAATGAGAGAAAGTAAGATTCTTAGAAGAAGGTTTGAGTCCAAAAAATTCCATCAAAGTAACCATTCTTTCTGCATATCTACCTAAGAATTCAACCATGATAATGAATAGGATAGGAGATAGTGGATCTCCTTGCCTTAAAGCATGTGAGGCCCAGAAGAAAGGTGTTAGAGAATGATTAACAAGAATAGAGAAGGTGGCATAGGAAACCAACAAAAGGATCATCTCCAAAAATCTTGTATTAAACCCAAAAGCTTCCAATCCACCCTATCATAGGTTTTTTATAAGTCAAGCTTAAGAAGGAACCCCTCTTTCTTAGATTTAGTAAGGGAATGGATATTTTCATGCACCGTAATGATAGAATCCAAAATCTGCCTACCAGGAACAAACCTCATCTGTCGTTTAAAAATCAGACTAGGAAGAATAGATAAAATTCTAAGAGTAAGAACTCTAGAGATAATCTTGTAAAAAAAGTTACAAAGACTAATTGGTCTAAAATGATCCATACAGTCAACCCTAGGTTTTTTGGGAATCAAAGCCAGAAAGGTACCATTCAATTCCTTCAGGAGTTTCCTAGACCCAAAGAACTCTTTTATGCTATTAAAAATATCCTCTTGAATGATATGACAATACTTATGAAAAAAGAGGAAAGGGAACCCATCTGGTCTAGGAGCTTTGTCTCCTTCAAAGGAAAAGCTTGCATTATTAATTTCTTCATTATTGGGGATAGCTATAAGTTTTTTATTTTGTTCATCAGAAATGTATTTTTAAATACAATCTAGAAACACCTTTTTCTTGTCCTTATCTAGATTGGGATCACCCTCCCATAAGTTACTAAAAAAATTCATGGCTTCCCTTTTAATAGCTTCATCATCATCAGTAGGAACCTCGTGAACATTAAGCCTAGATATCTTATTAACCATTCTATACTTCAAAGTAGTCATATGAAAATATTTGTTATCCTGATCCCCCTCACTAAAAAAAACTTTTCTAGACTGTTGTCTCCAATACATCTCCTCCTTAGTAATTATATCATGCATTTCAATCATTTTTAGCTCTTCCTCCTTCCTAGACACATTCTCATAGCCCTCACCCTGGATATTGTCTTGAATCTCTTTTAATCCCTCAAGAATCCTCCTTTGTTGTCAAAGGTGTTCCCAAAGGTTTCCTTGTTCCATCTTTTGATATATTTTTTTAACATTTCTCAACATTATATCAACTTTAAGCATATTTTTCCCTCCATATGAATGTTCCACCATTATTTAATGAGGTCTTCTAGCCTAATATGGAGATTCCACATCTTCTCAAATCTAAAGGGATAGTTCTTCTTACTAGTAATAGGGTCAACCAAAAGAAAAATAGGGTAGTGATCTGAGCTCACTCTCACTTGTGCAAAGAGGGAGCATTTATACTTCTAAAACTAGTCATTACTAATAAGAGCTCTACCCAACCTTACTTAGATCAGGTCCTTTCCTGACCTTCTATTAGTCCAAGTATAATCCACAACATGCAAGTCCATGTCATCCAAAAGATGACTATCAATGAACTCCATCAACTCCAATCAGTTGTCCAAATTGGTCTGACTACCTCCCATCTTCTCATTCTCTTTCAAAGGTGTATTGATATCACCCATAATGATCCAATTTTCATCCAAAAAATTCTTTCTTTGATTAGATAGAGCATCCCAAAGCACTTTCCAACCCCATTTAGAATTGGGGGCATAAATGTTAGTTAAAAACCAAGAGGTGTCATCCTTTGCATTAGAGAATTTGATATTCATCATATTCCTATTTTGAGAAATAAGTTCCCCATAAATATATCTATCATTCCAAAAAAATTCCATGCCACCTGAGGCCCCATCAGAGTCACCCCCAAGTACCTTGCCACTTTTAAACACCAAAAGACCTTCAACTTTGACTTTTAACATTTTATTTATTGTAGAAGAACCTTATCTGACTTACTATCCCTAATCATATTCTTCACCATATCTTTCTTGTGAGGATTATTTAATCCTTTGATATTCCATGATATAAACTTCATTTCTTTTGGAAAGCTTTTAAATTTAAGATAGTCCTCTAACTACAATCCACAATACTTGTGTTTGTCTCCACAACTCTTTTCTACACATTATAAGGTCTTCCTACAAATGTAGGGGTTAGGCCAACATCCCCAAATTTGATACCCTTCCTATTTGGATTGAAAGGTAGACAACTATCTCTGGCTTTATTACTCTCAATTTCTCCTTTTTTAGTACTCTTTCTAGTTGGGGAGCTAATATGCCTAATATTCCCTGTCTTATTGCTCCTCATTTTCTTGATCACCAAAGCAATCTCTTTGTTCTTTTTAAAAGAGGGCTCCTCCTTTTTTAATCTTAAGAGATTCTTAGCCCCCACTATAGTCCAGGCTGCTTCAAAATCTTCCTCCTCAACCATCAAGGCTTTATAAATTTCTTTAGCATCCCCCCACTTTTGGTTTCCATCTATAGATAATACTTTTGTAAGAGGCTTATTCTTGACATAATTATCCTTTCTAAGTATAGTACAATCCTGAGTTGCATAGGAGTCAGATTCCTTACTATTAGTAGAGGATATACTACAGTCTTCTAAGACCTCTTCAATCTAAATCTCACCATCCTCTACTTCACCCCAATTAATGATCCTACCCTCATCCACTAGGCTATCCTCCAGCACTAAAGGTACAACCTCCTCAACCCGAATGTGATCCAGAGGTGTCTGTTCTTGATTCTTCATCTCTTCAATAGTAGCTAGTTGTGAAGTTATCACCTAATCACAAACCATGGAATCTAAAATCACCTTTGCATTGCTTAAAACTTTTTGAAAGGGCCCTTCCATAGAACTAATTTGATCAAAAACCACCATGTCCTTAGTTCTTTTGTGAACCCATATTTTCTTAGTTTTTTCTAGGAGCAAATTAAACTGGGGCATTTCTTTGCCCAATGACCCAATTTTTTATAATAAAATCAGGCAAAGGCGATGGATTCATACTCAATCTTCTACTACCACACTCCCAATTTAGATTTGAGTGAAATAACCTTAGGCATATAAACCCCTTGAAAAACCCCTACACAAATTTTGGGATAGGTTAATCTCCTTCTAGCAACTATAACTAGGTCCATGCATAGAAGTTCACCAAAAGCATTAGCAATACCTTTGAAAATGTCCTCCACCTCCACCAAAAAATCCAAAGGCATACCTAGAAGTCTTATCCAAACAGGATCTTGAACCATTGACTCATCTTGGGAGTTCAAATTTGGGGACCATTTTTGCAGTATCAAAGTATGCTTACCCACAATCCACAAACCATTGCATAGGATTTCCCTTTTATCTTCCTCACATGAGAAGCTAAAAGATAAGCATCCTTTAGACATGGATGCAATGTCCACCTATCCTTTCAAAGCCCATTTCATTCTAACAAAAGCATGAACCACCTCTATATTTGGTTTGGCTCCTCAAAACCTCCCAACAAGAGTTGAATCCATTCTAGAAATATTCCTATCTATAATTTGATCCAGTATCTCCAGAATAATTTCACCTGGTTCAAATGGAGAAATATTCTTAACTAGAGGAAAATATGACTTACTTGTTAGTTTGATACCAAAAAAACTTGACCACTTTTGGGCAGGAATATTTGTAGAGACCACTTGTCTGGGACCCCGCAGGGTCCCCAGTTGTCCTGCCTCCATTAGGATCCTTCCCATTCACAATATCTAATTACTTATCTCCTTGATCTCCTTTTCTAGATAGACCTACACCATTACCATTCCCATTTAAAATTTGAACTCCTTTCCTACTCACCACACCCAACCCTCTAGCTCCAGCCATCAAAAGTATCCCACAAAATAGTCCATTGTCACCATAATGTTGAGGTTAATCAGTAGTGGACATTTATCTGAAGTAATCGATAAATCTGAATGCATAATATTATATAATAATAATATTATTATTATTATTATTACTATTATTATTATATCAATTACTAACTTCTGAGTAGATGTTTCAATACTTAAATGCTAACTTCTTAACAAGAAGAGTCTCTTGTGGGGTGAGGACTTGTTTTGTGATGGATATTAGTAACTCTAGGTAGTCTTCTCTTATGTATGGCTACTTGGATGTGCGATGGATTTTTAGGTGGCTTTCTAATCTAGTAATCTCTTCCTTTTTTTGTTCCTATTGAGGTGGGCTTCTTGTATGTTACCATAGAAAGGGTTTTTGTATATGGGACATGGTTTTTCAATTGGAGGTGTGTCATTCTTTATTAAAGGGTGATTTCTGATACCATTTTGTCACCCATTGCAAAGGCTTGTAGAGACTTCCCAAAGTACCTCTATTAATTTGACCCACCTATCAAGGTGTTAATTATTTGTTAATAATGGTCCATTTTGGCCTCTAAATTCTAAGTGCCTTTATTTTTAAGAGGCCTTTTTATGGAAGGTGGTAAAATCTATTGATTGTATGCCCTTTGTGGCCTTGACATATAACTAACACAACATAATTTAATATAAGTACTTTATATTTATTTATAAATTCATATTGCTTATATTTTGTATAAGGAATTACTAATTTATTTATTTATTTTGAATTTTTTTAAATTTGTATATTGTTCTGAGACAATATATTGCTTCCATTTTGCAAACTATTAATTTAATATTTGGTTCTTTAGTAGAAATCTGGTATTTAAATATGCAATAACTTCATATTTCAAGATTAACTAATGAAAGAATAGGTGTCTCAATTTGGTATCTTCTTCATTCAAATATAGGCCAAATGTGATAAAAATGTACACAACACAAAAGAGATGACACTCCCTCATTTTTAAGGTTTTGTTTATACTTTATATCCATTACAAGAATTGTCACAAATACTTAATATTTTGTCTAACATATCGTTCATTATAAATACTTTATATTTCTTTCTGACTCCATATCACTCATAGTATATTAATTAGTATATTGTTTTGGGTAGCAATATATTGCTTTCATTTTGAAAACTTTTAATTTACTATTTTTTTCTTTAGTATAGATATGTTATTTAGAAATGCAATAATTTCATATTTCAAGATTTAAGATACTTAACTAATGGAAGAATACATACATTCTTAGTTTGATATCTACTAATTCAAAACTAGACCAAATGTGGTAAAAATATACACAATGCGAAAGCAATAGGAAAATGATTTGTGGATGTCCTTTTGACTGTACAACCCTGTGACAAAGTTTTTGAAAACATTACTAATGCCTTTTTTAAATGGATATAAAGATGGCATTTTTTGGTGAAGTTTGGTATCGCGGAAGACTCTTAACATTTTTCATGGTGGCCTTGTCTCTTGGTGAGAAACATTTGTATACATTGGTGTTTTATTGTCATTTGAATTTGTGGTATAGGGGTTAGTCCCTACCTCAATTGTACTTTATTGATATTATTATATACAATTCTCTAATAACTCAATATCTTTCTAGTGTTGTTATTTATTCCGTTGTTAGAGTGGAAAGAAGAGATGCCTAAAAATTGGAATAATTTAGAGATGTAGAGGCGCATACCTTGTAAAGAGGTGACAATAAACTTTTACACATTATTTTAGGTTATTATGTAAATCAAGACTAGTGGGACTTTTCCATTTTCATACATGCCTTAGTAGGATTTTTATTTCACCTCTCTAAATGGGAGGGGATTCTCTAGCTTGTGCATATAATTCCACCATAGTAACACAAAGACCCATCTCCCCCTTTTTGCCTCACGTGTCAAAGATAGGGACCCACTAGGGACTTGGGAACTTAGTCCCCATGTCCCCATCAATGCCATTAGATTTTTTCACCTCCATCAAGGATAGAGGGACATCCCAGTGTGGACTATTTATGTTCAATATTTGATGCTCTAATTGTAAAGGAACTTGGAATCTCAGATAGAGTGACATGATGAACAATATTAAAAATACTCAACTGAGAGTTTGATATAAATAGACTTGTATCTTCGGATCTTATATCAACTATAATTAATTAGAGAAATTTACAATATCTAAAACTATGTTCAAAATGATGTAAGGTCCCTTTAGACATGACTATGATTGAATATAATATATATTGTAGAAGGAAGTGAACTCTGTATTAATCGTTGATGAGAATACTTGACATGTGGTTTAATTGATTCTTTCTTCTCAACCAATGATCACTTATTAATAATGAGGCATATGTCAGGTTTACATAGATACATGACTCTACGTGGCTATTACCACATAGGGTCATTTCCTTATGTGGACCTAGTCAACACAAAATAAAACATTAAGAAGCTCAATAATATGTGTTGGGGCTAATACAAACTATTTCCATCTCTATGTTTATATTTAGGATGCTCGAGCATTACAAGGAGGATATTGGGTTTAATTAAGATCTCACACACACTTTTGATTCACTACATGCTCCAATTCATCTAAAGCTACAATTTTAACACTCCCTCTTAGTGAGGGAGGATTGAATCATCAATGTTTCCTCACCATAGTGATATTTACTTGTTATGTGCATTGACATCAGATTTGTGATATCTATCAAGAGAATATGAGTTATCTAATTTCTAGCACTCTAAGGCAACAACTTAATGAAGTTGACTAGATAACAAGTAATCAAAATGTCATGAACTCTAGTATAACAAGTATCATGACCTCCAACACTCTAGGACAACCTAATGTAGTATAATTATGATACATTCATTATCATGAATATCGACACTCCAAGACAACTTAATCTAGTTTGTCATGATAACATGCTATTGATAAGATCATCACCTTACAATAGCAACCCTACAAATATATATCAATTAAATATTTTCCCTTTCATGAAATAATTCACACATGGGAGATAGTAACTCTTTAACATAAAAGAAATTTAATTGAATATATAAATATACATCTTACAATATGATTGAGATTCAATCTTAAAAGTTACAATCACATTTGAATCATTCCAAGTTTACCTCTAAAATGATCCAATTTTAGTTTAGAGAGAGGTTTAGTGACTATATCAATAGTTTGGTCACCAATGCTAATGTATTCTAGCTTTAGGACATCTCTATCCAACATATCTCTGACATAGTGATAAGGAATTTCAATATGCTTTGGTCACTTGTGGTAAACTATATTTACTAATAACTTTATGTAGCTCCGATTATCACAATACATAAATATAAGGTTTAAAGGCTTTCCAAATAATCCAACTAGCAACTTTATTAACCATGTTAGTTCTCTTACTCTCATAGAGGCAATTGTATATTTTATGATCAATGGAACTATTGGCTTAGTAAAAATCTGACTACCCTTGAAATTGAATATCAACATGATCATATTATATACCAAGTCCAATAGTACTACATAGGTATTATAAGATGTGTTTGATTGTCATTAGATGAAACTTCTTAGGTTTTTACATGAATTGACATAAAAAAAATATGAGTAGGAGTATTCACCAAGTACATTAATGATCCAATTATCTACTTGCATTATGTAGGATTTGTAGGTTGAGATTCAATTTCATCATTTTTAAGTTTGTCAAGCTTTTTATTCCATCAGTGTGGATAACAAGTTGTAGTCCATCATTTGTTCAATATGTCAATAATGTGTTTTCCTTGGTTTAAGAAGAAGTACTTCTCCTTTTTCCATACTTTTAAACCCAAAAAATAGTGTAGAAGTCCAAGATCTTTCATGTCAAACTTAGCTACAAGATCCTATTATTAGTAAGTCATAAACATATAAAACGAGAATTAACATATCACCATTTGATATTTTGAAATGAAAATTAGGATCATCTTCATTTTTGGAGTATCCTAGTTTACAGAGATAATTGTCTATCCTTTCGTAACATCCTCTCGGTGCTTGTTTAAGGTTGTAAAGTGTCTTCTTTGGTTTGCACGCATAGTATTTTTTCTCATGACTGACAAATCCTTCTAGTCATTCTATATATACTTCTTCATTGATAACACCATTAAAAAAGATATTCTTTATGTCCATTTGATGTATCTTCTATCCTTTAGATATTGCCTTAGCAATAATAGTTCTAACAGAGGTGTATTGAGAAATTGGAGCAAATGTCTCTACATAATCAATCCCAACCTTTTGAGAAAATCCTTGGGCAATGAATTTGGATTTGTGTTTCTCAATACTACATTAGGTGCATGTTTGACTCTGAATAACCAGTTAGAGGAGACAACTTATTTATCCTTAGGTCTAGATATGATATCCCATACATCATTTTTAAATATAGATTGATATTATTCAATCATTGCATCTTTCCAACCTTGACATGATAAAGTCTCTTCAATGCTTGATGGTTCATATTTTATGAGTTCAAATACGAGGGAAACACAACTGTCATGCCCAAAGTTCAACAAGGCAAAAACACAACTAATTTTTTTATTTTTTTTATTTTGAAAGATATGTTAATGTTTATAATTTAATTGAATGACCTGATGTTTAATTTAAAGGGGTTTACACTTATATCAGGTTGTGGTTATTCTTGAATGGTACTCATTATGATTGAATTTGATTAAGTTGCATTCTAAGGTTATAGGATTATTTCAAGGATCGGGATATTATAGACTAATTTGAGTTTTTGATTAGATAAGAAGATACATAATCTACACTTAACTTGGAGATGTTAAAGTTAACTGATGGGACGAAGGATGTGCCATTCAAAAACTGGATTCAAGTTTTCTATGGTAGGTTGTCCAATTTTCCATCAATGTTTATAGTACTAAGTTAAAATGGTATTTTGGATTATAACCCTTAACCTTCAATGCTCCTGTTTAAGATACTTTGCAATGCATGTGAAAATTCAATTCCTCGAGTCAATGGTTTTAGGGTTTAGTGACACAAAGAAGTTATATGATTACTCTAATTATTTTTGCACACAAGTTTCCCTACCACAACATACATATGCATCCACCCCTATGTCTTCCACATCATTTATATGCAAAAACATATTCCTCTTGATTAACATCTTACTACCTATCTTTTCTTTTCTTTACTTTGATCATTTGAATGTGCGCTACTAACTAGGTCTCCATCATTTTTTTTATTGGACTGATTTATTTATTTATTTAATCATAATATTATTATTTATTTTCTTTTAATTTACTAATTTATCCTTAAATATTAATTTTATATTCTATATACTTACTTCATCCTTTACTAGGACTATGCCCTATCTAGTTCTTTACCCATACAATAATAATATACTTGTTCTAAACTATCCCTAAGTCTATGCTAAAAGTCGCCCCTTTAAAAAATAACTTTATTTAACACATTAAAAAAATCAAAATTAAAATGCAAATGATCTTACTAACCTAACTATCTTAAGTCCTTAAATTATTAAGTCTACCCTAACTACCCCTACCCCCTATCTTCGAGCCCTCCCTTTTCCCCTCTCTCTACCCGCATGGGAAGGAGGGAGGGAGGCATCCTTTCAAAGGTATCCATAATGCATTTAATTCCCCCCCACCTTACTTTATATGGCCACCAAGATAAAGGGGAAAGGGGTTGACCTTAACCCCATTAAACTTACTTTAAAAAAAAAAATCTTTCCCTCATTACACCATGACAAGATGGGTGTCAGGTCACCTCCTAAGATGGGGGAAGTATACATTTTTTTATTTATTCTTTTAATTATTTTATTAATGTTTGACTAGCATAGTACTTCATGCACCCATATGTCATTATTTTATATCTTTTTTTTTGTGTTTAATACTTGGTGGCCTCATAACTATGATAGTTGATATTTATAATTCTATATTGCTAGGGGTGAAATATATTTATTTTATTTTGATATTATTATTATATTGACTGTACTTTTTGAGAAATGGTTTTTTTGAGTTTCCATACATTTTCTAGCAAGAAAATGTGCATCTACAGGCTTCTTGAAGTTAAACTTTTTCCTAGTTTCTTCATGCATTCTCTATAAAAAAATTTATACTTGGGTTGATAAAATTGAAAATTGTATAATGCATTATAATACCTATTAAATCTAGCAATATAATGTATTACATAAAGCATCTAACATAATATTAACATGATCCACTTGTAAGATATTCTAATATGAACATAGTTGAAAACTTTATTTGCTGGTAAATCCATTAACATCAAGTATTCAAATTCTGTAATGATTTCCATTTCATGATTTAAACTAAATATGAATTCCATTATCTTTTGAATATATATATATATATATATATATATATATATATGAATCAAGATTGATCACATAATGTATCTAATTATTTCTATGAGCATGGAGAATAACAAAACAACAATGGATATTCTTATTTACATTATACTAATAACTACATTTATGCTTAACTCTTCTCTTCAATACATTCATATCCAAGATTATGAACCAACAACATCTATACAATAAATCTTTCTTTCATGATCCTCTCAAGCTTACATCCAACTTTTATCAAGCATGCACATAAGGTGGTGAAATCACCATATCAAGATATACAAATGGAAGGACCTTTTTACAATACATAAGTGATTCACAATCTCTCTAATAACAAATGAATGAGAATAATAACAACACTCTTATAGTACAAACTAATTTACATAACAAGCTAGAGTTTATTTCTCCATTTTCAACACAATACAATAGAGTCTTCTTCTCCTATGCAATGAATAGACTACATTGACTCCAAGTTTCCAAGAACATCAAATAAATCCTGCAAACATAGAGACAAAAATGGGAACCATGGAGGCTCACCTCCCAAGCTAGGCCTCAAGGAGACACCCATTGAGCTTGGGGAAACAAGGCACAAACGGTTGTACACCTTCACCTTCACATACCATGAAAACTCTAACAACACAATACAACACATCCCAAGGCTTGCACATAGATTCTACCATAGAATCAAGATATAGGGTGAAGGTGAGCCCTCACCATGAGGAGAATTCAAATCCAAGAATATCATATATTCACATAATCCCATAAGTAACATGAATTTTCAAGGCTTAGCAATATCTTCCCTCTTCATACACCTCCCTATACCTCCCAAGAATGCAAGTAATCATGAAGTTCATACACCATTGAAACAGATCAAAATCATCTCCTTAAATGGGAAAGTTTCTCAAGTACATGGTGAGCACAACTAACCCCTTCAGCCAAGCATCTCTTCCCCCCCAAGGGTGAATGATGCTTCACACCCATTTGCACAAGCAAACAACATGTACAAAACAAGGTTCAATGAAGAAATCATATAAAATTTCTCACATACAACAAGATTCTTCACAAAACCACATCTACACCATATCAAATCCACAATGCAATGAAGAAACACCATATCAAATTTACAATGCAATGAAGAAACACTATGGATCATGGATACCAACCTCACTCCAAGAAATGGAAAATTAAATTTGTAGTAGAGCTCCTTATCCTCTTCCTCCAAACCCTAAATGTCTCTAAAGTTACAGAGTGAGCAACTAGGTTTCTAGTTTGGCCATGCCCCTATATATGACTCACATTTTAGGATTCAAGATAAAATGCATTCTTTTTGGGGTCTCCTAGGTCTTCTAGGCACCGTAGTGCTCACTATAGCCCCCTAACTTAAAGTATTATCATGGGTAGGGTTTATTTTCATCACAAATTCACCTTAGAGTTACTTTTGGCCCTCACAATGCTAGGTAAAGGCCAATTCCAAATTCTTATGGGGTAACCCTTGTTTCCGTTACTAAATCAAGGCAATTAAATCTAATTCTTAATGAAAGAATTCAACTTGAGGTAAGGTGGCTACATGATCCATCTTTAGAGAATATGTCATTTCTACATAACGAGTACAAGTGTCAAGTGACACACACAAAATTTCACTATACAAGACACATGACATGTTCTGAATCTACTCATGAAATATATACTACACACATACATCTCACATTTACAAAATAACACATCACAACAAGGTTTACAAATCTTCCAAAGATTTACCTTGGTAGTGTCATATTAACATGTGTTTATACCTTGTTTCCTCATTATATTTCTATGGTTCCTTTCCTGCACACTAAACTCAAGCATCAATAATCTAATGAAAAGTCTAATATAAAATGCATATGAAGTAAAGATACGTAATAATTTTGTTATTCTACAATTCACATATAACACATTTCATATTTAACTTCCTATTCCCCATCATTTTCTTATAAAACATTTAATCATTAAACCTCCAAAAATATGCATATTACATTAAATCACAAATCACCATAATCATCATATCATAATCTAATTTTATCATGTCATAAAGTTGCATCCATATGTGTTTGATCATTCTATTCACCATATCAAGTGCATAGTAAATAGCATAGATGCAGAATACTACTATAAATGTCAAAATCAATAGATAAAATAAGCCATGGTCCTTCTATGTCTTGAATAATGTCAAAAAAACCAAATCCCAAATATCAACAGCAACATACCCCCACTAAAAATTTCATTACAAGTATTTCTACAATTTAGCTTCTATCAAAGCAATTGAAAAGGGTTAGTACATGAACAAAATTATTACTTATATCATTTAGTCTTAATGTGTAGATATAAGTGTGGATCATTAAAATGTAGATATTAAAATAACATAACCCTATAGTCTCAAAAGTATATCAAAACATTAAATTAAAAGTATCATAATGCAATTATGTCATCTATACTATGACGGACTAGGTGAGGCCTCACATCCTCCCCGACTAGGCATGAACCTTCTCCTAGAGTTCATCAAAAAGGTATAGGTATTATGATCTTATCTATGCTAAATTTACCATGTTTGGCCCAACCTAAGTCTTCTAGTTATGGGTTCTAATAAACCATTATTTTCCTTACCAGGGTCTAACCAATAAATTGTTTATGCCCTTGCTTAAGGTTCTTAACATAATGTTTTCCTATAATTTTAACAAGTATAAGATACAACCTATGCCTGTGTTAATAGAGTTTTCAAGAAATTTGACCATTTTTTCATATTTACAACATAGGAAGGGGTGGCATCCTAGGGATCTTACCTAGTAGCTTTACAATCTATATAACATTAAGGTTTAATAGTGTACTAATTTTCTAGATGATTTGTCAAGGATCCTCCTTGGTATGACAATTTCAATACAGTATTTTTGCCAACCTAATCCACAAGAAAATGCCTCATAAGTAACTTAAAATAAAATGATCAATTTTATAGGAAAACAACACAGATGTGGCCACATTAGTAAATCACAATTAAAACAAGACATGTCCCTAAGGCATAATGAGACCAAGATCAAGAAATCTAGCAAAATGATAAGTGTCAAATTGTTGGCAAGAAAAATAAAAATTGTATAAATGCAAAATTTGAACAAGGAACTAACAAAATTTCACATTGAATAACAATTTCACAAGAATGATGTGGCCATACCAAGGTTCCTTAATGGAGAAGAGGAGAAATTATTGTTTTATTATTCTTGTTCTCTATTATTTAATTATGCAAAGTTTGGTGGAGTTCTTGGACGTTGTTACAATAATTTCCTAATTGCTCCTATACTATTGACTTGGCTATTGACCATGTAATTATATATGTATTGCTTTATTATTTATTTTAATATTCTCTAAGTTCCTGTTATTGTTTTTGATAAGATAAACAGGTTTTAAGGGATCCTGAAACCCATAAGTTTTACAAAAACAAGGCTAATAATAAGAAAAAGAAGCCCAGCCAAAATAGAGGTCCAACAGCTGAAAAAAATCTCGAAGGCCCAGCCCAAAACAAAGACCCACAGAAAGGCTAGAAAACAAACAAACTAAAACAAACTACAGAAATCCTGTCCAAAAGCAAAAATCCCGAAAGACAAAAAGACAAAAGACAAGAAAACTAGTCTTTGGTTATCTTCTCCATTTCCTGCATAGTCTAAGCTGCCTCGACTATCTTTTGTTGCTCCTTTGCCATTTGATCCTAGACCTTCTCCATGCCTTGATCCATACTGGTGAACATACTAATTGTGGCCTTGTCATCATCCGGCTTGGCCTTATCCCTGTTTTGTCCTCCCTCCTCCACTAGCAAGCCCCTATCCTTAAGTTTACCATCAAGGGATTGGATGTTGTCATTCATCGAACTCAAGAGAGAAATCATCTAACTTGCCAGGTTGTGGTTGTAGATTTCAAGATTTCTTAATCTCCTTTCATTTAAGCTTTCTTTGTTATCCTGGTCCTCCTAGCTATCATTACCTGTCTTATTCTTAATACTTTCCATCTGGGATACCCTTTCTCTAACTTCCTCCAGCTCATGGAAGAGCCATTTGATTGATCTAAAGTTGTCAATCATACTACTAAGGGCATTATTTAGAAGGTTCATTGCAGTCTCCCTTGAATTGTTTGAGATGGCCAGGATAGCTAGGTCTATGAGCTCATTGAGCCTAGGCTGCTCCAGGTTGTCCACCAGGATCTAAGGATTCATAAATTCTTTAAAAATCCCCATAGTAGCAGTCCTCACATTGAAATTTTTCCAGGCCTTTCTCCTATTTTTGACCTGCACTTCCCCCTCATTCTCACTAGTGATGACATTCGCTTTTTCCTTCGAAGGAGGTTGAGACTAGACAGGGGAGAGGGGAAGAGGAATAGCATCCATCCTCTGATTTCTAGTCTCCTCAACTCTCACTACCTTCCTCTTCCATTTTTTCCCAGGTTTCTCCTCTTCCAACTCCTCCTCTAACACTTTGTCAGAATCTTCCGTATCCATTTCCTCCTCCTCCTCAGCATAACCCTCTTTTTCTTGAGCTTGATTGTGATCCCTAGGGCTTTTCCTGCTGGGAGTTGTAGTTGTGGACTATTTCTTGGCTTGACCTTTTTTCTTCTTTCCTGAGGCAACATTCGCCTCCTCTGAGCTAATGCTCTCAATGTCATCAAAGTCTAAAGAAAAGTTGGAGCTACCTTTGTCAACATCCTCAACTTGAGGAGGGTTATTGCATTAGAATAAGCTTTGAAATGCTCATGGATCAGGAGCAATAATCCCTCATGCAAATTAGGGTTGACAGTGGCTTTCTTCTTGAAACTAGAGGTTTCCTTGTTCATAGAAGTGAGAAGGTAAAAGGGAATGGAAATTCTTCTCTTATGGTGAAAATGATTTAAATTCACAAAATGGTGAGTTCTGACCCGATCAAACCTAGGGTCCAGGGTAACATAATCAATGAGGGCATATAAAACATACCTCCAAAACTTCTTTATAGTCTCTGTCACATAGAAAGACTCTTTCTTTTCCAGCTTGTTCATCTCTGCAGAATTTTTTGTGAACTCCTTGACTGCATTGGATGAAAGTTTCTTGTCCTTGTAGAATTTGAAACCCTCCATAGGGATACCAGTGACCTTCGCAACCACCTCCTCTATGATTTGGAAAGAAACCCCATTCACCTTGACCTTGCCATTGTTTCACGAGTTCACCATGTTGTTGGTGACCTCAGGGTCAAAACCATGGAGTTTCTCAAAAAAAATCGCAACCCCACCCTTTTCCAATTTTTTCCAGACTTTGTCCATATTCTTCCACTTCTCCACTTTACCCGTCGACTCCTTTCTGCTCTATTCTCCAGTCATGACATCCATTTTTTCTTCAACAATTCTCATGAGCCCCAATCTCTGCAAATTTTTTCCAGCCAAGATTTTGGCTCTGTTTCTATTATTGGGTTCGTGATCATTCGCCTCTCTAATACAATAGCAAGTGAAAATGATAACGATCCTCCAAATGTGTCAAAAAGATAGAGAAAATCTCTTGAGATTATGAAAACCAAGAAACTTATTATGGATCATACCAATATCCATTCTTTCTTTATTAAACATGATTACATTTAGATTGACCCATACTTCCATGGATTTTCTCCAACTCGATTAGTGACTTAGCCTCCATCAAAATATCTTTTCTGAAATGCCAGATCATCTCTTTGTTTTCTCCCATCCCTTTGTTAGCGAACTAGTCAGCAACTAGGTTTGCCTCTCTAAATGCATGAGTGATGTGGACCTTCTCAAATTTTGTGAGGGAAACACATGTCACATCAATTATATTTTCAATCGACCACGAGGGAAGGGAGATACCATTAATATTGTTAATTATGTTTTTGGAGTCCCCTTCAAGCCAAAGTTTGGAAACGCCAACTTCAAAAGCCAGCTTTACCACACTGCACGCGGCTCTGGCTTCGGCCAAATGGTTGGTCTGGGTTCCAAGCAGGAGAGCAAAGGCCGCAATCACCTCCCCAAAATTGTTTCTTATAATTCCACTACTTCCAGAGGGGCCAGGGTTGCCCGTAGAAGCACCATCAAAGTTGGCTTTTGACCATCCTTCCGAGGGTAGAATCTATCTGGCATCCTATCTTTTGGGATCCCTGTCTTTTTCTTTAACTGTCTTCCTATCCCCTATATCAACTTCCCCCTCCTTCATCACTTGAAGGTTTTCTTTTATGTTTTTCAAAATATTCCTTCCCAAAATTATTGTTGGCTCCTCTCTGTCCCTAAAAATTCTGTTGTTCCTTTCCTTCCAAATGCTCCAACAGAAGTGAGGCAAAAACTAGGCATAATTATCCTGTAGGCCTGCAATTTTACAAAGGCTTTTCCAATGACTGAAAAATTTGATAAGGTTATTTGGCTAGCACCATAGAATCTCCATTTCCTAATTAAGAGAATTCCACACCTCCCTAGCAAAGTCACATTGAATGAAGATATGATTTCTCGACTCAGACTGGTTTTTACATAGCGGGCATCTACTGGGCATAACATGGCCTCTCTTCATGAGATTATCTTGCATTAGGATTTTTTTCTAAAGGGCTAGCCAATAAAATATGTTGATCTTTGGAGTGAGACCCATGAGCCAGGCATCCGCCCAAGGGGGTTTCTCCTTTAAACCCTAGAGAGAGTTGTAGCCAGAAGCAACATAATAACTTCCATTGGGATTATCCCTCTAGACTAGCTCATCCTTATTATTACTGGGGATAAAAGAGTTAAGCATAGTCATTATTGGTTTCAAATCCTTGGAAATGGGGGAAAGGTCTCTCCATTCCTGAACAACCCTATAATTGCTTACTTTAAACCCATATAGTTTTGTGTATTCTTGCACCCATCTCTCAAAAACTGGGTTGTTAGAAAGTGGGCCTTGACATATCCGCCTGTCAAACCAAAACTAAATATCCTCCCCATTGCCTAGTTTCCAAGAGACCCCTTGCCTTAGCCAAGTCCCTGGCCTTCAGGATAACATTCCAAATAGTCGACCCTTTAGGGATGTCCTCATTGAATAAAGTAAAATGTAGAGAGGATCTTCTGAGGTATTTATTTTCCAGAATGTCTCTCCATTCACCAGTGTTATTGAAGATTCACCAGATTTGTTTTGTAAGAAGTGCCTTATTGAGATAGGTAAGCTTTCTGATGCCTAGACCACCATACCTCTTGGGGAGGCAGACCTTCTCCTAGGCAACAAGAGGGTACCTTTTCTTTCCTTCAAGTCTAGTCCATAGAAAGTCTCTTTGGATTTTCTCCATTTTCTCTGCAAATTTCACAGGAATTCCAAAAAGGCTCAGGGCATAAATGGGAAGGTTCTGAAGAGTGGATAAGTTCATGTTATTGTTAGCATTAACTAGCGTCAATTGTTACCCACATCAAAATTTTCAAAGGGTGGTATGTTCAAACTATCAATTAATGGGTCAAATAATTAAGGTAGCTATAAGTGTTTCCAATAAAGGTATAACTACAAGATTTCTCTCCAATTTACTCCTTATGTATGGCCTTACCACTTTCCTATTAATTGAGAGATGATTAAATGAAGGTAGATAAAGAACTTACATAGTAATTTGAATCCTATATTTATTTAATCTATAATTTTCTATAGTCCCCACTAATCTCATCATTACTATAGATCTACATACCACTTAATGTGTCCCTTATGACTAATATTCTTTCACATATTAATTTCGTGTACATAGTGAAAATGTTGTACAGATTATTCATTTAAGTATCTATTAGCAAAATAATTGTTATATTTACTATACTTTCATCTACTCCTTTATTTATTATTTTATTATTTTATACTTATTAATACGTACTACTCTACACTTTCTTTTTTTTGAATTATCTATCATTTTTATTAATTTAAAATTACTTTAATTACTAATTATGCATTATTAAAACATACTATCATGAAATCATAGTTCTCCACCCCTAACTCTAAACCTAGCTTACTCTACTACACATTTCAAAGTTAATATCTTATCATATCTTAATCCTCAGTGGTCCCAAAATGTTACCATGACTAATTACTATTATCCATTTAGGGTGTTCAATTCAGTTGCTAAATAAGTAGTAATATTTATTATGAGTCAATTTCCTAGGAGACCTATCTCCTTTTGAAATATGGTATTATGATAACTTACAATTGTACATTCATTTGTGGACTCATTAACGCCCACTATTGTATATCCAGGCTCTGATACCAGAATGTCATGCCCAAAATTCAACAAGGCAAAAACACAACTATTTTTTTTTGAAAGATATGTTAATGTTTATAATTTAATCGAATGACCTGATGTTTAATTTAAAGGGGTTTACATTTATATAAGGTTGCAGTTATTCTTGAATGGTACTCATTATGACTAAATGTGATTAAGTTGCATTCTAAGGTTATGGGATTATGTCAAGGATTCGAATATTGCTGACCAATTGGAACTTTCGATTAGATAAGAAGATATATAATCTACACTTAACTTGGAGATGTTAAAGTTGATGGGATGAAGGATATGTCGTTCCAAAACTAGATTCAAGTTTTCTATGGTAGGTTGTCGAGTTGTCCATCAATGTTTACAATACTAAGTTAAAATGGTGTTTTGGATTATAACCCTTCACCTTCAATGCTCCTAATTAAGATACTTCACAATGCATGTGAAAATTCAATTCCTTGAGTCAATGGTTTTAGGGTATAGTGACGCAAGTTTCCCTACCACAACATACATAAGCATCCACCCCTATGTCTTCCACATCATTTAGATGCAAAAACATATTCCTCTTGATTAGCTTCTTACTACTTATCTTTTCTTTTCTTTAATTTGATCATTTAAATGTGCACTACTAACTAGGTTTCTATCATTTTTTTGATTGAAGTGATTATTTATTTATTTATAATATTATTATTTCTTTTCCTTTAATTTAATAATTTATCCTTAAATATTAATTTTATATACTATATACTCACTACCTCATTTACTAGGACTATGCCCTATCTAGTTCTTTACCCATACAATAAAAATATACTTGTTCTGAACTATCCCTAAGTCTATGCTACAAAGCCCCCTTTAAAAATTAACTTTATTTAACACATTAAACAAATCAAAATTAAAATTAAAATGCTCTTACTAACCTAACTACCTTAATTCCTTAAATTCCTAAGTCTAACCTAACTACCCCTATCTTCTAGCCCTCCCTTCTCCCCACTCTCTTCCCACATAGGAAGGATGAGGGAGGGAGGTGTCCTTTTAAAGGTGCCCATAATCCATTTAATGCCCCCCCACCTTACTTTATATGACCACCAAGATAAAGGGGAAAGGGGTTGACCTTAACCCCATTAAACTTACTTTCTTTTTTTTAAACATTCTTTCCCTCATTACACCATGACAAGATGGGTGTCAGGTTGCCTCCTAAGATGGGGAAGTATATATTTTTTAATTTATTCTTTTAATTATCTTATTAATGTTTGATAGGCATATTACTTCATGCACCCATGTGTCATTATGTTATATCTTTTTTTTTTGTGTTTAATACTTGGTGCCCTCATAACTATTATAGTTGACATTTATAATTTTATATTGTTAGGGGTGAAATATGTTTATTTTATTCTGATATTATTATTATATTGACTATATTTTTTGGGAAATGATTTTGTTGAGTTGCCATACATTTTCCAACAAGAAAATGTGCACCTACAGGCTTCTTGAAGTTAAACTATTGCCTAATTTCTTCATACATTCTCTATAAAAAAAAATTATACTTGGGTTGATAAAATTGAACATTGTATAATTCATTATAATACCTATTAAATCTAGCAATCTAATGTATTAAATAAAGCAACTAACATAATACTAACATGATCCACTTGTAAGATATTCTATTATGAATATAATTGAAAAATTTATTTGCTGGTAAATCCATGAACATCAAGTATTCAAATTATGTAATGATTTCCATTTCATGATTTAAACTAAATATGAATTCCATTATCTTTTGAATATATACAAAAATATATTCTACACTATGTATGAATCAAGATTGATCACATACTGCATCTAATTATTTCTATGAGCATGAAGAATAACAGAACAACAATGGATAGTCTTATTTACATTATACTAATGCCTACATTGATGCTTAACTCTTCTCTTCAATACATTCCTATCCAAGACTATGAACCAACAACATCAATACAATAAATCTTTATTTCATGATCCTCTCAAGCTTACATCCAACTTTTATCAAGCACGCACATAAGGTGGCAAAATCATCATATCAGGATATACAAATGGAAGGACCTTTTTACAATACATAGGTGATTCATAATATCTCTAATAAAAAATGAATGAGAATAATAACAACACTCTTACAATACAAACTAATTTACATAACAAGATGGAGTTTGTTTCTCCATTTTCAACACAATACAATAGAGTCTTCTTATCCTATGCAATGAATAGACTACATGGACTCCAAGTTTCCAAGAACATCAAGTAAATCCTCCAAACATAGAGACAAAAATGGGAATCATGGAGGCTCACCTCCCAACCTAGGCCTCAAGGAGGGCACCCACTGAGCTTAAAGAAACAAGGCACAAATGGTTGCACACCTTCACCTTCGCATACCATGAAAACTATAACAACACAATTCAACACAACACAATACAACCCATCCCAAGGCTTACACATAGATTCTACCATAGAATCAAGATATAGGGTGAAGATGGGCTCTCACCATGAGGAGAATTTGAATCCAAGAATCTCATATATTCACATAATCCCATAAGTAACATGTCTTTTCAAGGCTTAGCAATATCTTCCCTCTTCAAATACCTCCTTATACCTCCAAAGAATGCAAGTAACCATGAAGTTCAAACACCATTGAAACACATCAAAATCATCTCCTCACATGGGAGAGTTTCTCAACTACATGGGTGAGCCCAAGTAACCCCTTCACCCAAGCATCTCTTCCCTCCCAAGGGTGAGTGATGCTTCACACCCATTTACACAAACAAACAACATGTAAAAAACAAGATTCAAAGAAGAAATCACATAAAATTTCTCACATTCAACATACATACAACAAGATTCTTCACAAAACCACATCTACACCATATCAAATCCACAATGCAATAAAGAAACACCATATTGAATTTATAATGCAATGAAGAAACACTATGGATCATGGATACTAACCTCACTCCAATAAATGGCAAATGAAAGTTGTAGTAAAACTCCTTATCCTCTTCCTCCAAACCCTAAATGTCTCTAAAGTTATAGAGTGGGCAAGTGGGTTTCTAGTTTGGCCATGCCCCTATAAATGACTCCTATTTTCGGATTCAATATAAAATGCATTCTTTTTGGGGTCTCCAAGGTCTTCTAGGAACCCTAGTGGTTACTATTAGCCCCCTAACTTAAAGTATTATCATGGGTTGGGTTTATTTTCATCAAAAATTCACCTTAGAGCTACTTTTGGCCCTCACAATGCTAGGTAAAGTCCAATTCCAAATTCTTATGGGGTAACCCTTGTTTCCCTTACTAAATCAAGGCAATTAAATCTAATTCTTAATTGAAGAATTTAACTTGAGGTAAGGTGGCTATATGATCCATCTTCAGAGAACATGTCATTTTCACATAACAAGTACAAGTGACATGTGACACACACAAAATTTCACTATACATCATGCATGACATGTTCTGAATCTACTCATGAAATACATACTAAACACATACATCTCACATTTGCAAAATAACACATCACAATGACGTTTACAAATCTTCCAAAGATTCACCTTGGCAATGTCATATTAACATGTGTTTATACCTTGTTTTGTTGTTATGTTGTCATGGTTCCTTTCCTGCACACTAAACATGAGCATTAGTAATCCAATAAAAAGTTTCATATAAAATACATATGAAGTAAAGATACATAATAATTTCATTATTCTATAATTCACATATAACACATTTCATAATTAACTTCCTATTCCTCGTCATTTTCTTATAAAACATTTAATCATTAAACCTCAAAAAATTTGCATATTACATTAAATTAAAAATCACCATAATCATCATATCATAATCTAATTTTATCTTGTCATAAAGTTGCATCCATATGTGTTTTATCATTCCATTCACAATATCAGGTGCATAGTAAATATCATAGATGTAGAATACTACTATAAACGTCAAAATCAATAGATGAAATAAGTCATGGTCCTTCTATGTCTTGAATAATGTCAAAATACTCAAATCCCAAATATTCAACAAGTAACATACCCCCACTAAAAATTTCATTACAAGCATTTTTGCAATTCAGCTTCTATCAAAGCAAATTGAAAAGGATTAGTGCATGAACAAAATCATTACTTATATCATTTAGGTCTTAATATACCGACATAAGTGTGGATCATCAAAATGCAGATATTAAAATAACATAACCCTATAGTCTTGAAAGTATATCAAAACATCAAATTAAAAGTATCATAATGCAATTATGTCATCTATACTATGACAAATCGGGTGAGGCCTCTCAACAACATAAATGACTTATGGTTGTCTTACTTTCTTTAAACATTTCATCAGTTCTACATTGTTTTCTTCAATCATCTTTCTTGCCCATAGTGGACTTTTTTTGTTGTTAGGGATTTTAAAAATTCTAGTATTTGATGATAAGGTTTCATGATCTTTTGAACCATTCTCCCTCTTATTCTCAACTATAGGGGTTTTAGCTAGTTTTATATTTGCTTCTTCTTCAATGTTCTTAGAGAGGTTATATGCAACATCTTCTTCAAATTTAGTATCTCTATTGATTTTAATAGTTCTTTGTCATGGAATGCAAACTCTGTAACCTTGGAGGATTCACTATACCGAAAAAATATATCTTTCTTCCTAGAGGGTTCTAATTTGTTTTTGTTTTCTTTCAGAACATGAATATATACAGGACATCCAAATATTCTTAGGTGACTTAAATCTAGTTTTTTTCTTATAAAGTATTCTTCATAGATTATATTCTCTAAAATTGAATGGGGATATATATGTTGGATGTATATTGTGGTATTAGAGGCTTCATCCCAGAATGAGATGTGGATATTTTGATCATGCATCATAGCTTTAGTGGAGTCAATGATAGTTATATTTTTCCTTTCTACTACTCCATTCTATTGAGAATTATAAGGTACTGAAAACTCCCTCTTAATCTCAATAGAAGAGCATAATTCTTTAAAGTTCTCATAAAGATATTCACCCCCATTGTCAGATCTTAGTGTCTTGATTTTCTTCCTAGTTTGATTTTTGACTAATGCTTTAAACTCTTTGAACTTTGATAATATTTTGTTTGATTCCTTAAGTTTTAGGAAATAAATCCATGTTTTTTTGGAGAAGTCATCTACAAATATTACATAATACAAGAAACCTCCCCCACTTGATAATCCTATCTACCCTGACCCCAAATATAGTTGGTTGGAGGAGATAGGTATGTCATTTCTAAGATCTCAGGTATGGCCTATATATATTGGCCCATTCTCATTAGTTATATAGATTCTCAAGGATTCCAAGAAAAAAAACTCCATGTAGGTGAAAATAAAAGCTTTGACTAGTAACCAAGACCCTAGATAGAGCTAGTGAAGGTACTAATGTAGGGAAACATAAGTGAGTGTGAATAAGTTCAAGCACAACTTTAGATTTATGATCACTATTAGTAAAATATCCTTTGGTATGTTTTCTTATGGCACATCCCTTGTAGGTTCCAATATGATCATATTTTTAGACTAGGTAGACATGTTACAATCACATTTATAGATAACAGGGCATGAAAATGAAGGTGGTCCAACCGTCTATGCCAAATTTCATTAGAGTTTTAAACTTGATGGTTTAATGCTAGGTTTTGAGGGTTACAAAGTTTATATTAACTTCCATCTCTGAAACCTATGGTGATTGTATTCTTAATATTTGAGTTCGTAGGCTAGGATAACACTTTATCTTCTTGTAAGTTGATATGATACCCTTAATCTGTTAGGCCTATAATTGAAACCAAATTCCTTTTGATGATAGGTAAAACTAATACATCTTTTAGTTTTTAAGTCACTCTGGTTTTTAGTTATATAGAACAAGTCCCAATTCCTTTAACTAGGTAGGTGGAGTTATTCCCTATAGTTACTTGTTTTGTAGAGTGACCTTTAAAGTTTTTGAATTTGTATTTGAATCTAGTTATGTTTCTAGATGCTCCATTGTTTATTATCCACATATATATATATTTTAGCTCACTTGGTAAGGCTAGATAGAATAGCAAGTTTTCTTCCTTGACTTTAGCTAGGACAACTTGAGTTTTCTTCCTTTTGGGGCAGAATTTGTGAGCATGTCAAAATTTATCACATTTGTAGTATTGGACTTTAGACATGTGTCCTTTTTGGCACATTTGATTACTCTTTCCCCTTTTCATTTGAAATGCCCTTTCTTTACTTTATTAATTTTATTAACTAGCAGGGCTTGATTTGGATATATTCCTCTAGTGATCAGACTTGATTCCTCTTGAGTACAATAATTCTTGAGTTGATCAAAATTTGGCAATTCAGCTCAAGCATTGATTCCTTAAATAAAGGACTCACAAGCATAGGTAATCCTTTAAAAGCTATTAGAGACAATTCCTTGTCATCTACTTTATTTTCAATGGTTGACAATTGATCTTTATATCCTATATTGCAATACATATTTTCATAACTGAAATTTTAAATACCCTATGTATATTTTATGCAACCCCACTATCCCCCGCCATTGTCCCCTAGGGAGCTGTAACTATGAATTCCACCCATGAGCTCCTTAATTGGAGAATTAGCTAGAAATTGGATGTTGATGATGGGCATTTTGTGTTCTAGCTATTAAATACAAAACATATGTCATGGGTTTAAGCACATGAATTATCACATGAGCTTAACACTAAGTGGAGGGTATTTGGAAATCATGGTGTGGTATGGTTTACAAGTGGCTACAATTATCTCTTAGTTTACATTATGAAGTGTAGACATTGGTCACAAAATTGTCTAGACAATGCTCTTGATTTGTGATAGCCAATCACTATACCATCAATAATTTTTGAACATACCCTTTAATATGTAGAGTCTAACCTTTTCTCATTTTGAGGCTCTTATCATGAAAGAAAAAGTTGATCATAATTTTGGTGTTGTTTGATTTGAAAAATATTTTTGGGCTTAGCTGATGATGATCTGACTTAGCTAAGCATAGTTGTCAGTTATGTCAAAGTGTAAAAAAGGATAGCCTCTTGTCTATCTTTACCATTTACACTTGCCATGTTTTTGCCTTAAGCAAATTTCTTTCAATTTTTTTCTCATAATGATCACTCTCTAATTTATTAAAAAATCTTTAGATGTACAACATGAATCTAGAGTTATGTAGATAGGAGAGAAAAATCATATTCAAAAGTAGAATTTATTGATTATAATATTTTATTAATTAATCCCAATATTGAACCATAAGTAGTTTGTTGATATTTTAGGCATGGTGTCCATGGGTTGACATCTTAGATGAATGGTCCTCCAAGACAAGGTCAACATCAAATGAGAATTGGAATACTATATTATCCATGGGGTATACTGACATAAAATGTATCATAAATATTTTGTGTTCAATATTTTAATAATAATATCCAGTTCAAGTTCAAAAATTGAAACTTTTAAGTTCTAGGAGAAGAGCACCAGTCACTATTATAGCTAATTTCACACACTTTAAGTTCCCTAATGGTGTATTAGACTTCAATGATTTTCTTTTACACTCTTTGTATGATATAATGTTCTTGTAACTTTTTGTTCATAATAACGTCGTGAGTTGTGTTGGAGTTTTGGACTAGTTTAGTACTTTTAGCTTATTGTGGTACAACTTTTTAAAGAATGAACTTTTACTAGTTATTTATATGCTTTTTGTAAAGAATGAATATAGTTGGGTTTTTGACACAAATATTTGCCTCCATTCTATTTCATTCCAAATTTAAGTTTATTTCCTAAAGTTTTATAGCTTTAATATGGAAATATTTTTTCATGCTTCATATTATTTATAGTACTTAGTATTTATATATGTCTTCAATGTCATTCATTTTATGATCATCAAATTTTGAAATTTGTGTAACTCTTTTGAGAATAGATGCATTTCAACATAATGATGAGACAACATAGAGAATTAAATATATATAAGTTTTGTCAATCATAGAGGTCGAAAACATTATCCATTAAGATTATGCTTCCTTGTTTTTACCAAAATATTCTACAATTCATTGTTGTTGTCATTTGCCACAATAGAACCTAAGTGGACTAGAAAAAATGCATACCCAATTTCTAAACATATATTGGCATCTCATGGTCAAAATTTTACTTAAGATCCCCTTTTTGGCTTGATCTTCATTCAGAATCTAAGGTACATTTATAATCTGATCAACTATAGTAAGCTTCATAAAAAAATTATTTCTAGCATTGACATTCTCTATAGACTTACAATAATGACTAATGGTGGCCTACAAGATACCTAACAAGACATATTGGCAATCTCAATATCAAACAAGAGTAAATGACTACTTCTTTACATAATTTTGAAAGCAATTTGTTAAGGAAGGAATAAGAATGCTAACAAAATCTTGTAGCAATATACGATCCCTTATTCTATTCTTAGTCATTTTCTTTAATATTCAACCCTATGACTGATATCGTGAAAGGAATGAATACTTCCTATAGTCCAATCCACATAAAATCTTAAAACCCTTAACAACTACAACCATTTCCTACACATTTTATTCATTAATTTTAAACAAATGTTTATTTCACACTTTGTTTTAGATTGTTCAACTTAGATCTCAATTGAGATTCAAAGTTCAATCCATGTTTGCTCACATCAAGCCTTATATACATAAATGTTGCCCAACTCTTCTTATTCATTTTGATGCATTACTATGTACCTATTTATGCAAATGATTTTTGTTTCCCTCTTCTTGAAGAATTTAATCTTATAATGATAATTATGTGATATGAGAATATTGGGGTATGTAATAAGTTTTTTGGAGCTAGAGCTCATCAAGAAGCTTGAATTGTCTTCGAATTCTCAATTTCAATTTTTGGATACTAACAAAGAGTTGCACAATACCATATTTGATGTAAGGAAAAAAGGATAATTGGGGCTAGAATCTCAACCAAGCAACCCCACCACATTTTCCTAACACAGACAAAGAACAAATATAGGAAAGGAAAGAAAGCAATGCAAATCTATTTCATATATTCATTTAAAGTATTGTACATGTCAGGTTGTGAAGCCTTCTTGATTGCAGCCAATACAAAATTTAAAAATTACACATTTTTCTTCATGCATGTGATATCCATTAGTTTCAACATCTAAATTCTTACTTCTTCTATCTCCTCAAAACTACTCTAAACTTACAACATGAATATCTATATATATTGGATGAAATAGCTCAAATAACCTTCTAGATCTAATACAAGATGAAGTAACTACCCAAAATAGGTCCCCATGTTTCCCAATGAAAGATCCCTTTATTTAATGAAGACCCAAATTACATGCATAGTTGACCTGAAAAGAATGGCCAACAAAGAACAACTTAGTGAAGCAAGGGACTGAGAAACAACAACAATGCACAAAAGTTGTCAAGCCAATTTTAGTGACAATGACAATTGACCATCTTGATGACAACAACAACCAACCAAATCAATGACAACACATCCCACTAAGCATGCCAAGATAGCTACCAAGAAAACCAAAGAAAAAAGTAACCAAGCACAACTACTAGGCTACCAAGATATAATATTGCAAATAAATCCAAGATGCTCCTACATAAATATTTCATGAGTTAGGATGACTATGGATGAATTTTAATTTTTCCAAATTGGCGAGTCCTTTTTTGTTGGTTTTCCTAGTGACCCTTAATGAGGGAGTGAACTTGTGCATATAACCAATTGAGCATGTTACAGGCTTGATGGACTTACTTGGGGTGAGAGAATACATTGAATCTCATAAGATGTTCCTAAGGGTCTTCATTAGGGGCATTCCCCTTTATTCTATATTAATATCTAGATTGTTTGAAAGAGTTTTTTTCTCTAAATAATTTTTTTCTTGTATATATTTATCCTAAATAGATTTAATTTTACATGATGTTTCTTTCTAGTACTTTCTTATATCATATTTTTTTGGATTGAACATTTATCACATTTCATATTATTTCTTTCAATTACAAGTTTATAAAATCTCATAGCAATAAGAAAGAGATTGGTTGCATGCAATTCTAATTATAACAAAGTATGATTCCTGCTTTTGACTATACTATATATTTGTCAATTGGTTATTGTTAAACATTTAGTTATGAGTCTATGGTGGTAGTCTAGAAAGCATGGATAAGGATTCATGTTAATGGATCTTACTATGGGATATCAATGTTGATTATGTGTAACATGTTGTAGTTTCCTTTTATTTTTCATAGATTATGATTCTAGATTAAATAGATTTAAATATGTAGAGAACTGGAATGGGTAGTATTTCATACACATGCTTGAAATTTGAATTTAATGGCAAGGTATAATTGAACTAGTATATGATAAGTTTTTTTTTCCAAGTTTGGGGATGACTATATAAGTGAAGGATAAATTTAAAACATATAGCTAAATTTGCATACATATATGTTACATTCACATGAAAACATGGATAAATCATGTCATTTTTACATATTAGAACCTTAAGATACAACACTTCAATAGTCAAACTCAATATTCAATATGCATTCACAATTCAAGATTTAGTGTCAATATGCATGTAATATTATAATAATAACATTAAAAATTGAATACACCCAACAAAATAATTTAGAATTAATTTTCAATAGCAACAAGAACAAAAATCCACCTTCCAAATTGAAGGACACTATAATCAGTAAAGTCTGATATAAATTATTGGTGCATACAGTATATGCATAATGTTATGATTACTTGCAAAGATGATTATTGTTGGATACAATTAAGTAATTGTGTATTGTCTTTGATGTTACACAAATGTCATATCAGTTATCAGATAGAGTCTACCAAGTTCTATCAACCAGGAAAATAGTTTACAGAGTCTACCGAGCTCAGTTGGTCAGTAAAAGCCTTTTGCAGTGTATACTGAGCATTCCGGTATGTCACACGGTGAGTTAGTGTTAACCAAGTTCACTCGGTAAGCTAAGGAAAGTTTAGTTCTTACCGAGATCACTCGAGTATCAAAGGATTTTGTAACGAACGGTTAAGTGTTAACCGAGTTCACACGGTAAGCTAAGGAAAGATGAGTTTTCACCGAGCTTACTCGGTAGTCAAAGACAGCTTTTACCGAGTCCAGTCAGTTTCCAAAGGAAGTGGCAGGATTACCAAATTTTCCGATAATTGTAGTTCTTACCGAGTTTTTTCGGTTAACACAGGAAGGAAGTTTTTGTTCTGTATTGACCGAGCAGCGTCGGCCAGTGAAAGTTTTTTTGTTCAAGCCGACTTTAGAATATGTTTAGTCAAGTTGGTTGGGCAAGCCGACTTTGGAATTGTTTTAACAAATTGGTTGGGCCGACCTGGTATTATGAATAATATATAAAGAGGTGCTCAAGATGAAAAGAGGAGAGTAGAGAATGAATATACGAAAAATGCAAGGAAGTGCAAGGAAGAGACTTGCGTGTGCTTAAGCAGAATTGAGCAGAGGGAAATCTTGGAGCTGCAGAGATATATATTTGATCAATAAGGATCTCGTGGAGCTAAACTGAGATCTGTATTCAGCAAGATAAGTTGCATGTATTTTTAGATCATTCATTGTTGCTTTCTAACCATTGTAACAGTGATTCCAAAATCTCCTAACAGAGTTGGTTTAATAGCCATTTCATAAATCCTTTAACAGGGTGGCAATTCAGTTGAATTGTTCAAAAAGACCTCTTACAAGGCCACTCCTAACAAGGTGATTAAATCCTCTAACGGGGTCACACCTAACAATGTGTTTTGTAACCTTTAATAGGGTTGGCTCCTAACAAGGCTCACTTCAGAAGAGTGAAAATTGGTGACTAGTTGCTGGTGGTTTTTCCCATATTGGGTTTCCATGTAAATTTGGTGTCTACTGTGTTAATGATTACTTTCTTTTGCATAGTCGCTTATTTCAGTAAATGCTTCATAAATTAACTAAACACCTATCAAGTTTTAAGCAGTGATTTTTGTAGCAGCAGCAACTAAGTTTAAGGCATCTTTGGGACTTATGAAAATGCTTTTGTGGTATCTGATTCACCCCTCCCCTCTCAGTTACACCATCTTCATTTTCCAACAATTGGTATCAGAGCTTTTGGTGCTTGTAGGAGAAGATTTCAAAGATCTAAGCCAAAGATCAAGATGTCTTATAAGAGGGAAATCCCAAGGCTTAACCGAAACAACTTCTCAGCATGGCAGGGATTAATGAGACTTCATCTAGCTTCCATTGGTGACACTGGTCTGAAATATCTTGCTAAGAAATATGTAGAACCATCAGGTACATTATCAGTCAATGACATTGCTATAAAGAAGACTCATAACATTATGATGATTGATATTGCATCTGCCTTGAGTTATGAAGAGTTTGATGATGTCAAGGACTGCACTACTGCCTATGAAATGTGGGAAAGACTGAAAGAGATCTATGGTGGAGATGACAATGTCAGAAGAGCCAAAGCTGAAAGTCTGAGAGGACAGTTCGATCAGATGAAAATGAAAGAAGATGAAAATATTGCCAAATATGTTGAAAGAATTAAAGCATGTGTCAGTGCTATCAAAGCTTCTGGAGGAAGTATCAGTGAAGAGACAGTCATAAGTAAAGTTCTTAGAACTCTACTTCCAGTTTATGCCATCAGGGTATCAGCCATTCAAGAAAGAAGTTGTGAGGCCAATCACAAGATAAACCTAGAGGCCATAGTTGGAAGATTGACAGCATTTGAATTAGATAATTTTGATAATTATGTTCCAGCTGCAAAGAACATTGAGTCTGCATTTGAAGCCAAGCTCTCACTCAAGGACAAAGGCAAAAAGAAGAAGGAATCTCAGTCAGAAAGTGAAGATCAATCAGATCAGAGCTCTGACAGCGACCTTGAAGTAATTGAAGCCCTACTTGCAAAGAAATATTCAAGAGGAAGAGGTAAATACAGAGGTAAAGTACCCCTAATCTGCTTTTCATGTGAAGAAGTCGGTCATATTGCTGCAAGGTGTCCAAACAAGAAAGATAAAGATGAAAAGAAAGATAATAAATGGAATAGTAAGAAAGATTTCAAATCAGTTAAAGACAAAAGTAAGAAATCATGTTTTATGGCTAAAGATTCTAATGATTCTAATGATGAAGAAGAGGATGAGATTGTTTACATTGCTGTAAAAGATGAATCTGACAATGAAGAAATGGCACTCATCTCTCACATAAGTAAGAATGATACATGGATCATTGATAGTGGCTGCTCACATCATATGACTGGAGATAAAATAAAGTTTGATCAATTTAAAAAATATGATGGTGGCAGTGTAAGATTTGGAAACAATGAACCTTGTTTCATCAAAGGAAAAGGAAGAATCACTCTAACCCAGGAACTTGTATGTGATAATGCTTATTGGGTAGAAGGACTAAAGCACAATTTATTGAGTGTGGCATAGTTACTCAACAATGGACTCAAATTAGAATTCATCCAAGGCAAAGCAAGACTGCTGAACGGTGAAGGAAAGCTGATTGGATCTGGTATTCAAACTAAAGGTAACTTGTTCTATCTTGAACTTGATGAACATTCATGTTTTATTGTTCAAATAGAAGATAGTTGGTTATGGCATAAAAGATTATGTCATGTGAATTTTGACAATCTGGTAAAGATAAGCAAATTCAAGAAAGTGAGAGGCATTCCTGATTTAAAGAAACCAGAGGTCGGTTTATGCAAGAATTGTCAAATTGGAAAGATGGGTAAGTCTAGTTTCAAAAGCAAAAATTATCAGTCTGAAGATTTATTAGAAATTGTGCATACTGACTTATGTGGACCTATTGAAACTGAAAGCTATACTGGTGAAAAATATTTCATTCTTTTTGTTGATGATTATTCAAGAATGATGACCATCATGTACCTAAGGAACAAATCAGAAGCATTTGAAAAGTTCAAATGGTATTTGGCAAGAGTAGAAAAAGAAACAGGGAAAAGATTGAAATGCCTAAGGTCAGACAGAGGTGGTGAATTTATTTCACATGAATTTAATAACTTTTGTATTGAAAGAGGAATCAAAAGACAGGTTTCAGCACCAGGTACACCTGAACAAAATGGCATAGCTGAAAGAAGGAATAGATCCATCATGGATTGTGCAAGAACCTTGATGATAGAAAAGAATGTTGCTATCAAATACTGGAAGGAGGCTATCAGTACAGCAGTTCATACCTTAAACCGAGTACAGTTAAAAAAAGACTCATTCAAAACTCCCTACGAAATATGGTATGGCTATAAACCCAATGTAAGTTATCTGAAAGTATTTGGAAGCAAATGTTATATCTTGAAAGAATCTAGAAAAGGAAAATTTGATGTAAAAGGTGATGAAGGTATATTTCTTGGATACTCATGTAAGAGTAAAGCATATAGATGCTTAAACTTATCTACTCACAAAGTCATAGAAAGTATACATGTGAAAGTTGATGAATTTGCAGAAAAGAATAAAGAAGAAAGCAGAAAACAACCAGAAGATTACAAAAGATTCATCTTCAGTGATTCGGATATAATATCAACTGCATCTGAGAATCAGAAATCCTCTTCTACCGAGTCATCACTAACCGAGTTGCAGGAAACATCTACCGAGCCAACGTCTACCGAGTCAAAAAATATCGAGTTAGAGATTACCAAGCCTGAGGTAACTGAGCAGGTACATACAGTGCCAGTTGATACCGAGCCAAACCAAATCAAGCAAAGAGGAGAAATGCAAGAAGATAACGACAAAAATCATCCAAAAGAAAAAGAACCTGTTCTAGCCAAATATGTCAGGAGACATCATTTAGCAGATCAGATCATTGGAAATAAATCTGATGGAACCATCACAAGAAGTAAGTTGAAGGGTACTTGTTTACTTGCTGATTTTGAACCTAGAACTGTCAAAGATGCATTAGAAAATGATAATTGGATTGAAGCAATGAATGAGGAAATAGAGCAGATAGAGAAAAACAAAACATGGACTCTTATACCCAGGCCTAAAGACAAAAATGTAATCGGTACAAAGTGGGTTTTCAGAAATAAGTTGGATGAAAATGGTAAAGTATCAAGAAACAAAGCTAGATTAGTGTGCAAAGGATATTCTCAAGAAGAAGGCATAGATTATGGAGAAACTTTTGCTCCCGTTGCTAGATTGGAAGGTGTTAGAACCTTACTAGCATATGCTGCCTACAAAGGATTTAAAGTTTATCAGATGGATGTCAAGTCAGCATTTCTAAATGGTATACTGGATGAAGAGGTCTACATTGAACAACCTGAAGGTTTTATTGATCCAGATAAAAAGAACATGGTTTGCAAATTGCACAAGGAATTGTATGGTCTGAAACAAGCCCCTAGAGCATGGTATGAAAGATTGCATAGCTATCTTATTCAAATTGGATTTCAAAGAAATAATGATAACAGTAGTTTGTATATCAAGGAAGGACCAGAAAATAAGATTGTCCTGGCAGAAATATTTGTAGATGATACTATTTTTACAGGGAATGATGATCTTTGCAAAGAATTTTCAGAACAAATGAGCAAGGAATTTGAAATGTCAATGTTCAGTGAAATCAAATTCTTTGTGGGACTTCAAATTCAGCAGAACAAGAATGGCATCTACATCACTCAAGCAAAATATATCAAAGAGATATTGAAAAAGTTTGGTATGGAAGACTGTAAACCAGTTGGAACTCCCATGTGTACTGGACTAAAACTTACCAAAGAAGATGATTCAAAGGAAATAGATAAGACATTGTACAGATCTATAATTGGAAAGTTACAATATGTAATTCATACTAGGCCAGATATTGCTCTTGCAATTGGAATTGTGGCAAGATTTTCAGCCAAACCAAGAGAAAATCACATGATGGCAATCAAGAGAATAATGAGATATCTGAAAGGAACTGAAGATTATGGATTATGGTATAAACTTGGAGGAAACCTAGACTTAAAAGTGTTTACTGATGCTGATTGGGCAGGAAACCTTGACGACATAAAAAGCACAAGTGGAGGTGCATTCTTTCTTGGAAAGAGGTTGGTTTCTTGGATAAGCAAAAAGCAAAACTATACAGCTCAATCAACAGCAGAGGCAGAGTATGTTGCTGCAGCAGTAAACTGTTCTAATATTGTTTGGTTCAAGCAATTTCTACAAGGCATGAAGATGGAAATCAAGGAACCAGTCGTCATGTTTTGTGATAACACAAGTGCAATCAATATATCTAAAAATCCAGTAATGCATTCTAAGACTAAGCACATTGCAATCAAGTATCACTTTGTCAGAGAATTGGTGCAGGACAAGGAAATCAGATTGGAATATGTACATACAAAGGAACAGATTGCTGACATATTCACAAAGCCTTTACCTAAGGATGTATTTTTGTATCTCAGAGGTAAGTTAGGGGTTATTCCCCTATCTGAAGTTCACTAAAATAAGTTTTAGTGATGCATCAGCTCTTACAAAATTGAACAATTATCAGTTGATGCAGCAAATCAAGGAAATATTGCATATGAATCAGTACTAAAGGTACAATGAAATTCATTTGAAATTAGATGGTCTTTGGCATGTGTTTTCAAAGAGGGAGAGTTTTACTATCATATCTTTTCCGAAATCTGAAATTTGATTAAGTAATTTCTTCACAGAGGGAGATTACTGTAAGAGGGAGAGTTCTCTATCTTAGAGGGAGAATTGTTAATTATGTTGTGTTGCAGTAGACTTGCTTTCAAATTTCATTTCTGCTATGACATGTTGTGTTGCCATCAATGCCAAAGAGGGAGATTGTTGGATACAATTAAGTAATTGTGTATTGTCTTTGATGTTACACAAATGTCATATCAGTTATCAGACAGAGTCTACCGAGTTTTATCAACCAGGAAAATAGTTTACAGAGTCTACCGAGCTCATTTGGTCAGTAAAAGCCTTTTGCAGTGTATACCGAGCATTCCGGTATGTCACACGGTGAGTTAGTGTTAACCGAGTTCACTCGGTAAGTTAAGGAAAGTTTAGTTCTTACCGAGATCACTCGGGTATCAAAGGATTTTGTAACGAATGGTTAAGTGTTAACCGAGTTCGCACGGTAAGCTAAGGAAAGCTGAGTTTTCACCGAGCTTACTCGGTAGTCAAAGACAGCTTTTACTGAGTCCAGTCAGTTTTCAAAGGAAGTGGCAAGATTACCGAATTTCCCGATAATTGTAGTTCTTACCGAGTTCTGCCGGTTAACACAGAAAGGAAGTTTTTGTTTTGTATTGACCGAGCAGCGTCGGCCAGTGAAAGTTTTTTTGTTCAAGCCGACTTTAGAATATGTTTAGTCAAGTTGGTTGGGCAAGCCGACTTTGGAATTGTTTTAACAAATTGGTTGGGCTGACCTGGTATTATGAATAATATATAAAGAGGTGCTCAAGATGAAAAGAGGAGAGTAGAGAATGAATATACGAAAAATGCAAGGAAGTGCAAGGAAGAGACTTGTGTGTGCCTAAGTAGAATTGAGCAGAGGGAAATCTTGGAGCTGCAGAGATATATATTTGATCAGTAAGGATCTCGTGGAGCTAAACTGAGATCTGTATTCAGCAAGATAAGTTGCATGTATTTTCAGATCATTCATTGTTGCTTTCTAACCATTGTAACAGTGATTCCAAAATCTCCTAACAGAGTTGGTTTAACAGCCATTTCATAAATCCTTTAACAGGGTGGCAATTCAGTTGAATTGTTCAAAAAGACCTCTTACAAGGCCACTCCTAACAGGGTGATTAAATCCTCTAACAGGGTCACACCTAACAGTGTGTTTTGTAACCTTTAACAGGGTTGGCTCCTAACAGGGCTCACTTCAGAAGAGTGAAAATTGGTGACTAGTTGCTGGTGGTTTTTCCCATATTGGGTTTCCACGTAAATATGGTGTCTACTGTGTTAATGATTACTTTCTTTTGCATAGTCACTTATTTCAGTAAATGCTTCATAAATTAACTAAACACTTATCAAGTTTTAAGCATTGATTTTTGTAGCAGTAGCAACTAAGTTTAAGGCATCTTTGGGACTTATGAAAATGCTTTTGTGGTAATTGATTCACCCCTCCCCTCTCAGTTACACCATCTTCATTTTCCAACAGATTATATGAATATTTATTCCCCTACGTAAAATAACATTTCTATGAAATATTGTCATAAATAACTTTGGAAGTTATATTGGAGTTCAATCTTGTAGTTTTGACATTGATAGTTAAATAATTCCTATAGATAGTAGATCAAGTATGTTTCCTTGTGATCTTCTTACTTTAGACCACATTCAACAATGATATAAATTGGGGTTACAATATAACACCCCTTATTATATGCCTCCATTTTTTCTAAGTGGTTTGGTATTATATGAACAAGTCTACTATACAAATCCAATCATTTATAGGCTTGTTTGAGAAATATGACACCTTGATGCAACCTCCAATATTCAGAAAATATTCCACAAAGGATCTGGATCAACTCAAAACTAACCTAGAATTGACACATTGACACAAAATGACTTTCAGATGCAAGTTCCATATTTTTAGTGCACTTTTCATTCTTTCCCCAAATCTTGAAAATAATTTTCTATATGATTTTTAGCATGCAGCATGATTCTAACAACATTCTAAATTTTATGATTATTAATGTAATGGTTCAAAATACTAATAAGAGGACTTCTTACAAGAAAAATTAACTACCAAACAATAATAAGTATAATAGGGAAAACTTGGATGGAAGGGCCCACTTTATTATTAAAAAAAGATCTTTATAAGAGAAAAATTGTAATGCCCTACTCAGAGATCCTTGGAACAAGGATAAACAACAACCAATATTTTTTCTAAATATGCAAGCATGGATTTAATGGAATCAACATTTAATAATCAAAAATTGCAATGGAATACCTAACCAAGCAATCCACACAACCAATGATCTCCCAATGTCACTACTTAATAACACGTTCAATAACCATCTGTGAAAGTTTAAACAAACAAGAAACACATAATCTCTAAACTATCAAGACTAGGGAAGTGGCACAACCCAATGGGGTATCCAAAACACCCTTTGAATCTCAACCAACAAGTCTAAAGATACCTATTGTTTTCCTGAGTAGGTTTTTACATAAAAATCAGGTGATATTTTATAGTATTGTATGATACTGGAATATACTACCAAGTGATAATTTTCCAGTATCGCATAATACTTCTTACAACTACCATGTGATACTTTCTAGTATCACACGATATTTCTTTCTATAGTCGTGTGGTACTTTTCTAGTATTGCCCAATTCTAAACTTATGTCACCCAAGTTGCAAGGAAACAATTTGACAAACAATCAGAAAGGGGAAAGAGTTAGAACCTCCACACTAGGGAGTAGTGGATCCACAATAGTCAAGGAGTAAACACTTGAAAGCATAAGGAGATCAATAATTCTAACATTATGCAGGAGCACCCTGGGAGTAAGAGCAATCTTATAGAAAAAAATATTTTTCAGTTTTTTCTATTTTAATAAGGACTAGTAGATAGGGTGGTTACTATTTATGGGAACTTGCTATTTTTAGTAAGTTTTTCATATGAGCTCAGAATGTTCTCATTTTCTAGATGAAGGTTCATTTTAAAATTATAAGCCTCCCATAAAAATCACATTGCTCTAGCTTAAGTATCAAAGAAGTTATTATGGATTTTCAATGGAAAATTTTGCAGAAAATCCTTCAAGTTCACCATTGGAAGCCTTAGAATGCCCATATGAGGTCTAAAACTTGATGCAAGTGTGCTTGAGTCTTTTGGAGCTTGTAGATCAGGAGCTAGCATTTTTGAAAAGTGATTATAATAGCCAATCAAAGGAATAGTTTGAAAATTATGGCCATCTAAAATTAGGCTACCCAAAATTTCTAAAATATTTGTCAAAGATGTATTTGGTCGACTCTATATGTATTTTTAGGGTCTGTCGACCCTAGGTATTAAGTTTCAATTTCTAGAACCTTCTCAGGTGGCATAAATTTTCCTATTTTAGAAAGGCTTGGGCATTGTCTAGGACAACTCTAAGTGGTAGTACACAACTTAGTCTTGCAGATTACTGTGATGAAGGCATCCATGTGGGTTAGCATATTATACTTGTGAATTCTATAGTTCCAAATTTTTGGTACAAATAAGAAGTCCATATTTTGTTCTCACAGTTTTTGTTGTTTCTTTATTTCTATTATGAGTTTATGGTTTTAAAATGAGCACCCTTCATGATAACATCTAACCATAACATCTAATCTATAGCATCTAATGTAATCATGTAGAAAGCAGCATCATGGTGAACATACATGTGCATAAATAAACTATCTCAATGAACTTAAATAACATAAACCACATTGAAACATACTCTAACAGATACAAAGAACCATGTGAGCATTTACCTTTGAAACTGAACATGAAGGAAGGCCAACTTTGTACACTGATCCCTAGTAGTAGAAAAGGTAGTTGTGCCTACCAACCACATGGAACCCATGGGTCTACTCTTGTCATGTTGATGGAGATAGTGATATGTCCTCAAACACACACAATATAGCTATCCATGGCTAACACTCATGCCAAAAAGTACAGAGGACTAAAACCAAGATCATGAGATAATGCAATACAATAGGTCCTAGTTAGACACTCTATGAGTCTACTATGTAGGGACTCTAGTAGAGAGTAGATCTCTTGGCATTGTTGAGCCCAAGCTAAAACATAATGCAAAAAATCTCGCTCAAGAGGCCATCACACTGTGTCCTCAAATTAAACTATACAAACTCATACCCTTGGATCAAACTGTATAGGTATTTAACATTTTACCTAAGAAAGTCAGACGACAAGCAAACTGAGGCAAAAACCAAAAACACCCAAAAACCATGAATTCAAAACCCATTATGCCATTGGGTATAAAAGTCACAAATATCAAAAAAAAGGGTTTAGATTCTGTATGCAAAAATGGCTAGCATAACATCCCAAAACCTTCAAACCCTAATCCTGAAAGGCTTCAAATGCTCGTACCCATCCAACTAGGTAGAGTCAACATATAGAAACGGAGGGGAACACTATTTCTCTACTTCCAAATAGTTCACTATGAGAAATAGACTCCAAAACATAGTGAAAGAAATAAAACAAGAGATCCCTACCTTACAGCCAAAAGGATTAAAATAGGAATGCATGCAATTAAATAATCATTCCGCGATCACTACCGAAAGTCTCGGTAAACAAAGGTCTTCCCAAGCTGGATCAAATGAGCTCAACCTCATGATAATCCTATGCCCATAACTTCTAAAATGAATAAATAAACAATTCCTTCTGAAAGGATTTTGGGATTTTCTTTCCAAATTTTTCTTACACAAGTGAGAAGTAAGGGAAACAATTCCCTTTTGGAATATATATCCACTTTTAAAAGTGAAATATAAAATTAGAAAATCAACTAGCCCACTAAAGCAACCCTTTCTCAACCCAAAAAATATTGGGTAATTCCAATTAAATGGATTTCAATTTTGGCAAAGCTGTTGGGAATTCAAATACTTAAATCAAATATAAAATCCCCATAACTATTAAATTGAAATATTCCTTAATAAATTTCACAAAAATGTGAACCTCCAAATGCACGGACATGCTCACAGGTCTAATTATGTAATTCAAATTAGATTGGATTTATTAAATCACCAAAGAGTCTAATTAAATAATTAAATAGGATACATCAACCATATAGAGATGACATTAGCTAGGTATGAACAATTGAATCACTAACTCCATGTGTCACTACTGGGGATATAAATCTTGCACACAAAATAACATGATCAAGTACAATTGCATATAATAATATAGCTAAAGCGATAAATGCATTAAATCATGTAATTTATAATTCATTTAATTACATCAAAATAATCTATTTACATCACTCACTTCATCATAAAACATCTCAACGAAAGAATGAAGTAAATATACATAGCATCAAATCATAATATCCAAAATCCAATAAGTTTGTCATATAATCATAAAAGAGTATATGTCCAAATACAAAATAACCAAATATCATCATAAAGTATCATGTCACATCAATAAGCATCATCATGTAGATATGATCAAACTGAACAACATAGTATCTATCATCTATGATAGTAGCAATCAAAATATAGTATCTAACCATCAATTCATCTTGAATGTCATCCAACATGAGTATCAAAACATCTCTTGAATCAAGATATAAAAAGGTACAAAATGAAAACATGAGAGGCACTAAAAAAATATGTTTGTTAAGTGTACATGTGGCCTATTCTATTAAGATAGCTATCTATCTTGCTGATTTCTAGGGTATCCCCAAGGCATCTCAATTATCCCTCCAAGTTTGGGTAATATCCTCAAGTTTCTATGATGTCCCCTATTATTTTTTGAAATCAAGGATAGGCTGGGAGCATACCTTAACTGCCCCCATCCTAAAATGTCTCTAGTATGGGGACAAGGGTTTTTGAGCTAGGGATACATCCTTGAGTAACATTGATGACAATATATCATATATAAATTTTACTCTACTATTAAATCAGACAATGATACCAAAATTTTATTTTATTGCATTTCAAATATGAAGTGTTTATAGTATGTTTGTGAGACATACCAATCAGGTTTATAGATTGGCAAGGCTATATTAGCATTTAATTTTGACAAGCACATAGCTCTAGACTTAACCATGGACCAAATCATAAGTAACATTATTAATGATAACTTCTTGAAATCCATTACTTCAATTGTCATCACTATAAAGTGTTTCTATGTTAGTACTCAATTTAATTGTGGTAAACATGATTTTTTTTATTCATTCAACTTTGGGGCAGAGTAGAGAATTGTTGCTTGGCTCTCTATCATTTATATTTTTGAGAAATGTATAACATATTTGGAAGAAGAGATGTGTTGGCATAGATAAATTTATGACTTTCTCATTGTTTTATTATTTTTGGAAACAGTTGGGATTAAAAATCAATTAAAAGTCAACTATAAGTAATAAAGTAGTAAATGAACTTTCACATGAAAGATTATTCATCAAGTGTTGTTATTGTCTGTATTGAAGTTGATGAAAGATCAACCCCACAACTCCCAAGTATCACCTGCATGCAAACACCTGTCACAAAAAGAGGGAAACAAAAGCTATGGAGGATGAAATTTAGAGATCTATAGATGAGACATTCTTGATGAGAAACAAGAGAAATTATAATATGTAATAATACCATTGCAACAAGATACAATCTCATTATACATAAAAACATCCCTAAAACTAAGTCATTTTATACAAGCTTTCTATTGCTTACAAAACTAGGGCTAGAATAAGTTATCCAATATAAAAATAGAATCTCATACCTTTTACAATAATAAATTCAGCTTTGCTCTAATACCCCATAAGGGGTATTGCCCCTTGACCCCATCTTGGGGGCACTACCCCTAAACCCCAGTAGAATAATCTAGAGGGAAACCACGCTGAATAAAGTAGGGAGAAATTATAATATGAGTCTAATTAGACTCCACATCATAACAATCTCCCACTAGGAGATTGATCAGATTTCAAAACAATAACCTCTAACTTGGAGATTGATCATAGCACTACTAAACCTATAGTTCCCTTTGGAAGGTAAGACCACCATGCACATTGTTTTTTTTTTAATTTTGTTTAGTCAAGAAGACAAACTAAAGCTAAAGAGGATTTTAGTTTCTCGCTTGTTACTACCTTTGTAAACATGTATACTATATTATCATCTATATGTATATTTTCCATCTTTAATTGTCCATCATCCAAAATTGACCAAATGAAATGGTACCACAATTATATGTGTTTTGTATTGGAATATAGAGTAGAATTCTTCGTAAGGTGATAAACACTCTGGCTATCTATGAACAACTAATTGGCCCTCTATGGTAGTCCCAAAATGTCCATGAAGAATTGAAGTCATATCATCTCCTTGGTTTCCTTCATAGGGATAACATAATCTACCTCTATAGTGTATAAAGTATTAACCTTCTATAATTGAGAAATCCATCTCATTATTTTCCCACCAACAATAAATACATATCATATAGTACTTTGCCTAGTATTTAGATTACCTGTCAAATTTGAGTCAACATAACCTTGTAAATCAGTAATAAAGCCCCCAAAATGTAAACATTTACTGGATGTTCTCTCAAATATTTGAGAATATATTTAATTTCATTTCAATTCTCAATCCTAGGATGACTTGTATACCTTCTAACAACTCCCATTGCATGTGCAATATTTGGCCTACTATAGAACATAGCATGCATTAAACTTTTTACAACTAAAGCATAAGGTACCTTGGACATTATCCATAGAAAAATATTGCAACACCTTCTCAATATAATCAGCCTAAGATAATTTCAATGTTATGTTCTTCCTATCTCTACAAATTTTTATACCAAGGATTTGTTTTGTTGACCCCAAATCCTTCATAAAAAATGAATGTGCAAACTTTTGTTTCAACCCCTTGATGTGATCCATGTTAGACCCAAATAAAAAGATATTATCAACATATAAAAATAAAATAATGTATTTTTCATCATCCAATCTCTTAAAATGAACACAATGGTTTGAATTACACTTGATGTATCCATGCTCATGCATAAAATTGTAAAATTTAAGATACCATTGCCAAGGTGCTTGCTTCAAGCCATATAAACTTTTCTTCAATATGCACACTATGTTCTCTTTACCTTTGACCTCAAATCATTTTTCATTGTTTCATATATATTTCTTCATACAAAAAACTCATTTTAACATCAAGCTACTCCAAATATAAATATTCAGTAGCCACAATTCTTAAAATAGTACAATAGAAGTCATTTTAATAACTAGAGAAGATATCTCATCAAAATCAATTCCCTTCTTCTATGAAAATCCTTTTACAACTAAATTGTCTTTAAATATTTTCTTACCTTGATCCTCTTCCTTCAACCTATAAGCTCATTTATTCTATGAATCCCTTTTACTTGCAAGTAGCTTCCATAATTTCTAAAAGTATAAATTTTTAGTAAGGAGTGCATTTATTCTATCACTTTAGACTCTCATTGATCCTTTAAATCCACCTACACAAATTCATGATAAAATTTTATACAAGCTTTCTATTGCTTACAAAACTAGGGCTAGAATAAGTTATCCAATATAAAAATAGAAACTCATGTCTTTTACAATAATAAATTCAGCTTTGCTCCAATACCCCACAAGGGGTATTGCCCCTTGATCCCATCTTGGGGGCACTACCCCTAAACCCCCGTAGAATAATCTAGAGGGAAACCATGCCAAATAAAGTAGGAAGAAATTAACATATGAGTCTAATTAGACTCCACATCATAACAATCTCCCACTAGGAGATTGATTAGATTTTAGAACAATAACTTCTCACTCGGAGATTGATCATAGCACTACTAAACCTATAGTTCCCTTTGGAAGGTAAGACAACCATGTACATTGTTGTTTTTTAATTTATTTTTAGTCGAGAAGACAAACTAAAGCTAAAGAGGATTTTAGTTTCTCGCTTGTTACTGCCTTTGTAAACATGTATACTATATTATCATCTATATGTATATTTTCCATCTTTAATTTTCCATCATTCAAAATTGACCAAATGAAATGGTACCACAACTATATGTGTTTTGTATTGGAATATAGAGTAGAATTCTTTGTAAGGTGATAAACACTCTGGCTATCTATGAACAACTAATTAGCCCTCTATGGCAGTCCTGAAATGTCCATGAAGAATTGAAGTCATATCATCTCCTTGGTTTCCTTCATAGAGATAACATAATCTACCTCTATAGTGTATAAAGTATTCACCTTCTATAATTGAGAAATCCATCTCATTATTGTCCCACCAACAATAAATACATATCCTATAGTACTCTACCTAGTATTTAGATTACCTATCAAATTTGAGTCAATGTAGCCTTGTAAATCAGTAATAGAGCCCCCAAAATGTAAACATTTACTGGATGTACTCTCAAATATTTGAGAATCTATTTAATTGCATTTCAATTCTCAATCCTAGGATGACTTGTATACCTTCTAACAACTCTCATTGCATGTGCAATATTTGGCCTACTATAGAACATAGCATGCATTAAACTTCATACAACTAAAGCATAAGGTACCACCCTAGCATGGTGGTGTGGGAGCACCCTAGGATTTTACTACAACTCCTAGCTTATTTTTGTGCTTGTGATCAAGGAGTGGATCACATCAAATAAAAATCCATCAAATAAGCCACCAAAGACTTCAAACTTTCATTTATTCAACATTTGCAAAGTTGCAACCAGTTAGACAACATTCCATGAGCTAGAGTGGAGCTCATTCCATCAAATCATCAAGATTCAACATCTAACCACCTTTTTTGAATCTACAACTTATTTCTAACTCATAATTTCTTCTTGGCTGACATGTCCAATTTCCTTCTCCACATTTTTTTTTCCTCTTTTGACTTTTCTAGCTTGTGACATTGCAAACAATTCTTTATCACCTCTTCACACTTCTTTCTTCCTTAACTACATTCCAAGTTGTGAAATTGCACCTAGCCATCTTCTTAACACTTTCACACCTTTACAACTTATCCTCTAATTATTTGCTTCATCATCATGATGCTACAAACACTGGCCGTAGCTTAATGACTTATCCTCTGACTATTTGTTTCATCACTATGATGCTATGAACATTGGTCGTGGCTTCATGCCTCTTTTGTTGACTAGTTACTCTACCTTGCAACCATGCGAACATAGACTTGCATGGATTTGCATTTGTTCTCCCTAATTATCTCTTGACTCTTTTGGCCTTGCAAATGATGGTTTTTTAAAGTGACAACCTTGTGAAATTGTTCCATTTCCTTTGCTCATTGCTTCGCTGCTACTTTGCTGACTAAACATCTTCTTTTTGTGACAAAGTGAAATTGTCTATTCTACCTTTAGTCAGACCTTTTTTGGCTTACTCCATAGTTAGTCATTAACAGTCATGACCATGTTCCAACCTTCATTTCCTTTGATCATGGATTTTTTGTTGCTTTACTGAGTTAACATCTTTGATTTGCGACAATGTGAAATGGTCTATTCTACCTTTACTCACTAGTTCACTATGGTTAGATTGCCTTAACCAATAGTGGCTATGATGATGTGATCCACTATCTTTCCTTCATTTGCAACTTCACTAGCTTCATTTGATGTTATCTATTTCAAGTTACAATCATGCACTAGGCTTACTTTTTTACCATCTCACTAGTTTGCACAGTTATGGGATTATGTTGTCTAACTGGTTGCAACTTTGCAAATGTTGAATAAATGAAAGTTTGAAGTCTTTGGTGGCTTATTTGATGGCTTTTTATTTGATTTGATCCACTCCTTGATCACAAGCACAAAAATAAGCTAGGAGTTGTAGTAAAATCCTAGGGTGCTCCCACACCACCAAGAAACTATAGATGTCTAGGATAAGCCCTTATAACCCATTAATACAGAGGTAGGGACAAGGAATTTTCCAACTTCTTGTGAAAATGTTGTCAAGTACTTGGAAATGTTGCAAATTTATCAATGTTTCAAAGGGATACTAAAGGCTTGTGGGAAAGGTTTGGCATTTTCTTATCATAGTTGATTATGACAATGCAACAATAATGTGTGATTCATAATTATCCATGTGCATAAACCACTTGCAATTAATTTATACTTTTGAGTCAATGCATTTAAGATTTGAAATTATATACATTGATTGGGAAACTCATTTTTTTAGGACAGTAAGAGGATTTCACATGAATAGGATGAATTTGTTTTATGGTAAATTCCAAAGGATGACCTTCTAACTTCTTTGAATGAGTTGCTTACATGATGCAAAATTGCAAGGTGATCATAAGCATTCAAAAGTGATATAAGAGAAAACCCTAAAGTATAAACAATTTGTTTGAGCCAAAAGGAATATTACATTAAGGGGCATTGGACATTATTTAAATAATTCTTACTATAGAAGCTATTTTAAAATGGAAGATAATAAGTTTGAAAACTCTACGATTCATTCTTCTTACATTGGAGTTTGGAACTAGAATTGATATTTAGTACATAAGGATATTATTTTAAGTAGATTCATAATGCTCTAAATGTCAAGGAGCAATACCCCTTGTAAGCTCATGGGGTCAACACCCACAAATCCAAAAATGAATTTACTATTGTAAAAGATATTTGGACTTATATTTTTCTATTGGTTAGCTAATTCTAGTCCTAACTTTGTAAGCAGAAAAAATCTTGTATAAAATGGCTTATAGTTAGGGATTTCATAAGGTATATGAGATTGTAGCTTCTTGCAATAGTATTAAGTTGTAAGGGATTATAGATTATAATTAGGATGTAATCATTGGATGATAAGAATATTGGACTCCTTGTTTGGTGGACATAGCAATCGGATTAGGTGAACCACATTAAATCTATGTCTTATGTTCTATTCTCAATATTGTTGTAAATTTGATCAATAGAGGTTCTAGAGGAAGAATGGGCTGGTAAGAAGGTGAGTTATTCTTTTCTTAAAACCTTCAATTGTGAAGCATTTGCACCTATTAATTCTAAAAATAGAACCAAGTTGGAAGCTAAATATAAGAAATTTGTATTTGTTGGATATAACATTGATGAATCTAGTTATAGAATTTGGGATTTTGAATTTATCATAAATTGTAAGAAGCAATGATGTCATATTCAATGAGAAAGTAATGTACAAAGATATAATGCAGTGGCATGAGAAGAAAGAAAATGATTATATAGTTCTAAATGATAGTCCAAAAGATGATGTTCTAGTGTTTCCTTATGCTATGAAACAATATCAATAAAAAATACCAAAAACCCCAATGAATGTTAGATAGTCAACAAGGCTAAGAAGAGCTCCAGAAATATTTTCTCCCTCTTTATATTAATAGATGCATGTAAACTAGAATGATATGATGAAGTTGTGTAAAGGGATACAAATATTTTGTGGAAGTCTGCAATGACAAAAACAAAAGGACACCTTTTTGAAAAATTAGACTTGGGATTTGTGTAAGTTGTCTACAGGTAAAAGGACTTTACATAATAAATGGGTTTACAAGATGAAAAAAGAGGATGGAGGTAAGAAACGATTTAAACCAGGTTAGTTGTAAAAGAATTTGCATAGAAAAAGGGAATTAATTTTGATCAGATATTTTATCCAATTGTTAAAATGACTTCTATTGATACTATTTTAAGTATTGTGGCTATTGAAGATTTGCATTTGGAATAGTTTGATGTTAAAAAAAAAATTCCTCATGGTGATTTGGATAAAGAAATATTTATGGCACAACCACAAGGATTTGAGGGAAAAGGCAAACAAAACTTAGTGTATGGATTGAAAAAAAAAAAGTTTATATGATTTAAAGTAAGATCATTTCCAATGGTATCATAAATTTTGTAGTTTTATACATGAGAATGGATACACTAGGTATCATTTATACCATTGTGTTTATTTTAAGAGATTGGATGATGAAAGTGTAGACACTTAAAATTGTCCTAAACACTATATTAATTCACGTAATATTTCCTTTGACATTATAGTTAATTATTTACTAATTAATTATATTCTTCTATTTATTTAATTAAATTTATTTAATTAAATAGGTTCACTTTTCTAATGTATTTAAATTTAATTTAAATGCTTCTATCCCTAATGTATTAAATTTATGTAATGCATGGTGCTTCATTAATCCCCCTTTAAATAAATCTTATTTATTTAATTCCCTCCATTCCATAAAATTATCTAAACCTATGATTAAATTAAATTCTATTTAATTTAGTCTTAAACCTATCCTAAAACCTAGTCTACACCCATCACTTTCATCCTTCTAAACCTAGCCACTTCTTAATCCCACTTGATTATCCTAAACACCTTGTTAAACCCTTTTTAGTTCCTAAGTGTGTGCTCACACATGTGTGAGGAAACCTTCACACTTGCCACACCTCTCACACCTTCCACACTTCTTACACCTTTGTCCCTCATTCCTTCCTTCAAGTTTGCTCACACATGTGTGAGAAAACTTTGAATGTTGACCCTTGCATGACTTGTCTCCACGTCTCCCTTGTGGCACTTATGTGGATGCCACATAGGTGCCACCTCCCTAAGGCCTCTCTCAAGTCTATAAATAGAGCCCTTGTCTCAAGCATTTTTCATCTTCCTCGTTTGCATTGTTATCATGCTAGTGTGATTCTAGAGCTTTTTAGAGATTTTCATGCTTAGAACTAACCCTTGGTAGTTGTTTGCATTACTTAGATTTCTAGCTTTCATTTAGCTTTCATGGTAGTATAATGTTATAGGTTTATTTCTTGCATTGCACTTTCATCTCATTCCTATAATCCTTTGAGGATTGGCTCACTCATAGCCATTTCTTGAATGTTTCTCCACTCATTTAGTCTTAGATTCATTCATCTCATATTACATTGTTTATCAAGGGATTCAAATTGTTGTGTTTTGGGAGAGCACACCCACATCCCTCCAATCTAAAGCACACCAACAAGATCTCTCATGGGTGTCTTTGTTGAGCTACTTTGAGGTTGCATGAAGTCTTTTCTTCTCAGTTGCATTGAGTTGCAAAACTCAAACATAGTGTTGGTTGTATGTTGTTTTGTTTTGAATATTTGATATATGTATGCAACTAATATTTGCTTGTTTATGATTTCTCCTGATAGGTTAGGTTTTCATATATATATTTTGGCATGCCTGGTGGGACCCACGTCCCTTTTCCATTTCAAAAATTGATCAAAAATGCATCATTTTTGGTAAAAAACTACGCAGTGTCGTTTGCGCAGAAGATTCGTTGTCTCTGCATATTGTTGTCTCTGCATTTTGGCATCTTTGCTAGACTCAACACACAAAAAGTTGTCAAAAAAATCATTTTTTTTTTTTCTGTCATCTCCGCAATTTTGTCATCTACACCTACTAAACTGTTATATGTGCCTACTAAACTGTCATCTCTGACGTTTTATCATCTGCACCTACTAAACTATCATCTCTAATATTTTGTCATGTGCATTGTGGGTAGCCAAAATTTGTAATCAAATTCATTGTTCTATCATCTCTATATTTTGGCATCTATGCATATTATCGTCTTCATAGTTTGGCATCTCTACTTGTTTAAAGTTTTTTTTTTTAATTATATTTTATCATCCTCGTAGGTTCGTCATCTCCAAGTTATAGTCTATCATCTCCACAATTTCATTACTTTGTTGTCTATGTTGTGGGTGGCCAAAAACTAGTTATTTTGATAGATTGTTGTCTTCATAGCTTTCATACTCTATCATCTGTGTAGTTTGACATCTCCGATCTACATTATGTCATCTACGATCTGCAAGTGTAAATATCAGGTATATCATACTACTTTTTATTCTCTCATCTCTAAGTTTTATCATCTCTATTATCTATCATCTCTGTCTACATTCTATCATCTGACTTTTAGTGGTTTCATAGGATTGGAGTCATTCTAAGCTTATTTATGTATAGAAAAATAACAAACAAAGTTAAAATAAATTTTCCCATAGAAAAGCCTTCATTTTGGAGATTTTTTTGTGAGGCTAATCAAGTTGTTTATTGTAGCTTTTGTAGATTGGAGAATTCTAGAAATAACTAATCATGTTTCTTGCAATTTTTTCTTAATATTTTATTGCTCTTTGGAATGAACTTGAATGCTTCATCACTTGTCTTTGAATGCATGTTGCTAATTAATATCTAAAATCCAAACACACTCAAACATTACATCCAATCTTGAGTGCCTTAAAGGGAATTTAGACACATTTCATTGGAATGCATGATACTCAAAACACACTTTTGAATGTCATTAAGAATTGAACAAGTTTTTCATTGGAATGCATGATTAGGATAGTCAAACACAATCTTGAATGCCTTAAGAAAATTGACATACTTTCATTGGAATGAATGTTTAGATAGCAAACACACTATTGAATGCCTAAGGTTAATGAAACTTGCTATGAACATTTGGATTTGGTGCTTAAAAAAAACACTCACTCAATTTTGAATGCATATAGGAATTGACTCTTTCCTTATCAAAATTCTTATGTTGATGACACTCAATTTTTTTTTGTTGGTAAACTCTTGATTTTTATTATGTTGATGACATTATCAAGTTAGAAAGAACATTGTATGCTATAAATACAACTATCTTAAAGAATAGATTAGAAAATCTAAGCTTTATTAGAAAAGAACAAGTTTCTTTTAAACCCAAGACCACTTACGTATTCACTCCTCTCACACCTTTGGGTGATCTTGAGTGCACAAGAAATAAGTTTCTTTGTTTTACATTTTTTAAGGAGGCCTTCTTGGGGATTTCATCACCCCTTGGGATGACCTCAACTCTAGCATTCTAGCAGAGTATAAATATTTGGAGGTGAATCAAAAGACACCTATCTTGGAAGCATAATATTGTCACTCTTGGCTAAGCCCTAAAGAACTTTATACCTTTGGGAAGTGAAGGTGGAGATTTGGGTTACCATCTCCTCCTGATTGTGTGGCACTATTTTTTTTCATCTACAGATTTGAGCTTCACATACCTTGTGTATATTGAGGACACCCCTAGTTGAGCTTGTATATCCTAGTCAAAGCCTTATAGGATTGTTGGTGTTTTCTACGTGCTTGAATGTTCAAAAACCTCCCCCTTTGAAGGGCACACACCATCTACAATTTTCTTGTATATATATTTCATTGTATGTTTCGCATGTTATGTTTCAAAAAATCCAAAAGCATCATAAAAGTTCAAAATCCAAAAAAAAATTCAAAAAAAACAACAAAATAACAAAAATAAGCTCTTGTTTTCCACATCACTTCTTCTATCCATAAAATTCATCACCATCATGCATCTCTTGTCTTAATCATTCAAATCATTCCTCAAAGTCTTAATCATCTCTATTCATCCAAATCATTTCCTCATTTTCTTAATCATTTAATCAAATCTATAATCTTCATCCTAATCATGGTTCATAATCCACATCAAGATCCAATTCCTTCATTCAATGATTCATCCTCATGATTCTTAATCCAATCCCTTGTCAAATTCATTCCTTTACAATCAATTCCTAATTCAAATCCATTTACATCTTCAATCCAAAATCAATCAATCTTTCTTCATCTATTCAAATATTCTTCTAATTCAATTTTCATAAAATCTTCTACTTTGGACTTAGGAGCACCATCATAAACCTTGGACTTTAATTCAAATCCAACATGCACTTGTTTGCAATATCATAAGGTTTTTATTTACATCAAATTTATATCAAACCTTCATATCAAATCAAATCAAATCAAATCAAAAACAATATCAATTTCAAATCAATTCCAATCCAAATCAAACACAAAGTCCAAAATTGCTCCTAGTCTCAACTTCATATTTCATTTCTCATCAAATCTCTCACCGCTCCTCATCTAATCTTAATTGATAAGAATTGGCTTAACCAATGGTTGGGGACCTTCAAAGGCAATATGGAGTCACACCTCTAGCACAAACCCCATATCAAATCAATCCTCAAAATTGTATGTCCAATCCTAATCCATCTCACATTCCTTATTCATCTACCTTTGACAAGGGAAATCCACCTCATTATCCTTCAACCACATACAATTCTATTCATAGACCACACAATTCCTCAAATAGAAATGTTATTGCCAAAGAAATTGAGGAACTGGGGAATTCCATCTTGAGCCTAGCAAATCAAAAGGAAAAATCTACCTTCCATGACATATGTCATCTTCCCCCATGTTTCGAAGACCATAATCCTCATGTCCCATCCAATCCAAATCTTCCATGTAGTTCCCCATACTTCCAGCTTAATGTCCAAAACCATCATCCCAATCCCATACCCATGCCTCAACCTCCACCCAATCATAATCCTCCAAAATCAACATCATTGCCACCTTGTAATAAGTATGTCTTTTTTCCATGATCATTGGTAGAAAGCTTGTTTAAATACAATACTAAAAATGAAGCAATCCAATCACCCAAAGTCATACATCCAATGCCATCTCAATAACTTGTTCTAAAGCATGTCATTATAGATTCCTCTTCTCCTCTAGATCCAAGCATTTCTCCATCACATTATTCCCTTATCACTCAAGATCCATTTATCCCTCTTAGTCCATCTCATGATCCCCTTCCTAATCAACATCAAGACATTCCATGTATAATGCACATTACTGATGCCATTTTGGTCTCAAGAGTTAGCATCCATAGATCCTCTACTCCATGAAGATTTTCCTTCCACTCCATCCACTAATACTCCTCCATGTCAAGATCAAATCACTCCATATCATGGTTCCATTCCCTCCACTCCATTATATGATTCTATTCCATCTCATGATCCACTCATCCCACTACATGATCCTCCTTTAAGTAAAGATCAAAGTACCCCTTCATTTTCATTTCATGATCCGAATCCATTTCACAATCCTATTATTCCTCATAATCCCCCTCGTGATCTAAATCGTCCACATGATCCTATCACACCTATCCAGTCCACTCATGAACCCCATATACATGGACTCACATCTTGTGTTGAAAATAATAAGTATCCCATTGAAGAAATAATGTCTCAAGATATTGGTACACCTTCCACTCCTTCCAAATCCAAAACTCCTCCTTCCAAACCTAAATATTCCAAGTCCATTTTGGGACCTTATATCCATAATCTGCTTCCTTCCTCATTTCCATCCATTTTGGGTACTTATGTTCCAAATCAAAACCCGTCATCCCTTTCATATATTTTAGGTCCTTACATACATCCATCCACCATACTCAATTCTTCCACTTCATCCCCTCGTATACCTATTAAAGATCAACAAAGGAACACATCCTTGAAATCCTTCCAATGTTCACCATCCATAAGCTCTCCATAACATTTATCCTCATACACCCCTACCATGGCCAATGAAAGAAAATTGGATGCCAAAGATAAAGTGAATCAAGCCAAAAATCCAAGGATCAACATGTCCCCTCCAAACAACATGTTCAAGAAAAGAACAATATGATCCAAAAGAAAGAACAAATCAGAAGGCCACAAATGCTCAAAATCAAAAATGCAAAAAAATTGTGGATTCCAAAGCTACTTAAGGAAGTAATGAATCTCAAAGAAAACTTCAAAAGGGCATCCAATTTTGCTAACCCAAAGGCTTCCCTCATTTGTAAATCATCCAAGCTTCCATTTTCTAAATCCATTTTGGATCCTTATATACCCAAATTCACCATCCCAAATCCATCGTCTCCTTCATCCATTTTGGATCCATATATCCCAAAATTCAAACTTTCTCCTACATATCCTCCAAAATTTCCTCCTTTCCATCACCCTTCAAGGTGTGTGTCAATGATGATCTTTCCACCTCCTTCATCCACTCATTCACAATTCTTCCAACCTAGCATTCATCAACCATATCTTCCTCCCAACCACTCCACCCCCTTAATCAAAACTATTTTATAATTCCTTGACCTCCATTTCCCAACCCATTTCACCCTTCTTTTCACTATCCTACCAAAATCTATGAGAAAATGGTAAATACTCCTTGAAAATAATAAATAAAGAGAAACAAATATCAAGAAATACCATCCATGTAATTAGATTCTTGAGTCCTCTCTTTATTTCCTTATCATGTATTCATTATCTTCTAATTCCACTTATCCTTCCATTCACTTATCCTCTTCCACTTTCACTCTACAGTGGGAGAAAGCTTTAGCCATACCACACTTCTATATATATCTTCCATATTCCTATCTACCATTCATCATTCTTGTCTATCTTTGATCTTGATTATCCTATTCCTTCCATCCATATGCTCACTTTCCATATCCTTTGCACATTATCCACACACCATCCTACATACTCCCATAATCCTTTCATATATTTGATCTTGACATCCTATCCATGTCTTGCATCCCTTAGTCCTTGTTGTGTTCATTTCCTCCATCCTCCATCCATACTCCTACATAATTCCATACTCCTTTCATATATCTTTGATCTTGGTTATCCCATCCACTTCATATCCACATTTCATTCATATCCTCCATATCATTACCCATATCATATTCATACCATCCCTCCCATATCCCATATTCATTCCCCTTTCATGCCCATGCTCATGATCCATACTAGAGGCACAACAAAAAACTATCCATCCATGCTTTGGACATCCACATGCCTTCCCTTCCTCCATACAATAGCCTTTACACCATATTTTTCTTCCATTTTTATATACTTGGTATGTGGCATTTGAACTCCTTTGAAACATGGTCCTTGGTTCCCCATTGTTCGATACCATATCCTTTGGTCCTCCATCCTATTCCTCCATTTAGATATCTCCACCCTTCCCATCCATTTATCATTCATTGGTTATCCCTTGTCATTGGTTCTAATCTATTCCACCTTCCATCAATTTTTACTTCTTCCAATTCATTTCTCCTCTAATCTAATCATATTCCCTTCTTCTAATCATTTCATTCAAATCACTTCCATCGTCAATTCCTTCATTTTTTTCATCTATTTTTATATACCTTGATCCAATTTCTAGTCTTCCATTAAACACACTTTCCTCTAGAGAACATTTATCACTTTCTCTCTCTCATTCCCCTTCCATTCCAATTCAATTCATCCATTATATTATCATATCTTATCCAAATTCTTCTATTTATCTCATGACACTGAGCTTCACCCCATCAAAATGAGCCTATCAACATAGTGATTGCAAACAAAACTTATACAAATTCACATTAAGACTAAATGATTTGAGAACTTTGTTCCTTTCACGCAATTGCCAATGAACAATCACAAACATTTCAATACAATCCAATCCAACAATCAATTTTTGCCTTACAGGATGAATCCTTCCTACATAGGCTTAACAACTTTCACTATCAGAATAAAGTTCATGGCAAGAACTATGAACTGAATGACTACTTGGTCATAAGGTCTTTTGTTGATTTTATCTTTGTGTGTTAGTAATAGCCTCCCCATGTGTGCCTTGATCTTCAATATCTTGCTATCATTTGAATGGCTTAACCTGATTACACGTTTCATTTTGTGATATGATCTATTTTCATGATTCTTTAGCACATCTATGTTGATTTAGAGTTATGGTTATGCATTTCTCACTGGGGGCAATGGGTTAGCACATTTTCAAGATCCCTAACAAGACTTTGGGTGTGCCTAGACCTCTCCAATGCATATATGGTATTTGTTCCATCATGACTCTGAAATCTACATCTATTGTGTTGAGATTCTAGTCCACACAAAAGAATCTTGTCATCTATGCTACTATAGCATTCGATGCATAACTCCTCTTGCAATATCAAACTAGGGTGTGCTCTCCCATATGAACACAACTAAATCCCATGCATTCATGTAGTTAAGTTGCATTTAGATTAATCATTATCCAATTCACCTTGCTTCATTTCAATCTTACCAACAAGTCATGAAAAGTCACCTTTTAAGCCTTTTCTCTTTCCCTTTTCCTTCTTGTGTCTATTTTCGAGAAAATGGGGCAAACTATATTCCTTTTTCACCCCATTTCCTTGAGGAGGCACCCTCCTCCACTATCATCACTTTGACACCACTCCTAGGACTCCTATCCTTTTTGGGGCAACCTATATTTTCTTTTCTTTGATATAATGTCATCCCGACATCACATCAAAGAGGGGCAAAATGTGGACACTTAAAATTGTCCTAAACACTATATTAATTCATTTAATATTTTCTTTGACCTTATAGTTAATTATTTACTAATTAATTATATTCATCATATTCTTCTACTTGTTTAATTAAATTCATTTAATTAAATAGGTTCACTTTCCTAATGTATTTAAATTTAATTTAAATACTTCTCTCCCTAATGTATTGAATTTATTTAATGCATGGTGCTCCATAAATCCCCTTTTAAATAAATCTTATTTATTTAATTCCCTCCATTCCATAAAATTCTCTAAACCTATGATTACATTAAATCCTATTTAATTTAGTCTTAAACCTATCCTAAAACCTAGTCTAAACCCATCACTTTCATCCTTCTAAGCCTACCCACTTCTTAATCCCACTTGTTTATCCTAAATCCCTTTTAGTTACTAAGTGTGTGCTCACACATGTGTGAGGAACCCTTCACACTTCTCACACCTCTCACACCTTCCACACTTCTTACACCTTTGTCCCCCACTCCTTCCTTCAAGTTTGCTCACTTCAATGACTTGTCTCCATGTTTCCCTTGTGGCACCTATGTGGATGCCACATAGATGCCACCTCCCCAAGGCATCTCTCAAGTCTATAAATAGAGCCCTTGTTTCAAGCATTTTTTATCTCCCTCATTTACATTTTTATCATGTTAGTGTGATTCTAGATCTTTTTAGAGATTTTCATGCTTAGAACCAACCCTTGGTATTTGTTTGCATTACTTAGATTTCTAGCTTGCATTTAGCTTTCATGATAGTATGATGTTATAGGTTTCTTTCTTGCATTGCACTTCCATATCATTCCTAGAATCCTTTGAGGATTTGCTCACTCATAGCCATTTATTGAAGGTTTCTCCACTCATTTAGTCTTAGATTCATTCATCTCATATTGCATTATTTATCAAGGGATTCAAATAGTTGTGTTTTGGGAGAGCACACCCACATGCCTCCAATCTAAATCACACCAACATGGCCTCTCATGGGTGCCTTTGTTGAGCTACTTTGAGGTTGCATGATGAATTTTCTTCTTAGTTGCATTGAGTTACAAACTCAAGCATAGTGTTGGTTGTATGTTGTTTTATTTTGAATATTTGATATATGTATGCAACTAACATTTTCTTGTTTATGATTTCTCCCAACAGGTTAGGTTTTCATGTATATAGAAAGATTCATTTTTTTAGTGTTTATATGTTAAATATATGCTTGTAGTTGGGTCTAACATGGATTACATCAAGGGGTTGAATAAATAGTTAGTACAGTCATTAGCTATGAGGGATTTGGATGCAACAAAATAAACCCTTAGCATGAAAATTTGCAAAGATTGGAAGAACATAACATTTTAATTATCTCAGAGTGATTATATTGAGAAGATGTTGCAATGTTTCTCAATGGATAAAGCCAAAGCTATTAGCACATGTTGGTCTAGTCATTTGAAATTTATTAAGGAGATGTGTCAAAAGACACAACAAGAGGATGATAAAATGTCCAAGGTATCTTATGCTTTAGTTGTAGGAAGATTAATGTATGCTATGGTATGCACTAGGCCAAATATTGCCCATCCAATAAGAGTTGTTAGTACGTATATGAGTCATCCTAGGATTGAGTATTGGAATGCAATCAAATGGATTCTCAAATATTTTAGAGATGTAGACAACTAAATTTGATTACACCGCTTTGGTAATCCTATTTAGTTATCTCTAAAGGCATCATTAATTAAATTTCTATTTATTTAATCCTTTGCCATCCCCTAGCTGATTAATTTAATTAATCATCTATAGTCCTAATTGATAAATCAAATAACCTATCATTTATCAATTAAATCCTATTCTTCTATCTAATTCCAAATCCCCATTTATTAAATAAATATATTTGATAAATAAAACCCTCAAATCTAATAACCCCTAACTTATCCCTAACCCTTCATTTAGCCTAATCCACCCCATCCACCCATACTAACTAAGCTTAGTCACTAACTCACCCACCCTCATGAATGCCATCCACTTGCAAATCTCTAACAAGCCTAATCTAATCCTAAATCACCTCTAATCCTCCCCCCTAACCTTGTCACATTTCCTAAGTAAGCTTAAGACTTTCCTAAGCCAAGCAAAGTCAACAATCTCAACTCCCTCAAAAATATCCCAACCACTAAGCCTTCAATGCTCTTACAAAGGCCATAAAGACTCTTACAAGCCCATTCATTGCTCTTACAAGCACTTATGAAGGGTCTTTATGAGGATATTATCCCTTGAACCTCCTTTGTTGACTCATCCTTCCCCTTTCCTCCATCCACTCACCTTGTGACATGTGTCACTCCCTGATTGGTGCTAAACAAGCACAATCCATGTGCTCCCCTTTGAGTGCATCTAAGCCCTCCATAAGCTTTTTCCTCTCCTTCCATCTTAGCCCTCCATCCCTCAAGCCCTTAGCCTATAAATTGAATCCCCTTCCAAGTCATTTCATCACAACCTTTGAGCTAAAGTTATAATGCTAGTTTGAGAAGCAAAAAACCTTAACCATACCCTTATAATGCCAAATTGAGAGCTCACAAAGCTACCAATTTGCCATTACCCATCCATCTCCATTGAAGCTATTTTGAGAACCTTGAGAATACATACCAAATCTAAGCAAATAGACTCATCCATACATCAAGAGAATAATCTCATTGAGAGAGACATTCCATGGCTCATATTCTCATTTGAGGTTTTTTCTCTTTTGGTCTCTCTTTTATGTTATGTTAATCTTTGTTAGTTAATGATTTGTTCTCTTGATAGATTAGTGTTTCTTGCTAACATATTAGTATACACATTTTTTCACATTTCCACATTAGGGCACTAAGGTAACCATCCCTACCAGTCCAGAACCCTTTGCTTACTGCAATGCAGTTTAAGCTTCATATACAAACCATTGCCCTGAAATTGATATCGGCACATCCATCGCTAGCTCATCCCACACTTGTAATGACCCAGAAACCATCCTTGCCTCCACCCTATCTATTGTGAAGATCAATAACAAAGGCTATGGAGAGTATAGTCTGTCTGATGCATTTTCTGTTAGGGCACTCACACTTGATCCACACGCCCATGGACGACTGACATATCACAAAGCTAAGGAGATTCCACCACCTCAATACAAACAGTTTGGCCCAACAACCTTTGTATCCTCAAAAATCCCCCTTCATGAGGAGCTCACTCCAGATATCAACAACTGGTTACATAAGGATGCACCTCCAAGAAATCAAGCACGTCTTGATCACTTCAGCTAGAAGTATCCCCAAGAACATAAGTTCATCACTGACAAATGGAACTATCAAGGTGGTGTTCTAGGACCAGAAGAAAGAGGCATGCAGTGCCCCATTGAAGCACACCAGTGGGAAACAAAGTCAAGTCTTGGCTTTAGCATACCCACAACTGGGGGCACCAATGAGAACGGTCATGCTTTTTTGAACATTCACTGCGACCTTGTCGAAATCAAAGACATTCCTGAGGAAGTTGAAAAGAGAGCCTCCAACGATATCCCAGACCAAATCTCCCTAGGAGACTCTATTCTCCAAGAACTATCCATCCATTTCATTGACCTACCACTCACCCATCCACAACTCATAGATTGGGACCAACCAAGCATCATACACATTGATGAGTTCACATCAAAGGAAGCACTTCTGAGATTCATGGGAGCTTAAACACCTCACAAGAAAACAAAGCCAGATTCTACTTATATCTATAAGCTAGATCCCAATGGGTATTTTGCAGAAAATCCCCAACCTAGTTCCGATACACCCAAAATTGGAACTAAGGTGAAACCAGGACTAGCTAAGGCAATGAAGAGAACCCCTCACCAAGAAAATTCAAAGTCGCAAGTAGAAAATGAGGATTTAGCATTGCCTCCTCAAGATAATCAACCAGAGGTGTCTTCTATTCTAATTGAGGATACTAGAGAAGTCAACATCGGTTCTTTAGAGATCCCTAGACTTGTTCACATTGTTGCATCCCTATCATAAGACCAAGTTGATCTCCTCTTTGAGGTCTTAAGAGAGAACATTGGCCGATTTGCATGGTCATATTAGGACATGCCAGGGCTAGATCCAAAGCTTGTAGTTCATCATCTTGTAGTCGATCCAAAGATCAAGCCCGTCAGACAAAAGCTTAGAAAAATGCACCCCAAGGTGGCTTTACTGGTCAAAGCTGAATTAGAAAGAATGTTAGCTGCTAAGGTTATCTAACCTATCAACTACTCTGAGTGGATCTCCAACATGGTCCCCATCACTAAACCTTCCGATGACATCAGAATCTGCACTGATTTCAGAGATCTTAACAAAGCTTGTCCAAAAGATGATTTTCCCTTGCCCAACATAGATATGATTGTAGATCTTACAGCAGGACATGAAATTTTGTCCCTCATGGATGGATTTCCTAGGTACAATCAAATCAAGATTGCAGAAGAGGATCAGCATAAGACAACATTCACTACCCCTTGGGGAACCTTTTGTTACAAGATGATGCCTTTTGGCCTAAAGAATGTTGGGGCTACCTATCAAAGAGCTATGATAGCCATTTTCCATGATCTTATCCATAGCATTTTGGAGGATTATGTGGATGATATCTTGGTCAAATCTCATACATTCATGGATCATCTTACTGATGTAGAGAAAGTCTTTGATAGGTTAGCCAAATATCATCTCATGCTGAATCCCAAGAAGTGTGTTTTTGGGGTCACATCTGGTAAGCTTCTAGGCTTTATAGTTTCTAAACGAGGTATAGAGATCAACCCCAAGAAGGTTAAGGCTATCTTAGACATGCCTCCTCCCCAGACACTATGACAGCTTTGCTCTCTTCAGGGAAAGCTCCAATCCGTTCAGTGCTTCATCTCCCAGCTTGCAGATAAGTGTACGCCATTTACACATTTACTGAAGAAGGATGAAAACTTCAAGTGGGATTCTTTATGTCAACATGGCTTTGATCAGCTCAAGAAATATCTCACCAATCCCCCTATCTTTGTTCCACCAGTTCCTGGTTGTCCCTTGATCTTGTACATATCAGCAACACCTACTACTCTAGGGGCACTTCTAGCATAGCTCAATGACTACAGCAGAGAAAGAGCCATCTACTATATCAGTAGAACCCTAGTTGGTTATGAACTCAATTATACTCCTATGGAAAAAGCTTGTTTGGCAGGTTTTTTCTCAACTCAAAAGCTTTGCCACTACATGCTAAGTCATACCATCCAACTAGTCTCCAAGATAGACCCTCTCAAGTATATGCTCTCCAGAATAGCACTTACAGGCTGTTTGGCCAAATGGGTTATGCTCCTTAGAGAATTTGACATCCAGTATGTGGACAGAAAAGCAATCAAAGGGCAAGCTATAGCAGATCACCTAGCTGATGCATCTCTAATAGATGCATATCCTTTGATCACAGAATTTCCAGATGAGCATATCTGCCTAATTGAAGAACAACCCCCATGGAAGCTTTATTTTGATGGTTCATACACATCTTGTGGATCAGGGGCAGGAATATTGTTGGTCACCCCTCAAGGAGATTATATTCCAAAAGCCTTCAAGCTACAATTTCCTAGCACCAACAATATAGCTAAATATGAGGCTCTCATAGCAAGATTAAATATAGCCATAGAATGGAACATCACTGAGTTACAAATATTTGGCAATTCTTAGCTCATCATCAAGCAAGCCCTAAATGAATATCAAACCAAAGATGAAAAGCTATTACCCTACAAAGAGCTAGTTGATCAACTAACCCAACATTTTACAAAGCTTCAATTTACACAAGTGCCTTGAATATAGAACAAAGCAGCAGATGCTATGGCTACTATTGGCTTGCTCTTGGAAATTCCCCAAGCAACTACATAGTATGATTTTTTAGTTGAGCAGCTCCTCACACCTGCCTATGCGAATGATGACTCAAATCGTGTTTGTATCTTGGTTGGTCCCCCAATCCCCTTGGTACCATGAGATTCACGCTTACCTTAAAGATGGTATCATCTCCCCTCACCTCACACGTACCCAATGCCAAAACCTCATCCAAAAATCATCCTACTATGTTATCATAGCCAATACCCTATATCGTCGGGGTTATCACGTTACTCTCTCTAGGTGTTTAGACCAAAATGAGGCTGCGATGGTGTTAAAAGAAGTACGCTCTAGACTTTGCGGTGCCCACACAGGTGGTATTGTCCTAGCACAAAAAATCCTTAGAGCAGGCTACTAATGGCCTACCATTGAAGAAGACTCTTGTGACTTTGTCAGAAAATGTCTCCCATGTCAGCAACATGCCAATCTTGTGCACGCTCCAGCACAAGATTTACAGCCTATTACACCACCTTGGCCTTTTGCTTGTTGGGGCCTTGATCTAGTTGGAACTATCACACCTCTCTCATCTGATGGACATAAATGGATCATAACAGCTACACATTATTTCACTAAGTGGGTGGAAGTAGTCCCCCTAGTCTTAGCTATAGGAGTTCAAGTCTCCAAGTTCATCTTGTTCCACATTGTTTGTTGCTTTGGCATCCCTTCCACCATCTTCACCGACCATGGAGGTAACTTTGAAAATCTTAACATGGAAGAATTATGCACTTCCCTCCACATCCATCATCATTTTTCTAGTCCATATTTCCCACAAGGTAATGGCCAGGCAAAGGCAACTAATAAAACTCTCCTCAAAATCCTAAAGAAAGTTGTTAATGATTTCGGCCACGATTGGCACCTACAAATAAATCCAGCCCTATGGGCTTATCGAACCTCCTTCCATACATCCACAGGCACAACTCCATACTCCTTAGTCTATGGTGCCGAAGCGGTACTACACATCGAGGTTGAACTTCCCTCCTTGTGCATATCTTTGCAAGGGCAAATATCAGATGAAGAATATAGAGTAGCCAAACTTACCTAGCTAGATCTCTTAGACGAGAAGTGACAACAAGCCTATGATCATCTCACCATCTATCAAACTCATCTCAAAAGGAATTTTAACAAGAAGGTGCTTCCATGACACTTTTAGTCAGGTGACATGGTCCTCAAAGAAAACATGAAAGTCCAAGCAGATCGAGAAAAGAAAGGCAAGTTTGAACCTACCTAGCTTGGTCCTTATGTTGTCACTACATCCTTCGGCTCTGGAGCCTATCAGCTATCTACACTAGAAGGAGAACTCTTGAATGATTCTACTAACATCATTCATCTCAAGAAGTTCTATGCTTGAAGATCCTTGGTATATCTAGCTTTTGAAAAATACAAAAAAATACAAAAAAAAATAGTAAAGAGAAATAAGCGTCCAATGGTGAAACCTTGACAATTCAAGCGCCTTGGATAGGTACCTTGGTGAAAACTTGGTAATTCAGGCACCATGTGTACTAAGATTAATCCATTATCTATCACTACCCTATCCCTCATCCATCCGCCCAACATTTCGTAAAACACCTACTTGTTCCCTTGGTGTTCCAACCAAATATCCAAAATCTAATGGAGCTTGTAGATACCTCCTGTACAACTTGTAAATATTGTATCATCCCTTGTATCATAGCTTGTATATCCAAATCTTGTCCAAAAACTTGTACCATATTCTAGCTTGTAAATAATCTTGTATCCTAGCTTATATTCTATCACATGCACACAAAGAATCTCATTTTCACTTAAGCTTTTTGCAAACCATCTACCTATCTGCCTATCAACTATTATAGACATCCCACCCTTCACAAACATTTCCATCTCACAAAAAAAACCAAAACATGAACAAACTTGTACATTTGTAACATATCTTGGTCCGTCAACTTGTACATCCTCTTTAGCTTAAGTACCATTGTATCTATCTAGCTTTTGTGTCAGTTCCTCCTTGATCAGCATCTTGCACACATTGCACAACCCTTGGTTAGCTATTCCAATGCATCCTTTAGCTAGATCTCCTGTCACCAAAGTGTTATCCTTCTTAGTTCAGCTTGCCCAACGCATCACTCATCTAGTTCCTTCAGTTTATGTGCTCTCCGATAGATCCTTGTAAGATATAGCTTTCCTCATGTCTGATCTTGGTCCGTTAGTACCTCGCCCTACCCATCTCATTGGCAAATGGTTCTCTTTTGAATTTTTTCTTTCTTTTGATTTGGAATCTTCCCTTTTGGGTCTTGAAATATCTTTTCCAAGCAATCCTTTTTTTCCCTCCTCAAGGTTGGCATGATCTTCCATATCATGATATACTACGAATGGGGCAATCTGAGTGTAAGGTCTTCATCTGATCTTTTGTTTGTTTTTCTTTTCTGCTTGTGGATTACCCAGTGTCAATTCCACACTGCTTCCTCTTGGACTCATGTGTGATGCTGGGGCAATCCTTGCATGTTTGTTTTGAGTCAGTTCATTAGTCCTCTGGATGGTTGGTGAAAAGGCCTTGATGTTCTTGGTAACCTTGGCAATTAACCAACAGTCCTATAGCAAATCTAGTGCTCAACTACATGGTGGTACTTCTCTTTGAAGTATCCCCTTGTCAAAATGCTTCAATGGATTCCCTTCATCTCCATTATCCCCCATCCATATCCAGCATCTGTCTCTCCTACCCCAACTTATGCATCAGTATCTCTTTGAATCAATCTGCACTTTTTGCTTTAGGGATCCACAATCCTAGTCTTAGGGATCCACCAATCCAATCAATCCATCAAGCCTCATCTTTCGAGCTACACAATCCTAGTCCTAGGGATCTTTGAAACCCATCTTCCGCCAATCTGACTCTTTGACATCCTGTTGCATCAACTTTATCATCCCATCATCCATCTCCCTATCCTAGATTCCTTTTTATAGCGCTTTGCTCCTTCATCCTCCATCTCTCCTGAAGTCTTAAGCTTGCTTCCTCTTCTACCTTTGATAGCCCTTTATCATTATCCCATAGTGAGAGTTTGAGCTAATTCAACCCCTTCTCTTTGCCAATCTGTGTCTCTTCTCATCTTGATTTTTGGTGCTTTTCAAGAAGTTGTCGAGCCTCATTTCTCTCTTTGCCACCTTCTTGAGGGGGCATCATCTAAGTCTGGTCTCTCCTCTTCTTATCCGAGACTGGGGCAACCTTGTTGCTAAAAATCTTCCTTGTGTCATCTTCATTTGAACTTCTTTGAAATAGTGTTGTCTCAACACTATGTCAAAAAGGGGCAAAATGTAGACACCTAAATTTGATTACACCGCTTTGGTAATCCTATTTAGTTATCTCTAAAGGAATCATTAATTAAATTTCTATTTATTTAATCCTTTGCCATCCCCTAGCTGATTAATTTAATTAATCATCTATAGTCCTAATTGATAAATCAAATAACCTATCATTTATCAATTAAATCCTATTCTTCTATCTAATTCTAAATCCCCATTTATTAAATAAATCTATTTGATAAATAAAACCCTCAAATCTAATAACCCCTAACTTATCCCTAACCCTTCATTTAGCCTAATCCACCCCATCCACCCATACTAACTAAGCTTAGTCACTAACTCACCCACCCTCATGAATGCCATCCACTTGTAAATCTCTAACAAGCCTAATCTAATCCTAAATCACCTCTAATCCCCCCCTAACCTTGTCACATTCCCTAAGTAAGCTTAAGACTTTCCTAAGCCAAGAAAAGTCAACAATCTCAACTCTCTCCAAAATATCCCAACCACTAAGCCTTCAATGCTCTTACAAAGGCCATAAAGACTCTTACAATCCCATTCATTGCTCTTACAAGCACTTATGAAGGGTCTTTATGAGGATATTATCCCTTGAGCCTCCTTTTTTGACTCATCCTTCCCCTTTCCTCCATCCACTCACCCTGTAACATGTGTCACTCCCTGATTGGTGCTAAACAAGCACAATCCATGTGCTCCCCTTTGAGTGCATCTAAGCCCTCCATAAGCTTTTTCCTCTCCTTCCATCTTAGCCCTCCATCCCTCAAGCCCTTAACCTATAAATTGAATCCCCTCCCAAGACATTTCATCACAACCTTTGAGCTAAAGTTATAATGCTAGTTTGAGAAGCAAAAAACCTTAACCATACTCTTATAATGCCAAATTGAGAGCTCACAAAGCTACCAATTTGCCATTACCCATCCATCTCCATTGAAGCTATTTTGAGAACCTTGAGCATACATACCAAATCTAAGAAAATAGACTCATCCATACATCAAGAGAATAATCTCATTGAGAGAGCCATTCCATGGCTCATATTCTCATTTGAGGTTTTTTCTCTTTTGGTCTCTCTTTTATGTTATGTTAATCTTTGTTAGTTAATGCTTTGTTCTCTTGATAGATTAGTGTTTCTTGCTAAAAAATTAGTATACACAAGAGATGCATCTAGTAAATGTTTACATTTTAGGGGCTCTACTAATTTACAAGGTTATGTTGACTTAGATTTGGTAGGGGATCTAGATACCAGGTGGAGTACTATAAAATATGTCTTTATTGTTAGGCGGACAATAATGAGTTGGATTTCTTGATTATAGAAGATGAATTCTTTATCCACTACATAGGCAGATAATGTTATTATTACAAAAGCAAGCAAGGAGATGATTTGACTTTGATTCTTCATAGAAGAATTGGGACACCCACAAATAGATAATTATTTTTTGTTATATGGAGCCTAATCAGACTCAGAGGTTAATTTCTTCCTTAATTCATTTAGCACAGTCGTCCCTCCCCCCTCCCCCCCATATTTTACTATGGAGGTTTTGGGATAGTGCCCCCATGCTCTAGGGGTCAAGGAGAAACACCACTTGTGAGGTCTTGGGGAAGCACACTAAGAAGGTTCAAGCAAAAATTCCCCTTGAGGAGTCTCAAGGTCAGTGCCCCTAAAGCCAAAAATGAATTTACTATTGTAAAAGGCACCAAGAGTTATATTTTTCAATTGATTGACTTATTCTAGCCCTAATTTTGTAAGTGACAAAAAGCTTGTATATAATGGCTTAGGGTTAGGAATTTCATAAGGTATGATGATATTATAGCTTCTTGTGGTGGTACTATGTTGTAAGGGATTACAAATTTTAATAGGTTTTAATTTCTAGATAATAAGAATATTGGACTCGATGTTTAGTGGACGTAGTCCAAGGATTGGGTGAAATGTGTTAAATCTTTGTGTCTTGTGTTCTCTTCTGTGTGATTTATTATTTTATAATATTGGTTTTATTTACATTTAACTGTTATACTTGTCTCATTATCCTAACATCTAGGATAGTTTAATCCATTAGGAGCCTCGTGTAGTAGCAGTATTGCTCCATGAACAATCTTCAAATGGGAGATTTTTTTTTAGTGTGGAGCCTAATTAGACCATATGTGGGAGATTGTTGATATGTGGTGACTGATTAAGAAACTAATGTACACTTTTCATAATTCTTTGGGGTTCAGGGCATTGCCCCGAGAAACAAAATTAGTTGACTTGTCAAGTGTTTTTTAGGTTAGCTTGTTAAGGCAAAATAATCTAGCCCTAATTTTGTAAGTACTAAAAGCTTGTATAAAATGGCTTAGGGTTAGGGATTTTGTAATGTATGATGAGATAGTATCTTCTTGCAACGGTATTGAGTTGTAAGGTCTTATAGATTATAATTAGGTTTTAATCAATGGATAATAAGAATATTAAACTCATTATTGGTGGATGTAGCCTAAGGATTGGGTGAACCACATTAAATATTTGTATCTTGTGTTCTCTTTTGTGTACTTTATTATTTTTTGATATCAGTTATATTTGCATGTGACTGTTACTTCTGTCTCAGTTAATCCTAACACTAGGAAGTCTTAGTGCTTCAACTTTATGAGAATAACCTATATGTAATGAGTGCTAATTGTTCTTATCATTATCATAAGATATGGATTCATGTGAACCACTACTCATGAACACACAGGTCAACGAGTTTGACTCAAAAGCTACACAATTGAATCATGATTACAGTATCAAGATTTAACTTACTATCGAAAATATCTCATATTTAATAATTAAGTATCTTAAGGGGCTTTTTAATAAATGATTAATGAGACACAACACTCTCTAATGGTTTTGTAAATGGGGTTTTTATCAAAGTGTGTTTAACTATGGAAGAAACTCTAAAGTTAAGTGTGCTTAAGATGGAGTAGTATTGGGATGAGTGAGCCCTGAAGAAATCATGTTGCCTTACCTCTGTGAGCATCAACTAGATGTAATGAGTGTTAAGTGTTCCATTCATTATCATGAGATATGGGCTCATGTGAGCTACTAATTATGAAACATGGTTCAATGAATTTGACTCAAAACCTACATAGTTGAATCCCAATAGCAATATTACAACTTTCTTATATGTTGTGAGTCTTTGTTAGAGATATTCTTCTTTAGGTTCACTTGTACATTATAGGTCAAATTTTGAACTATATTTTTTACCAACATATGAATAGACTTGTTCAATACTTTTTTTTTTGTTTTTATGCCCAACTTGGTCAAAATTTTGACCAACTTAGGGTTCCCTAATTTGGTCAAAATTTTGACCAAGTTGAGTTGTATTAACAAAATAGCCAAAAGTTTGAGTTTTTTAATTTGGTATTTTGTCTTTGCATGCTATTGGAGTTATTGGAGCTGAGTTTTGCAAGATCTAAATAATCATATCTCATGGGAGTTGAGGATTGTAGGAGTTGAGGATTTTAATATTGTGGAAGCTATTGCTAGAGGTAAAGATTTTGTACAATACCACCATGGACTAATCAACAAAAAAAAGCTTATTTTGGTACAGTAAGTCTGCCAGTATTTAACGAGGTTTCAGAATGCAACAATGAAATTCAATCACCAGCTCTAGTCCCTTCAAGTAACTCATACTTAGTGGAAGAGTTAGATCTAAAGGGTAATTATCCATCCCCTAAAGCTTTAAGTATTTTTTCAAAATTTTATTGAGTATTTTTAATTGCAGTAATAATAACATATCTCATGGGAATATTTATACACTTTCCCCTAGACCCCATGATCCAAAGAGATTTTGAACTATAAGAATATATGACCAAAATGGTGGTAAAATAGCACCTTAGGTGCCTGTGCATAAAATGAGAGATGACCAACAAATTTGAGTGAGTGAGAGAGAGTGAAGGAGACCAAAACAATACTAATAGCTGCTAAAATATCTAAAATGAAGTGCTTACTATATTCAATAAATATTTTTGTGAGAGTGAGGGAGTATTTTTAAGTTTCCTAGGTATTTGAATCTTTATATACTTTCCCCTAGACCCCACGATCCCTATTCTTACGAATACCCTAAGTTATAGGTTGACCTAGTCAAATATACCAGTATAGGTCAACTTGAGCTATGCCCAAAGGGATTTTGGTATTGGGGTCTAAAGTGTCTTAGGTGTATAGAAAATTATTTATAGAATTCTATAGGTGTGTTTGTGTATAAAGGTCAAAGTTTAGAAAGATTTCATCTATGTTAAATGGCAGAAGGATTTCAAGAAATATAATTTTGCTTGTGCTCTTAAAATATGCCTATATATTTGTGGGATTATGATTTGCATTCAATAATGAATGAGATTGGTCTCTTCTTTCTATATATTTTTTCTTATGGAGTAGAAGTTAGGACATATAGTTTTGGTGCAATAAACATTAAAGATAAACCTATGTACAAGGAAGCTATTGAGTCTCAAGGATTATTTGAAGAGGCACCCAGAACATCTGAAACTCTGTAAGAGGTATGCAAATCAAAATTGAAAGAATAAAAAGTGATTTTACTATATGCATTTGTGATTATAGATTGCTAGAGAGTGGGTATTGAGATTATTTTGAATTTACTTATCAATGATAAGACCTTGGAAAAAATGAAGTCACTTGAGTGTCATGAACAAGAATGGGAACTTCATTCATGTGTGGATTATACTATAATCATCTACCATAGATTCAATTAACATGGTCATTATCATAATCATGATAAATAAATATATTAGAGATATCCATGTTGGTAATTTCTCTTACACCAAAATCCAGTAGTTGCTGCCAACTAGCCAACAACACTCAAATAATATTCGATTCTATCAATGCATATCTTTTACAACCAATTACATGAGCACACTACATCATGGGCTAATGAAAAAATTACAATGATTTTTTAGCTAATGAGAAAATGGCACTTGGTATAATGTGATTAACTCTACTTGAATTGGAATTTTCTAATTGGAGAAGACAACTTGGTGCCACCTCATCATCCTTATCCTATAGCTTCATTTGAGAAGATGTGTTTTGAATGCTAGTTTGTGCAATGTGGCTATTAAAACTCCAAATATTTCTTTGTCAATTATTAGAAAGTAACTCTCAACATTTATAGCTTTGATTAGCTCTTCTAAAACTATCAACTTCTTGAGGATGAATTTGTTGGCCATGTTCTTAAATGCATCATCTTGTGAGTCTTCTATATCTATTGATATCTTTCTCATGCCTTAACTTAAATTTTCATCTAGAACTTGCATCTTGATCTAATTTGAACTTGATTGTATTAGAAGATGTCTTCATGTGATTGTACCTAGCTTGATCTTGAACCTGAATTGCACTTTGATGATGTATCTTCCTCTCATTTGAATGTCTTGAAACTTGAAGCACTTCTCATGTAGCTTGATCTCATTCAAAGTCCTAGACTTGAGCTTGTAACATCATCTCCATGTTCTACCTCCTAGACCCTATATCTTTGATCTTGCAAAATAAGGAGGGAAAAGAATCGAGTTTATTCAATCATAAACTTTGGATGTTTTCATAATACTAAATTGCATTAGTATCAAAATAGGCCTTGGATCATGGATTGATTCAAGTTTCAAAGAAAAAGATATTCCTCCTACAATCTTGAAATGAACTACATATCGAGCCAAAATAGATTAATCATAGAATGCCTCCAAGTGGAGGTTGGTTTCCTTCATTTCTTGCAAGTCTTGAAACATTAAAATTTGGGAATACGCAAGTCTTTTAGTTCAAAAAACTTATAGATTTAACTCTATTTATCCTTCCCATCAAATATTAAAATAAAATTGTTTATATTCAATCAGATTTTAGTTTCCCTAGAATTTTGACCTCCCTCCAATGATTATCCCCGGATTCAAATTGCAATATGTTGTAAATTAATCATGAATATGTTGTACTGGAGAGTACATCATTACTAGTCCTAGGATAACTTTTCATTTTTTAGTTGTCTATTTCAGGGTTGAAGGTTTGAGTTGATCAAAATAGTCCAAAAAAGAACTTTAAAAAGAAGTCTAAAGTCTGTCAAATTCTACCTGGATTCTGTTGCTAATGTCAAAATTTCATAATCCAAAATTTCAAAAATTCCAAAAAATATTTTTCATACATACCCTTAGTGTACATTTTTTCATACTTATATTTCAAAAAAATCCAAAAAACAAAAACAAAGTGCATTTTGCATACATCCCTCATACTTAGGTGCATTGGCATACATCCTTAGACATCATGCCAATTTTCAAAAGATCACAAAATTCCACAAGGCAACAAGATCCATACCAAACCATGTACATTTCAAGTGACAAGAACCAACAAACATTCTTTGACCCAATAGAAGACATATATTTTCACCAAAAAGGAAAGCTTAGAGTGATATGAATGTAGGATTTAGTGAGAAAAAACATTGGTGAATCTTTGAAATTTGATTTCAAAATGGTGAGGTATAGTTTCAATAACTATCCATGAGAATTTATCATAGATGTGAATTAGAGTAAGAACCAAAAATTTTAGATTGTGCAATAGTACTTGAGGAGCTAAGAGATAAAACACTTTGATTATAAAGTTGGGCTAACATGTTCTCATTGAGTGAGCTCAAGTACTCCTCATGGGCACAATGATTCATAGAAGACCACTATGTTGTAATGAGATCTCATTTATACCATGTTGACTATAAACTTACTGTAGAGGAAAAATTAAATACCAAGGTGATGGTCTTGTTGATTAAATGTATAATGAGCATTGTGTGTTGTACAATTAACAAAGAGCATTGTAAGCGGACAACTTTTTATTGATTATAATGATGCAGAGATTCAATCCAATCTCCAAATCTATATAATCTTCTATTATTCTTTATGAACATAGATTAGAGGCTCTCAATCTTCCTATATTCCAATAATAACAATACATTTCTAATTGTCTTTCTCTAGACACACCATACCGATTAAAACATAATTCAATTTAACATTATTCTCTTATGGATAGACTCTTACTCAGATATGCATAACTTTTGAACTAGATTAAAACTTCTCAATCGCTCTAGTGAAGATGGGCATAATTAGCATTGGAAAAACATACCCAATTTTGAGGGAAATCCAACATTTCATTTGAGAGATATGTATCATACATACAACCAAAAACAATAACAACACTTCCCATTAGCAAAACCTAATAGTCTTCAACACAGTTAGAAGGGACCAATATGTTAGCAACCTATTTACTTTCACTTAATCCCCCTTAAGAATCTATAATATGTTATTTTCATGCTCTTCCATTTAGGAACCAACTATCCATGAATTATAATTTAATACACATGCAACAAATCAAGAATTGATAAAGAGAATACTCAACAAAACTGAGACACTATTAAATATATACTTCCATCAGCAAAACCATCTGTAGATTATAATTGTGTGGCTCTCTCGCTGCCACCAGAGAGTTAGATAGAAACTCTATCTATTCACTCTCTTCTTAACTATTCTATCCCTATTAACTCCTATTTTTCCTATTACAAATAATGTCTATTTAATAGACCATGTTTGGTGGTTACAAATCTCTCAATGACTCTATGACTATTCGTATTCCCATATTTGGAATCTTGATTAGAATTATTATGAAATATCTTTCTCAATACAATAATATAGATTAATAATCCCATGATCTTTAAAAATAACATAACGATTTAATATGAATTCTTTGGTGAAGGTGGTGCTTTGCACCATATAATATGGGTGAATTTGAGCGAGGTGACCAAATTTTTCTTTCAAAACCATATGTAAAGATATAAACACTAAGTACAACATATCCAGTATTTTTGTAGATATACACATTAATTAGACCAAATTTTTCTTTCAAAACCATATGTGCAAATATAAACATTAAGTAAAACATGTCCAATATTTTTGTAGATATACACATTAATTACACCAAATTATTTCTTTCAAAACCATATTTGAAGATATAAACATTAAGTACAACATGTCCAATAATTTTGTAGATATTTTTTCCTATGAAGAAAGACTAGACTTAGCAATATGAACCCAAAACAAAATAATAAGACAATTGCTAGATTGTGGTCTCAGTTCTGAAGAAAAGTTGATAAATGTAATTGTCCTTGCAAAAAGTGTAAGGGCTTAAAGAATCAAATAATTCTAATCACAACAACCAAAATTCATTGTAGGAAACATGGTCACATTGAAGGGGGGCACAATTTTTGTCAACTGGTGAATGTGGATTTCCAATTGGACAAACATGGAGCTATGAATATCCAAGCTGAGGATAACACTACCATGGAAGAAGATGTTAATGTGCCAAAGGACATGATTGAATAAGATGGTATTGTCATAGTTGATGAAGATTCTCATGATGATAGTACTAGCACACCTGATAATGATGATGACAATGGTCTTGATATACCTATACTTGAGAAGGCATATGAACCCCTATACCAAGGCTCCCAGACAACTCTTCTCTCTGCTATACTATTGTTGGTGAACTTGAAGGTTATGAATGGTGTATCTAATGTAGCAATGTCACATATGCTAAGGTATGTCATGTTTGTCATCTACAGTGTTAACACACAATTACTATTCATTATATTAACAATTCATATTTTTTGTTGTTAGTTGATAAGTTTTTGTTACCACAATCAAACATTCTACCTCATTCATACCGAGAATTGTCTACCATTATGAATCAAATTGGAATGAAGTATTAGACAATACATGCATGTCTCAATGATCACATTCTATATGATAAACAACATGAATTTGCAATAGAATGCCCTAATTGTTATATTAGTAGATATTAGTCAGATCAAATTAAAAAAAAGGTGTCTCACAAGGTTCTTTTGTAAATTCTCATTATTCTACATCTTGAACAATTATTCAGATGCACTAACTTGACACAATTTATGAATTACCATGCATGCAATAGAAGTCAAGCTGACATTATGTGAGTGCATACAAATGGTTCTGCATTTAAAGAGAGAGAGAGAAAATATAACCACACTTTAAAGAACAACCTCGTAATCTCAAGCTTTAATCCATTTGGAGATATGAGATCTGTTTACTCAATGTGGCTTGTTTTTGTTATTAACAATAATATTCCTCCTTAGATATCCATAAAGAGGGAGCACATAATGTTGTCAATGATTGTACCAAGTACTTTTTCATTTAATAGTTATTTAAATTAATTATAAACAATGTATCAAAATGGTCATAATAATTATGCAATGTTTGTGTTCATTAAATTACTAGGTAAGTAACAAGTTAAAGATATGAACATGTATCTTGAGCCCCTTATTGACGAGTTGTTGAAGTTATGGAATATGGTTACTATGTATGACATCTCTAGACCAATAGAAAAAAGACAATTTAATTTCATGCAATGTTTGTATGGACAATACATGATGCCCCTGGGCTAACTTATTTTTGTGCTATGTTATATTGTTATGGTCACATATTTTTGGTTTTTTATAATTCTTACACATTATTATTGTATATTTAAGTTGTGCATGATAATTTTACATGATCTTTTAGATCTTCAGACAAAGGAAAATTTTGCATGTCTAGTTTGTGGTCTAAAGATGAAATCTCAACATTCAAGAAGTTTAGGAAAGCAAGTGTTTGATGAGTTTAGGCACTTTCTCCACAATAATCATAAGTATCAAATTATTAAAAAATATATTTTTAATGGGAAAGAAGAGACAACATCAATGCCACAAAGAATGGCATCTCATCTATGGAAATTGGAATACAATCGACTAAATCATTGAGATAATACCTAATTTGTGGTTTGAAGTTTAAAATTTATATTTTGATATTATTTTTAATTTATTAATGATGTAATTGATGCTCATGAAGGTCATTACGGCATCAATGATCAACTTCCTAGACGAATAAAAAATTATCCTACTCAAATTTAGCAGGTTACCATCCTACAAGGATCTCCCAATCATGCTTTTATTTGATGCATATTGGAAAGAATGTAATAGAGACACTATTGAAAATATTGGATGGAAGGTGTGATAGAGAAAAAAATTGCAAAAATTTGTAATGACATTCGTGAATCCAATCATGAACTGAAAAATAGCAATGGAGACCGCATATAAATACGAGTGTCTTTCCTTGGTTATTAGTGGAGCAGCAAAGTGATGTATTAAAAGAAGTTATAAAAAAAACAAAATTTCCCACAGGATTTGTTGTAGATATAAGTTGTCTTGTATCAAAGAAAGGTGATTTTAGGCCATGGTTGAAAACACATGATTATCATATTTTCGTCAAAGTAAGTCATGTTCTCTATTTACAATATATTTGTAGAGTTGCATGTACTACCTATTGTATTATTCATAATATATTGAAAAGATTATTTTTAAATGATTGCACTACATCCTACCTCTATCCCTCTTACACCAATTTGATAATAGTATTAAATAAATTATATATGATCTTAGAAAATACATGATGTTAGAAGTGTTATTTCTTAGATTTATTTTACATATATTATATTCATGACTTGCTTTAATTTTTATGTAATATATTGTATATTTTTGTTTAAAATCTTATTTATGTGTTCTTATGTGTTGAATTTCTTTTAGGTGGTTATCATCTAAAAAAATTGATATAAAAAATATAAAATATTGGAAGAGAAAAATTCTACAACTTATGTGTGAAATGAAAAAGTGTCTACCTTCAACTTTTTTCAATGCTTAAGAACACTACCTCATACATCAAGTTGAGGAGATTGAATTGTGTGGACCTGTACAATCTAGATCAATTTGGATGGTTGAGAGGCACTTGAAATTTATGAAGGGTTTGGTTTGACAAAGAGCATATCCTAAGGGTTTTATGGTAGAGGGATATATGGTATACTAGACCATGGTGTACATTAGTGAATATCTTTCTAAGTTTGCATCAAAGTTCTATGTAGATCACATTTGGGATCCCAAATCCATTAATAGATTCAAAGGGGGGTATTTGATGGGGAAAGGTAGATTTAAGAAAGTGAGAGGTAATTATAAAATGTTATTGTAGTTAATTAATTCTTATCTGTTAGTGTAGGTTTTTATTTTTCCTATTTTGCTAGGCTTTTCCTACACTTTTAATAATCTCAGTTAGGTTAATAAAGCATGTCTTATTAGGTGAATGGTTGTGAGGTGTCACCTTCCTACATGTGAGCATCCATTAGCTATCTTGGGAAGATACTTTGCTATCTTTAGTCCAATAGATGGTTGCTCCTCATTGGTTGGTGTTGCCAGCTCCTCCCTCTTCCTAACCTATATAAGCATGCTACCTGGCTTGTATTTGTATCTCTTCTTTTTGCATCCTCTTAATGCTATTTCACTTTTAGCATTTGCATTACTCTCTTGGAGACTAACTCTATGATGCTATTTTGATTTTGTATCATTTGCATTCATAGTTTAGATATTTATTCTTTACACTAGTTTTTTGGGTTATTAATCTTATCAGATTCTAACATGGTATCAGAGCTTTTCTATGTGCAAGAGTAGATTTTAGTTTCCTTCTTTGAGAGATTCGGGAGGGCTACTAAACTTTATTGTAGTTTTTTGAAAAATGAAGTATGCTCTTCTCTTGCATCTTTCGATGATCTTGAGAATCAGAAAAGTTTTGACAAAAATGATTTTTCTCTAGGGTTTCAATCTCAAATCTGACAACCAAGTTGCATATTTGGAGTTTTCAATCAGTTTTACAGGTTCTAGCATGTCATTGATGGACTTAGGAAGCTGATCCAGCATTTGCATGTCATATTCTGGTTGTTGGGGTCATTTTTTGATTTTTGGAGCCATTTTTTACTATTAAAGGTGTCTAATTTACACTACAGCAACATCTTCAGTACATCAGCAAGAAAAATGCTTTCTAAGTTTTGTTCAAAGCCTCAAAAAACCATCTGGGTATCTTTTAGATTTTGCATGCAAGTTGTATATTTTGTAGAATCGAGCATGCAAAGCTATAGCCATACCCCTCTCCATTGGCAGTCGCAAATTTGAATGCAATTTTCAAATGTCTCATTCTTGCTCATACGGACTCCGATTTTGATTATTCTTGTTATGAACTTGGCTATTTTTTTGTGGTCTATCCACTAGTGGAGTTGTTTTTTGATTTTCATGCATGAATTCTTCAAAAATTGCAGATTCTCAGTCGTGACTGTGCACAGTTCTCATTTTAGAAACTTCAGAGGATCATAACTTTCTCATACGACCTCGTATCAAGGCGATTCTTTTTTTGAAAGTGCATATTTTTGAGTAGATCGCAGTGGTGATATTTGTTTCTTTGATTATTGTGCCCAAGTTTCACTTTTAGCATATTCTCTTCATGAGGGTTTGTAATGCATTGAAATCAGGACCACTAAGTATTTCTTTCTAGTGGTAGTTGTAAACACACTAAAATAAAGTATCAAATCATATTTCTTTGGAGGGGTTCTTTGATTGAGTAAAAAAAGGGGGGCATTATCGTGGTTGGGTTCTCTTCTTTTTAGCATTTTTTCATCATGGATCAAACAAATATGCCCATCCTAACTCCATACAATTACTTTGAGTGGAAATCATGCATGACAATTCACTTAAGGAAAGCTGGAGTAAATAGGATAACTATGGGACATGAAACTAAACTTGCTAAAGATGAAGACAAGCCTAAGTGGTTTAACAAATGTGATGAGGCATATGGAACATTGTGTTTATCTGTTTCTCCTGACTTGCTATTTCATATTGAGTCTTTGGATACACCAAATGAAGTATGGACAAAGCTAGAAACACTATTTGGCACACAAGATTCAATGAGGGGTCATATGTTGGAAAATGAATTAATTAGTTTGAGTCCAGGCAATTTCAACACAATCCAAGATTTCTTCACCAAATTGAAATCACTAAGGCTACAGTTAAAACAATGTGGAATTGAAAAGAAAGATGAACAACTGATTCTTAGTATTCTCTCTAAGCTAAGTTCAGAATATTCTGTGTTTGTCTCTACCTTCTATGCTACTAAGGGTGCACTTAGTACTCAATTCACCATGCCATCTCTAGATGATTTTGCTGTCAATCTCACTCGAGAACAGGACAAGCTAATCCAGATGGGCACTCTTAAGTCCTCTAAGTCACATGCATTAGCTGCCAACCAAGGCACAAAAGAACAACAAGGAAAAAGTAGTAACAACAATATTAAGGACAAGAAACAAAAGAATAGTGAGGAGAAGAAGGATCAGATATCGATTTCTTCAAAAGTAACTATTGATACACCATCTTCCAAGGGTGATAAGCCTAAGAAAGAAAAGGGCAAATGTGCCTATTGTGAAAGACCTGCTCATGATGAACATAAATGTTTATAGAAACAACTTGATCACTTGACATACATTCTTGAGAAGAATAATATCAGTGTTCCTGAGTCTATCAAACAAAGTTCTAATGAAGGTTCTAACAAGGAAAAAGAAAACAGCAAGGGGAAAGGAAAGGGCAAGGCCCTTTTTGCAGTTGCTTCCTCACCATCCACTTGGGTTCTTGATTCGAGTACTTCACACCACATGGCTTCATCTAAGAAATAAATTGCATCCTTGGAGCCATGTACTATGCCTTCTATGTTGATGGGTGATAACACTCTTGTTGAGGTGTGTGGGAGAGGGTCTATTGATGTGGGGGATGGGACATTCCATGATGTTCCTTGTGTACCCTCATTGTTAACTAATCTCCTATCGGTATACTAGATCACTCACACAAGTTTAGGCAAGAAGGTTGAGTTCACTCCTAGTTTAGTGGAGATATGTGAGTTGCACAATGATTCTACAGTTGCAGTCGGGAGAGCAGATCATCAGTCACGACTCTATATGTTTTCTCACTTTGTTCTTGATCCTCCTTTGACTGTTTCACTCACTCACTCTAATGATGTGAGCAGATTATGGCATGAGTGGTTTGGCCATCTTAACTTCCACTACTTGCATCAGCTTAACTAGCAGAGCATGGTCACAGGGTTGCCTTCTACTTTGACATTGGAGTCACTTAGAATACATGATAGATCTTCTAATGGGTCAGATTCACTTAAGCAGTCTTCTACCTCCACTTTTGATGCAGAGAGTGATTTAGAGGACTCACCTCCTTCCTCTCCTAGTTATCATTCATAGGTTGATGATTCTCCTCTAGATTCTCCATCTTTTGGTCCACTTTGGGCTAAACAGACCTTACAATTTGCAGATGACTGGGTTGGGGATCCATCAGACACCAAGCAGACTCGTTTGCAATTCTAGGATGCTCTACATATCTTCATTGCTACTGCCTCAAATTCACAATCCTTTCATGAGGCTTCTGGTATTTCTGAGTGGGATACAGTTATGCAAGAAGAGTATAGTTCCTTGATGAGGAACCACACTTGGGATCTTGTCTCTTTTCCTAAGGGAAGAAAACTTGTTCAATGTAAGTGGATCAACCGGACAAAATTTGCAAGCTTTGCTAGGGGTGTGGGATGCTTCATCTTTTGGGGGGGCCTCTTCCTCTCACTTGGAGTCCTAATTTTCTTTGGGGAGTCTCTTTTCTCTCTCTTTTGGAGGAATTTTATGTACATGGGTACCTCATTAGGCTTGACTTGCCGAGACCCATTTCTACATCCACCTAAGCTTTGCTTATGGGGGGGTGTTAGTGTAGTTTTTTATTTTTCTTATTTTGCTAAGTTTTTCCTACACTTTTAATAATCTCACTTAGGTTAATAAAGCATGTCTTATTAGGTGAATGGTTGTGAGGTGTCACCTTCCTACATGTGAGCATCCATTAGCTATCTTGGGAAGATACTTTGCTATCTTTAGTCCAATAGATGGTTGCTCCTTATTGGTTGGTGTTGCCACCTCCTCCCTCTTCTTGGCCTATATAAGCATGCTACCTAACTTGTATTTGTATCTCTTCTTTTTGCATCCTCTTAATGTTATTTTGCTTCCAGCATTTGCATTACTCTCTTGGAGACTAACTCTATGATGCTATTTTGATTTTGTATCATTGCATTCATAGCTTAGATATTTATTTTTTGCACTAGTTTTCTATTATCCATCATCAATATAAGTTGTTTCTAAATGATCTAGTTGTTTTCTTTATAGTTGGTCATGAGTGGAATGCACTATATTTATATATTGCAAACGATCATTGATTGGATGATGGTATGGATTAAACAGTCTCAAGAAAATGGTCACTCATTAGCATGGGCTAGTGTTGCATCATTAGTTAAAGAATCTCATCATAATGGAGATCTCAATGTTATTCCAATGGTACACTATCTAGCATATGACTTAAGAGATAGAAAGGTACGTAGAAGATTATTAATCATGATCCATAAGTTTAATATCAATTCACAAATCGATGCAAATAATTTTGACATGTTTAAATAATTGAAAATCAAATGCCACAAAGCTATATACTACCATGGCCATAAATTTCACATAAAAATGTTAGACAAAATGAAGTAAACTTGTGATTTTGAGATAAGTGTAGTCTTTGATGTCACCAATATTTCATCTAGAAATGACATACATCCTCAACAATCTAAAAATTGATACTATGGAATTTTGGATGATATACTTGAGTGTGAATTTAATTCATTCAAATTAGTTCTATTTTTCATCAAATGGTACAAGTTACAACTAAATCAAAATGATCTTGATAGGACTATTATTGAACATGATAATAGATTTACAATGATTAATACAAGGTCATTTGAGCGAGTTGGAGATGAGTCTTATATTCCTCCCAGCTAATGTGAGTAATTTTTTTACTTTGGTATTACACATAAACTAGGTTGCTCATTTGTTCTTAGACATGATCCAAGAGGAAGGCTAGTAAAGTATAATGTGATGGAAGAAGAAGATATTGAATAGTTAGAAGACAGAGTAAATGATGATCGCAAATGACTATTACAGAATGATGGTGAAGAAGAAGATGATGATGATTCTAGTGATGCTAACAATGATGGTGATGATCATCATCATCATGATCATGCTAATGAAGATGGTGATGATCAAGGAAATGATGGGCATGATGATGATGGTCATGATAATGGTGATGAAGGTGAGGATGAGGGTGATGAAAATGGTGGTGATGACGATGATGATCAAAGTTACAAGTATGATGATGGTGATGATGATGATGAGGAAATGGATTGTAATGCCCCACCCAGAGATCCTTAGAACAAGGATTCAATACAAGCCAAGATTTTTAAAAAAAATTAACAAGTATGCATGTACATGAAACTCAACATACATGGATCACAAAGATTCCAATGGAAGACTTAAACCACAATCTCGACAACCAATGAATCTCCAAACACCACTACCAAACTGACACACACAAATAGATAAATAAATACCAAAGATGACAATAGAACAAAGAATCTTAGAATTGTCAAAGCATGGAAGATTAAGAAAACCCAAAGGGTACTTAAAAAACCAAATTGTGTTCCCCAAAAACTAGTGGATATGCCCTGTGTTTTTTGCGCGGACAACAAATGATAGAATTTCATGTGAGGAAGTACAAAATGACATGTAAGAATCTGCCTTTTGTGTGAGGAAATGCACCAAATGGCACGAGGAACTACTTTCTTGAGTATCCAAAACACCCATAACTAGTGTGGAGTTTCACATGAAGAAGTACTAAGAATTGCATTGAGAAAAATCAGCACACCACACAAAATTTTGCACTCTCACATGAGAAAAGGAAATTTTGTGTGAGGATCCAAATCAGCAAGCAAGAAAACTAGTGAAGGAAAATAACTAAAAGCAACATCACAATGTACAAAAGAAACATCATAATGAAATGAAACAACCAAACTAATTGTGTGGTTCCTAATAACCATAATAACATCATGAGACCTTGAAGGTCCTAGCCATCCCATGTCTATAACATCCTGAACTACCAACTAGATAGTCAAAGTTGTCTTATAAGGATGTCACTACTAAAGCATAATAACATCATAAGAACAAGAAATTTAACATGCTAAACAAAGAGCACTAGATACTCTAACTAAGTAGATAACATCATTAAATCATATGCTAAACATTGTAATAAGGAAATGCATCAATAAATGATAAATCACAAGAAAGCATACTCCAAAACATAAAGGACCAAGTGAAAACATCCAACAATAGTCACGCTAGGATAATAGACTATCTCTGTACATCGGTCCCTAGTAGTGGTATAGGTAGCTATGCCTCCCAACCACGTGAAACCTGTAGACCCACTCCCACCATGTTGATGAAGATAATGATCCAACCAAAAATAAACATAAAGAAAATGTCCATAGCTAACACTCATGCCAGATAATAATGATGATTGAAACCAAGATCATGAGACAATGCAAGTACAATAGGTCCTAGTCAGACATTCAATGGAAAACTATGTAGGGGCTAACATCATGGAGAGTCACTTGGAATCAAAAATCCCAAGCTAATATTGGCAATAGTACTTCCCAACAAAAGGAACACAACCTAGGTAACATCACTTCCCAATAGAAGATGCACAATCCCACTTTTTAATTATCTTAAATTTATTACCACCTAGTATTTTTTTTTATTTAGTTGTCATTTACTTAAAACTTCCTTTTCCAACCCATGGGAAATAGTCACCAAGTTGTGAGATAAAGCCCCTCCATGTGCTACCCTACCCGACCCATGCTCATCCAATGATGAGTACCCATAGGCATGGATATTGCCAACCTAACTCTAAATGATCAAAAATCTGCTGAAGTACCAATGGGAGATCGAGCCTTGTAAGTCATCCAACAATGTATGTGCATGTACTCATGTGTGGAGGACCACCATCAGGAAGATCATAACATAAGGACTAAATTAGAACACAAGCAAAATATCACTCAACTGAAAACAAGCTTGGGAGGGCGGATGTGATATGCATTGCAATGCAACATGAAAGAGCAACAATAGTCTGACTGACATCCAAATGGATGATCTAGGTCCATGACCAACATCATGCCAAGAAAACATGAGAAAATAGTGTAGCATGAAAAATGAGGTAAAATCCCTAAATTGGAAAACTTCAAAAATAAAACCTATATGGTTCTTGGGCACTAAATCCATGAAAATCCAATAAAATTGGGTTCAAACATCATATGCAAAACTAGCCAGCATAATGGTGCAAAATCCCAAACCCTCATCCCAAAAACTAAGAAAAAACTCATATCTGACCAAATGGGCAAAACCAGCAAACAAAAATGGAGGGGAACACTAATTCTTAGTCTCCAAACAAATAGGTATTAGAAGAAAAACCAGAAATGGAGCTGAAATATGAAAATGTGGAAGCCCTACCTGATAGCCAAAAGAGCTAAAATGAAAAACAACCAGGTAAAATAAATAATCTATAGGTATGGCCAAAAATAAGAGCAAAGCAAGGTCTCCCTGAGCTGGATTTAATGAGACCATCCTCATGAAGATCTCACACCCATAGCTCTCACAATGAATAGAAATGCAATCCTTCATAAAAAGATTTCAAAAAGAGCTCTCAATTTTCTAAATTGCAAAAGTGAGAAGTGAGGAATAAAATTCCTCTTTCAATACTTATTCACTTTTTGAGTGAATAATTGATTAGGGTAAATAGCCAATTAGACTAGCTAGACTTTGAATCGACCCAAATGAATATAGGCTTTTATAAGTAATTAGAATTCATCTATGACAAAGCTACTATAAATTAAAAATCAATTAAATAAAGTTTTAAAACCCTAAAACCAAAATTACAAAAGGCCTTAACAATTTCGCGACAATGAAAAACTCTAAATGTACAAACACGCTCACTGGTCTAATCACATAATGCAAATGAGTCTAGAATTAAAAAATCATTGAAAGGTTTAGTTAAACATTTAAATAAGGCACATCGACCATATAGGGATGACATTGGTAAAATATGAATAGTTGAATCACTAACTCCATGTGCCACTGCTAGGGATATAAGTCCTACACACTAAAACACATGATCAAGTGAAATTGCATATAATAACATAGCCAAAGAAATAAATGCATTAGATAACTAATTTATCATTTATTCAATTATACCAAAATAATCCATTTACATCACTCACATTCGCATAAAGGATAATGAAACAAGAATGAAGTAAATCACCATAGCCTAAATCCAACATCTAACATAATCAAAGATATGTCCAAATACCAAATAACTAGACAAATATCACCATAGACTTACTATCATCTCAAAATGGCATCAACATGCAAATATGATAAACTAAACAACATAGTAGTGAAACATCTATAATACTAAAATCAAGGTATAAAATTTGACCCTTAGGTCATCTCGAAAGTAACATAACATGAGTATCAAGTATCTCATAGATCAAAATATAACAAGGTTTAGAGTGCAAACATGAGAGGCACTACATCCTCCCCCACTAGGCATAGGCTTACTCCTAGAAGCTGACAAAAAGATAGGGGTACAATCTTCTCAAACATGTAGCATCTTCCCAAGTAGCAAAGGTCTCATCACTCAGGTCCCACTAGACCCTTACCTACTCTATGTCCCAACCTCCCAAAATCAACCTTTGATGCTGAAGGATATGAATGGGCTCCAAAAAAAGTTTCCTATCCTCCACCTACAAAGCATCCCAATCAAGAACATGGGTCACATTGGAAATATACTGTCTCAAAACATAAACATGAAAAAAATCATGGATGCGTGATATGCTTAGTGGTAACCCTAGTTGATAAGCAATAGTAACAATCCTCTTTAGGATTTCAAATAGTCTGACAAAATGTAGCACCAACTTAGATCCTTTCTCATAATATATGGGGCTTTTCCTCAGCCACACTCTCAAAATCACCATCTCACTAACATAAAAGTGACATCCAACCTAGGGGCATATGCATACTTCTTCTTCCTATCCTAAGTAGTAACCAAATACCCTAATATGAACAACCTATTGCTCCATATCCTGAAGCATCTCTAGACCTAAAAGAGCACATTCTTCCAAATGATCCCAACTCAAAGGGGTACAATAGGGTCTACCGTACAAGGCTTGGAAAGGTGACATACCAAGAGAAGTATGATATCTGTTGTTGTATGCAAATTCAACAAGGTATAAATACTCCTCCCACCTCACCTCCTTGTCCATCACATACATGCAAAGCATATCTTCCAAAACCTAGTTCACTCTCTCAGTTTGACCATCAGTTCTAGGTGATAAGTTGAACTAAAATTAAGATGTACACCCAAAGCATGTTGGAGAGACGTCCATAGTGCAGAAGTAAACACTAGATCTCTATCTGAAATGATCTGACAAAAAAATCCCAAGCAAATGAATAATATCCTCCAAGAAAACATGCACTAAAAAATAAGTTGTGTAGGATGCTCGTGTGGGTGAAAAATGTGTTACCTTAGACAACTTGTCCATTGTCACCATGATACAATCATGTCATCATGATGACATAGGGAACCCCATGATAAAGTCAATATATATTGTATCCCATTTCTATTCTAGAATGCCATGTAACTGTAAAAGACCTATTGAATATTGATGCTCTACCTTCACTCTCTGGCACTCCAAACATTGAGCAACAAAATTAGAAACATCATGCCTCATCCCTACCCAAAAGTACAACTATTTAGGGTCAGCATGCATCTTCTTGATGCCAAGTTGTGTGGAATATGGTGAACGATGCACTTCTAACAAAACCAAGGGACAAAGATCACCAGACACAGGTACATAGATATGCCCCAAGTGTCACAACAGTCCATCAAACTCAAGTACATAGCCTAAAAAACTCCCCTCAAGGGTACCTCTAGACTTGATCTCTGCCCTCACCTCTTGATACCAAGTGTCATTAGGCAAAGCCTCCAAGATATGACCTCGCAAATCTACTCCCAATGATAGCATGGATATCTCATGTCACCTCATACTCAAGGAATCATCGACAACATTCTCCTTCCCCTCAATGTAGTGAACATCAAAATCATATTCAAACAAGAATTCCATCTAGTGATGTTGTTGTGAATTCATATTTGGTTGAGTAAAGATATATTGCAAGCTCCTATGATCACTATGCAAGTAAAGTTTATGCCCCAAAAGAACATGTCTCCAAAAAACTAGAGCATGCACTATAGTTGCACATTCCAAATCATGAGTGGGGTAGTTAACCTCATGGTCCTTGAGTTTTCTAGACTCATACACAATCATTCGACCATCCTGCATCAACACCACACCCACACCTTCCAATAAAGCATCTATGGAAACCATGACATCACCTATAGGATTAGGCACTGCAAGGATTGGTCCACTAGTCAAATACTCTTAAGAGCATTAAATGTTGCCTTGCACTAGTCTGATCAAACATACTTCTTCCCTTTTTTTTGAAGAGAAGTGATGGGATGAGCTACATGTGAGAAATCCTTTGCAAAGTGATGGTAGTAGCCCTCCAATCCCATGAAACTATGAACCTCAGAAATATTAGTGGGTACCGATCAATCCATGATAGCATGAATTTTCTCTAGATCTACCACAATACCATCTCCAATGATGAAATGCTCCAAATACTTCACCTCTGACAAGAACCCACATTTACTCGAGTTTCCATACCATTGATGGTATCTCAAGCACTGCAACACTTGACATAAATGAACTTCATGATCATCAATAGTCTTTGAATAGATCAATATGTCATATAGGAATATGATGACACACTGATTATGGTACATGAAAAATACTCCATTCATCAAACTTATAAACATTGATGGCATGTTGGTTAACCCAAAGGGTACAACCATGAACTCATAATGCCCATATCATGTACAAAAAGTTATTTCATGAATGTCAGCCTTCTAGATACAAAGCTGATGGTATCTTGACTTTAGATCAATCTTTGAGAATACTCATGCTCCCTTGATTGAAAAAGTTATTTATCCTCAGCAAAGGGTACTGATTCTTCATCATCACCTTATTCAACTATCGGTAGTCAATGCACAAACACAATGATCCATCCTTCTTCTTCACAAATATGATTGGTGCACCCTATTGGGATACACTAGGACGAATATAGCCCTTGGCCAAAAATTCCTCCAACTACAATCTAAGTTCACTCAACTCCTAAGTAGTTTAGGCCGACTTGTGGCTCTTCAATTAGAGCTAGGAGATATTGTGATTTTTCTCGGATATCGATTTCTGGACAGTTAATTTTTGTTGGAGGCCGACTTGTGGCTCTTCAAGTATTTAATGTTAGTTTTTTTGCATTCTAGGCCAACTTGTGGATTATATTGGTATAAGTAGGGGTTTTGGTGAATTTTTTTAGTCATTAATCATCCATCTTAGAGAAGAGGAGGTGGAGAGCAGCTAAAGAGTGAGTTTTTCTTGAGTCTGTGGACAGAGTGCAAAATGTGAGGTAGTTTACAATAGGATTAATATGATGGAGTTGTGAGTGTGTGGACAGAGTGTCGAATGTGAGGTAATTTACACTTGGATCTTGGATAAATTTGGAGTATAGCTAGGGCTATTGCTAGAAAACAAGGAGATTTCTTGGTGGGCTTGCGAGCACAAGTTGAGATTTCCTTGGTTGTTTCTTCTAGATTGTTGTTATGTTACAAATCTAGGCTAGTTGGGATTGGTTTTGTAAGATGGATCTTGAGGGATCTTGTAGAACTAATTTTGTAATTGTTGTTTGTATTTGGACCTAACCTCAAAGGCCTTAGAACTAGGTATATTGCATGTAATCAATTATATTTTAGGAACAAATTATTGTAATTTGGTATCAGATCTTGCATTATTGCTTCTTGTTGTCGTGTTTTTGTTGTGTGGTTATATTGTTGAGGGCTAGGAAATCTCCTTTGGGGATTCTCCTACCCTACATTACATCAAGATGCCCACTATTTTTTGCATGAGGACAATAGATGACAAAATTTCATACAAGGAAGTACAATACACCACACGAGAATCTGCCTTTCGCACGAGGAAATGTACCAAATGGTGTAAGGAAGTATTTTTCCCAGCAACCAAAACACCCATAACTAGTGTGGAGTTTCATGCAAGGAATTACTAAGAACTGCATGAGAAAACTTAGTACACCATAAGAACTTTTGTACTCTTGCATGAGAAAGTGCAATTTCTCATGAGCATCCAAATCAGCAAGCCAAAAAATATTAAGGTAAAAGGCTAGGAAATGAATTTACTCCACACTAGGGAGTTCCAAATCCACAAATTGGGGCAAATACACTCGAACATACTATCTAAAGGATAGAAACTAAATCTAACAATCTAAACATAGAAGTGAAGCAAAAGAACTGAAAGCAACATCGCAATGTACAAAAGCAACATTGCAATGTACAAAAGCAACATCGCAATAAATTGAAACAACCATACTAAGTGTACGATTCCTCCCAACCATAATAGCATTATGAGACCTCAAAGGTCCTAGCCATCCCCCACCCCTAACATCCCAAATTACCAACTAGATAGTCAAAGTTTTCTTATTAGAATGTCACTACTAAAGTGTAATAACATCATAAGAATAGGAAATCTAACATGCTAAACCAAGAGCACTAGATACTCCAACTAAGCAGATAACATCATCAAATCATATGCTAAATATCATAATAAGGAAATGAATCAATACTAACATCATCTAAACAATGTATACAAGCATTCCAATGAAAGCATGAATCACAAGAAAGCATACTTCGGGACCCAAAGTACCAAGTGAAAACATTCAACAATGGTTGCACTAGGATAATATATCGTCTCTATACACTTGTCCCCAGTAGTGGTATAGGTAGCTGCACCTCTCAACCACAAGAAACCCATAGGCCCACTCTTGTCATGCTGATGGAGATAATGATCCCACCACAAACACACATAAAGTAAACCTCCATGGCTAACACTCACGCTAGACAATAATGATGACTAAAACCAAGATCATGAGACAATGCAAGTACAATAAATCCTAGTCAAACACTCAATGGGAAACTTTGTAGAGGATGACATCATGGAGAGTCACTTGGCATCAAAAATCCCAAGCTAGTATTGGAAGCAACAATTCCCAATGGAAGGTGCACAATCCCACTTTTTAATTATCTTAAATTTATTACCACCTACTATTTTTTTAATTTAGCTATCATTCAAAACTTCCTCTACCATCCCACGGGAAATAGTCACCAGGCTACAAGATAGAAGCCCCTCCATGTGCTACACTACCCTTCCCATGCTCATCCAATGATGAGTGCCCGTAGGCATGCAAATTCCCAACCCAACCCCAAATGGTTAAAACTCCACTAAAGTACCAACAAGAGATCGAGCCTCATAAGTCGCTTGATGATGTGTGTGCATGTACTCATGTGTAGAGAACCACCATCATGAAGATCATAACATAAGGATTGGATAAGAACACAAGAAAAATATCACTCAACTAAAAAAAAGCTCGAGAGCGCAGATGTGACATGCATCCCAATGCAACATGAAAATTAAATAATAGTCTGACTAACATCCAAATGGATGATCTAGTTCCACAACCAATATCATGCCAAGAAAACTTGAGAAAACAAGATGACACACAAAATGAGGTAAAAACCCCAAAATTGTAAAACTTCAAAAACAAAACCCATTTGGTTCTTGGGCACTAAATCCATGAAAAATCCAATAAAATTTTGGTTCAGACACTGTATTAAAAAATGGCCAACATAATGGTGTGAAACCCCAAACCCTCATCCTAAAAATTGGGAAAGCATTAATATCCAACCAATTGAGCAGAACCAGTAAACAAAAATGGAGGGGAACACTAGTTCTCAACCTCCAAACAAATAGCTACCAGAGAAAAAACTAGAAACAGAGCTAAAACATAAAAATGGGAAAGCCCCACCTAACAGCCAAAAGGGATAAAACAAAAAACAACTAGGTAAAATAAATAATCCACATATATGGCCAAAAATGATGGCAAAGCAAGGTCTCCCTAAGCTAGATCCAATGAGACCATCCTCACGTAGATCCCACACCCATAGCTCTCACAAAAAATAGAAACTTGATCCTTAAGAAAAGGATTTTAGAAAAAGCTCTCAATTTTCCAAATTGCAAAAGTGAAAAGTGAGGAATTAAAATCCTCTTTTAATCGATTAGGCTAAATAGATAGTTAAACTAGCTAGACTTTGAATTGACCCAGATGAAAACAAGCTATTCCAAGTAATTGGAATTAATCTATGGGAAAGCTAATAGAAATTAAAAATCAATTAAATAAAGCCCAAAAACCCTGAAACAAAAATCACAGAAGGCCTTAACAACTTCATGACAACACGAAACTCTAAATGCACAGACATGCTCACTAGTCTAATCACCTAATGCAAATGAGTCTGGATTTAAAAAATCATAGGAAGGTTTAATTAAATATTTAAATAAGATACGTTAACCACACAAGGATGACATTGGTAAAATATGAATAGCTGAATCACTAACTCCATGTGCCACTACCAGGGATATAAATCCTACACACTAAAACACACGATCAAGTGCAATTGCATATAATAACATAATTAAAGTAATAAATGTATTAAATAACTAATTTAACCATTTATTCAATTATATCAAAATAATACATTTACATCAGTTACGTTCACATAAAGCATAATGAAACAAGAAATAAGTAAATCACCATAGCCTAAATCCAACATCTAACATAATCAAAGATATGTCCAAATACTAGATAACCAGATATCATCATAGACCTACTATCATCTCAAAATGGCTTCAACATGCAAATATGATAAACTGAATAGCATCATAGTGAAATATCTATGATACTAAATTCAAGGTCTAACATCCAACCCTTAGTTCATCTCAAAAGTAACATAACATGAGTATCAAGTATCTCACGGATCAAAATATAAGGTTTAGACTACAAATATGAGAGGCACTACATGGATGAAGATAAAAAAATTCAATGTAGAGCCCATAGATAAAGATTAAAAAAATTTCATTGACGAAAGGCTATAAATTCATGGATGCACGCCTATGCCAAGAATCTGAAAGTCATACCCAAGAATTTGGTGCACCAAATGAGACACAAGTAAATTGGTCAAATGAAAAGTAAATCAAATTGAATAGTTGAGAAATTTATTTTTTGGTGTTAGTTTCCAACATAAATTGACTACATAACAATGTGCACATCATTTCGTTGCAGCCTTCAAGTCCTATCATAGAACCTACGCATGGAGAAGGCCATGATGTACATCATAGTGGTGGAGGTATTAATTTGCTATTGGAAATTAATTACACAATTATAAATACAATTAAACATTTTCAGTTGCAATTTGACATGTAAGATTTTTTTGAATATTTTAGAGCATGTTGAACATCATGGTGAAGGAGTGGAGCATGTTCAAAGTGTTCAGCATGTTGAGTGGTGGTAGATCAAAATGTTATTGTACATGATGTGGCATTTTTAGGTAAGAAAAATGCATGTTATATTCTACTAGTTAATGAAATACTTGAAATAGTAAAAAAAAAGAAAAAGAGTGTGCCAATTTAACCTATTTACATGTTATTGCAATAGATCCCCATTTAGTGCACCATCCTTGTGCTCCTCAAAATAGGAGGAGGCATCATAATTTGACATTAAATGTTCCACAAGAGGAGGGGAATGAGGAAGATATTGATGCTCCTATCAACCTTTTCCTTAACAAACCTAAGAAAAACAAAAAGAAGAAATGATTTTAAAAAGATGATCTTTGATAAACCTTGTTTGATAAACTTTGTTGGATAATGAAAGAACGTTGCTTTAAGTAAATATCTATGAATGTTGCATATTGATATTGATTTTTATGTCATGTTAATGAACATTGTGATGTGTTAATGAAGTCTTGATTAGTATTGTGTATTAATAAATTTTATATCATATTATTGAATGTTATGTGAATTTTTTTATTGAATGTTATAGTTCATAAATGGATGAATGAATGAATGAATGAAGTGTGTAATTAAATGATAATGAGGAATTTAGATTGATGTTAGGGGGAGGGGGGTGAGGCTAGATGAGCTTCCACCTTCATGTGATTGGCCTCGTTAAGTAGAGAATATTAAAGTTTTCTCGAAACCAAGTGAAGCTAGAACTAACATACCTTCATTAATTAATCAATTTCATTCATTATAGTTCTAGAATGGTGGGATGATACTCTATGGTATAGGTATGAATCTCTAGAGGAAGATTAGGTACTCGATCTTCAAATTCAACAACTTTACCACTTGCCTAATTTTGGATCTTGTAGATAGATTTGGATGGGAGCACCAAAAGTAGTGAGTGAAGAATTGAAAGGACAAAGTTGTCTCAAACATAATGTTGAAGATATTTGGAACAACTGTGGAAGTACTAGATTCATAGAGTTATTGAAGATCTTAAACTATTCATAAAATTATCTGATATTGTTATACTGCTAATTATATATTTGATACTTTAATTTCAAAAATGAAACTTGCAATATGTTTTGTTGCATTCTCTATAAATGATGAATTGATATAAAAGTACAATTAGATTATAATAAGCATACAAATGGAGCTTATCTAATCTTTTTCTTTAATTTACTCTTAATAAATCACTCTATTTTTCCATAGTATTGTTATTGTCATAAACGTGTAGATAATTCTAGCCAATTAGGATGTTTCAGATTTAATAGTATTGTTACTATAAGAATAATGTCTTGATAGTAATCCTATATGATATGATATCTTATTCTAAATCCATCCCTTATAATTATAGGCATCAAATTGGTTACATAGTGAAAGGGTATGTCCCTTTGTTTACAAAATTTACAACTAACTGACTCATTAACAATTAATTGTACGCACGTAAAACAAGTTTATAGAACAAAGACTTATGATGCCTATTCTGATGATGATGATTCAATAAAATCATTGCATTGTCTGATGTGTTCTTCATATTTAATATCTCCTAGTAAATATGCATCACTAATTACTTCTCTTGTCTTGATCTCAATTTTGAACATTTGCTCCATTTGAATGTTGGACTTTGACATCTCCAAATCACCATTCTATGGAGCTTCTAGGGCTTGTTCATGCATTACATAGCACATATCCATCCATCTCTCTCAGTCAATGGTGTCCCCATTTTCATCTTGCCAAGATATAACTCCATGTTCTATAACCAATTCCTCCATTAACCTGAAAGAAAACTTATATTCCTATGAATATGCAGTATGATCCTCAATCAACATTTCTACTTTATGAATATCTTCATCTTCTTTGAGGGTATTCTTTTCTTTGTCCAAGCTCTTATATATCGTATTATGTCTCAAAGCTAGGGGTTTATAAGTATTGTAAATATCCCAAATCTGACCTAATTTTTTGAGAAACTTCTTAAAATAATTTCTAAAAAGGGTGCCAAAGACTTCTCTTCTAATCATTGAAACATCTTTCAATTTGGCATTATGTTTTTACAATTTCTTTAATTCAATTCTTAGAGCATCAACAAATGATTGTATCATTGGTTGTACTTGAGGCTACCCTAAATTTAACATATTTTCATATAATGTCTTCCAGTCACCCCTCTCAAATGTCACTTGCTTCACACTTTCTTGATTAAAAAATGCCAAGTCCACTTGCATACCTGCAACCTTGCTAGGGTCTGCCACCCCTACTTTCAGTATCATCAAATGACCAAAACCCTGATCAACATCAATAATTTGTGGCCTTTGTGTGGGGGGTATAAGGACCACAACAACATTTATTTTTTGTCTTCTAGTAATCTTGAATGAATTATGAAATCTTTGACTCCTTGTCCATCAAATTTCATATCCTTTTTACCAGATTTAATTAAACTATCAAAAATGTATGATGCACTCAAATCCCAACCAAGCAAAACCATTACCCTTGCTTCATTCAATAGTTGTCTTCCTCTTGCCAGAATCATATGCTCAACTTCCCTTCTGATATCTTCCTTCAAATTTGTCATTAGTTCTTGTTCATTTTCAAGAGAGATATTTTGGATATTCTAGCTCAATAATTTGCCTCTATGCTTATACAAAATAGCCAAAAACTCCTTGGATTTGATAAAAGCATCATCATTTACAAATTTTCTTGACTCCAAAATTCTTTCATCCTTCTCATTATTTATTCTGTCAAGGATCTGCACATCAAGCTCCAAGGGCTAAAGTACTTTCTTATCTATAGTTCTTGAAATTGGAACAGGAGAATTTGGAATATTCTAAATGTCTTCTTTAAACAGTTCTCTATCTTTTTCCCTTTGTTCTTCCAGTTCCCTATTTTGTTCCTGAATCTTTTGTAGTACTTCTTCCCACTCCAAATTGTTGAAACCTTCCTCATTTTCAATGTCTTGGTGAATATAATAACCCAATTTCTATGATTTCCTATTGGCATGAATGTATCCTTCTAGATCATAATGACTCCAATAATCCATGGTGTACATCTAATATTCATTCTGTAATTTCTCTCCAATCTTGTCATATGACTTAGTTGCACAAATAATAAAGTCTCTAAAGTTGCTAGAAGGAAAGTTTTCTTTCTTTGTGTTAGCCATATTATGAGTTGCCCCATTTTAAACTTTTCCAAAATTGCCCATCTAGTCATCAAAGCTTCTTATTGTCATTTCATGCACTCCTAATCATTGAAAACATTGTATAAAGTCACTCGAAGCTTCATATCTTTCCTTGTCTTTGTTTAAACCTCTTTGAACCACTTTGAACCTTGGTTCAAAGTAGTTCAAAGTAGTTCAATCGAAGTTTTTTATGCTAACCTTTGTTTTCTGGAAGTAATTCGCACAAGACTTTAGAGTGTTCTTTTGAACTACTTTGAAGCCCTTTGAATCTTGGTTTGAAATAGTTCAAAGTGGTTTTATAACTAAGATGCTCTAGCAGAAGTTGATTACAGGTTGGTGAAGTCACTATTTTCACATGACATAAATTGCCATGTCAGGAGGTAATAATTCAAAAGCATGCCTTAATTTCAAGCATGGGAAAACGCCACCATGACTTAAAGTGGAAGATATTTTCACCAAAAAAAGAAGGATTGGGTATCAAACAAAGCTAATCATTGTCAATACAGTCACAATTGGAATTATTTAATAAAAGGTCATGTCAAAAGATTTCAAACGTGTGAGCCTAGCCGCAGTTGATCTCTCATAAATGCCTCATTATGAGGTTGTACTTTTGCATGTATGTTCACTTTCCCTTAAAAAGAGCATAGTTTTTCTTTTTGTTTATCATGTGAAAGGGAGATTTGAAGAAGGAGCTGCTAAGGGACAAGAAATGAGGTTATTTTTCTTGGCAGGTTGCATGTGAGAATACAGAAAAAACCTTCTTTTTGTTCTACTATCTCTGTGCATTTCAAAATAGAATTAGTTTGAGCCTTGTTGTCCTTGTTTAAGATGAAATCTGTGTTACATTTCTTTGGGAATTTATCAAGTTTGGAGTGCAAGAGACCCATTATTTGTGATACCAATTTAGAAGGTGTTAGGTTGGAAAAATTATAGTCAAATTTCCTTGAGCAAGCCAATGAATTGAATGGTTGTATGGAAATTTTGACTAGTGGTCTGATTGAAGCCACAGCTTTCCTTCCTGTCTTATTAAGCCCTGAATTACTCCAACTTTGTATTGACCATTATGATGTAAGGACTAAATGTATTCTAAATAAAGATGGAGAACTTGTGCTATCAATATCCAGGGAAACTATTGTCTCAGTGTTGCATCTACTAGAAAGTACATTTACTGCATTTTCTCCCATCCAATCCCTAGCTAAATACCAAGAAACCCCAAGAGAATATCGTAACATCCTAGCTAGGAAGTGGACAATGACTAACTATGGTGGAGGTTCAAGGCTACCCAAGATAGTCACCAAAGAACACCTAAAACCCCATATTCATGATCCTGTAGTGTTGTTACACCAAGTTAAGGGTTTGACTGATGTCCTCCTTTTTTAAGAATAGATGTTTCGTTATGTTGAGATTATTTTAAAGGAAGAATAGTGGATGGATTGGGTAGAAATAATCGCTAGCTCATTAAGAACACATTTTAGAAATGCTAAGGAATCTAAGGAGAATTTCTACATGGCCTCTTATCTTACATACTGCATTTCTTGTGTCAATAATCTCACTTCCCTACCCCATGAGATTTGGAATGAGGAAATAACAATCTATCAATATTATCCCCTACTTCAAATAGATAAAGTGTTAGAAAATTTTAGAAATGTGCATGATGTATTGGTAGAAA